>OY992886.1:77531190-77758690 GCA_963921405.1 Cepaea hortensis
TAGAAACATTAGCCTTTTCTCTATACTGTAGAAACATTAGCTATCTGTCTACTCTGTAGAGGCACTAGCTATCTGTCTACACTATAGAGACACTAGCAATTTGTCTACTCTGTAAAGACACTAGCTATCTGTCTACATGGTTGGAACACTAGCTATCTGTCTACACTGTAGAGACACTAGCTATCTGTCTACACTGTAGAGACACTAGCTATCTGTCTACACTGTAGAGACACTAGCTATCTGTCTACACTGTAGAGACACTAGCTATCTGTCTACACTGTAGAGACACTAGCTATCTGTCTACACTGTAGAGACATTATCTATCTATCTATACTCATTAGCTATCTGTCTACACTGTAGAGACACTAGCTATCTGTCTACACTGTAGAGACACTAGCTATCTGTCTACACTGTAGAGACACTAGCTATCTGTCTACACTGTAGAGACACTAGCTATCTGTCTACACTGTAGAGACACTAGCTATCTGTCTACACTGTAGGAACACTAGCTATCTGTCTACACTGTAGTATAATTAGCTATCTGTCTATACTTTAGAGACATTAGATATCTGTCTACACTGTAGAGACACTAGCTATCTGTCTACATTGTTTGATTGATTGATTGATTGATTTAGGAATTGACATCACAGCATTCGGGGCATTCCCATAAGTGCTCCGTCCCCATCCTCAGCAGCCATCGAAGAGTTCCAACACCAATAGTACCAGTAGCAATCTGATTATATGTCCGTCTCGCCTTTCCTCTGAGCGTTGAGCGTTGGCCAGATCCCTTCGTCACTCCTTGTTGTCTCATTCTTGCCAGACCATGGTAATCCATTTGCTCCTCCGAGGTGTGCACGTGCTCCCACAAGGCCGCAACTACGTCTGCCTTGTCATGTATCAATACTCCACCAAGTTCTGCAGAGCCAGCCAATCTGTCCGCCTGTTCATTTCCCAGCACATCGGCATGCCCCGGAGAAAAGATCCAGGCGATGCTTGTCACGCGTGACCTCCGAAGCGAAGCAAGTGTCCTACATTGTAGGAACACTAGCTATCTGTCTACACTGTAGAGACACCAGCTATCTGTCTACACTGTAAAGACATTAGCTATCTATCTATTCTGTAGAAACATTAGCTATCTGTCTACTCTGTAGAGACACTAGCTATCTGTCTACACTGTAGAGACACTAGCTATCTGTCTACACTGTAGAGACACCAGCTATCTGTCTAAACTGTAGAGACACTAGCTATCTGTCTACACTGTAGAGACACCAGCTATCTGTCTACACTGTAGAGACACCAGCTATCTGTCTACACTGTAGAGACACCAGCTATCTGATTACACTGTAGGGACACTAGCTATCTGTCTATTCTGTAGAGACACCAGCTATCTGATTACACTGTAGAGACACCAGCTATCTGTCTACACTGTAGAGACACCAGCTATCTGTCTACACTGTAGAGACACCAGCTATCTGTCTACACTGTAGAGACACCAGCTATCTGATTACACTGTAGAGACACCAGCTATCTGTCTACACTGTAGAGACACCAGCTATCTGTCTACACTGTAGAGACACCAGCTATCTGATTACACTGTAGAGACACCAGCTATCTGATTACACTGTAGAGACACCAGCTATCTGTCTACACTGTAGAGACACCAGCTATCTGATTACACTGTAGAGACACCAGCTATCTGATTACACTGTAGAGACACCAGCTATCTGTCTATACTGTAGAGACACCAGCTATCTGATTACACTGTAGGGACACTAGCTATCTGTCTACACTGTAGAGACACCAGCTATCTGATTACACTGTAGAGACACCAGCTATCTGATTACACTGTAGAGACACCAGCTATCTGTCTACACTGTAGAGACACCAGCTATCTGTCTACACTGTAGAGACACCAGCAATCTGTCTACACTGTAGAGACACCAGCTATCTGATTACACTGTAGAGACACCAGCTATCTGATTACACTGTAGAGACACCAGCTATCTGTCTACACTGTAGAGACACCAGCTATCTGATTACACTGTAGGGACACTAGCTATCTATCTACACTGTAGAGACACTAGCTATCTGTCTACACTGTAGAGACACTAGCTATCTGTCTACACTGTAGAGACACTAGCTATCTATCTACACTGTAGAGACACTAGCTATCTGTCTACACTGTAGAGACACTAGCTATCTGTCTACACTGTAGAGACACTAGCTATCTGTCTACACTGTAGAGACACTAGCTATCTGTCTACACTGTAGAGACACCAGCTATCTGATTACACTGTAGAGACACCAGCTATCTGATTACACTGTAGGGACACTAGCTGTCTATTCTGTAGAGACACTAGCTATCTGTCTACACTGTAGAGACACTAGCTATCTGTCTACACTGTAGAGACACTAGCTATCTGTCTACACTGTAGAGACACTAGCTATCTATCTACACTGTAGAGACACTAGCTATCTGTCTACACTGTAGAGACACTAGCTATCTGTCTACACTGTAGAGACACTAGCTATCTGTCTACACTGTAGAGACACTAGCTATCTGTCTACACTGTAGAGACACTAGCTGTCTACACTGTAGAGACACCAGCTATCTGATTACACTGTAGAGACACCAGCTATCTGATTACACTGTAGAGACACCAGCTATCTGTCTTCACTGTAGAGACACCAGCTATCTGATTACACTGTAGAGACACCAGCTATCTGATTACACTGTAGAGACACCAGCTATCTGATTACACTGTAGAGACACCAGCTATCTGATTACACTGTACAGACACCAGCTATCTGTCTACACTGTAGAGACACCAGCTATCTGATTACACTGTAGAGACACCAGCTATCTGATTACACTGTAGAGACACCAGCTATCTGTCTATTCTGTAGAGACACCAGCTATCTGTCTACACTTTAGAGACACCAGCTATCTGATTACACTGTAGAGACACCAGCTATCTGATTACACTGTAGAGACACCAGCTATCTGTCTACACTGTAGAGACACCAGCTATCTTATTACACTGTAGAGACACCAGCTATCTGATTACACTGTAGGGACACTAGCTGTCTATTCTGTAGAGACACCAGCTATCTGATTACACTGTAGAGACACCAGCTATCTGTCTACAGTGTAGAGACACCAGCTATCTGATTACACTGTAGAGACACCAGCTATCTGATTACACTGTAGAGACACCAGCTATCTGTCTACACTGTAGAGACACCAGCTATCTGATTACACTGTAGAGACACCAGCTATCTGATTACACTATAGGGACACTAGCTGTCTATTCTGTAGAGACACCAGCTATCTGATTACACTGTAGAGACACCAGCTATCTGTCTACACCAGTGTTTCCCAACCTTTTTTGTGCTATGCCCCACCCAAGCCTTTCTAAAGTTCTTATGCCCCCCCCCCTTTCCCCCCCCCCCCAACATATACATACATTATTTTTAATATTCAAAAATTGAAATGTTCACTAAAGAAACTTGAATGATAAGTTTTGGGAAGAAATCACTAGGAAATTATTGAGCAAACACAGTAAGTAAATTTTCAAAACATATAATGGACAACTACAATATACAAAACACTGATCAGACCAGTTGTGCTGTACGGCTCTGATTGATTGATTGATTGATTGATTTAGGAACCGACATCACAGCATTCGGGACATTCCCATAAGCGCTCCGTCCCCATCCTCAGCAGCCAGCGAAGAGTTCCAACACTAATAGTTCCAGTAGCAATCTGATTATATGTCCGTCTCGCCTTACCTCTGAGCATCGAGCATCGACCAGATCCCCTCGTCACACCTCGCTGTCTCATTCTTACCAGACTATGGTGATCCATTTGCTCCTCCGAGGTGTACACGTGCTCCCACAAGGCCGCAACCACATCTGTTTTGTCATACATCAATACTCCAACAAGTTTTGCCGACTCAGTACGGCTCTGAAACCTGGAGTACAACTAAAGGAGACGAAGCCTTGTTACAAACCTTTGAGAACAAAGTCTTAAGACGCATCTTTGGGCCCATTAGGGATACACAAAGTGGAGAGTGGAAAAGAAGAAGCAACAAAGACATTTATGATCTGTTTAAGTCCCCGCTAATCACTGATATCATGAAGGATAATAGACTGCAATGGCTGGGGCATATAGAAAGAATGGAAGATAATAGGGAAACAAAACTCGCTTACACAGGAAATAAATGACCGTAGACCCCGAGGTAGGCCAAGAAGACGGTGGAGAGATAATATACATACAAACCTACAAACACTTGGAATCAGCGACTGGCAAGAGAAGGTCAACCAGAGAGACGAATGGAGACGGCTTGTATCTGCAACAAAGAACCTCAATGGCTCGGAATGCTAAAGAAGAAGAAGATAATGGAGAACTGCAATTCAAGTACAATAATTTTAATGAAATATTTTCTATATTATTTTAATTATTGGTAATTATTTATTATTTAAATTTAGTGAGATCCTTGCGCTTGATGCTTGCTGCAAAGAGATTTTATGTCAGGTTCCAATTTAGTTAACTTCAGTCTCAAGTCTCCCCGTTTTGTTATATCCAGTCGATTTCTTCCATTTTCGAATTGCCCCCCTTAACAATCGAATTGCCCCCCTGTGGGGCGTGGGCCCCACGTTGGGAAACACTGGTCTACACTGTAGAGACACCAGCTATCTGTCTACACTGTAGAGACACCAGCTATCTGATTACACTGTAGGGACACTAGCTGTCTATTCTGTAGAGACACCAGCTATCTGATTACACTGTAGAGAGACTAGCTATCTGATTACACTGTAGAGACACCAGCTATCTGTCTATACTGCAGAGACACTAGCTATCTGATTACACTGTAGAGACACTAGCTATCTGTCTACACTGTAGAGACACTACCTATCTGTCTACACTGTAGAGACACCAGCTATCTGTCTATACTGCAGAGACACTAGCTATCTGTCTACGTTGTAGAGACACTAGCTATCTGTCTACACTGTAGAGACACTAGCTATCTGTCTACACTGTAGAGACACCAGCTATCTGTCTATACTGTAGAGACACCAGCTATCTGTCTACACTGTAGAGGCACCAGCTATCTGATTACACTGTAGAGACACCAGCTATCTGTCTATACTGCAGAGACACTAGCTATATGTCTACGTTGTAGAGACACCAGCTATCTGTCTACACTGTAGAGACACCAGCTATCTGATTACACTGTAGGGACACTAGCTATCTGTCTATTCTGTAGAGACACTAGCTATCTGTCTACACTGTAGAGACACTAGCTATCTGTCTACACTGTAGAGACATTAGCTATCTATCTATACTGTAGGAACATTAGCTATCTGTCTACACTGTAGAGACACCAGCTATCTGTCTATACTGTAGAGACACTAGCTATCTGTCTACACTGTAGAGACACTAGCTATCTGTCTACACTGTAGAGACACTAGCTATCTATCTACACTGTAGAGACACCAGCTAGCACTAGCTATCTGTCTACACTGTAGAGACACTAGCTATCTGTCTACACTGTAGAGACATTAGCTATCTGTCTACACTGTAGATACATTAGCTATCTATCTATACTGTAGGAACATTAGCTATCTATCTACACTGTAGGGACTCTAGCTATTTACAACCTAAACATGACAGTAGGCCTGGCCAACAGAAACTGGAATGCTGTTATAGCTGTGTCCCTTGTGCAACCAAGAAAGATTCATGCAGCCACATTGTAGACAGTTTGTCAGCCTGCTTCCTATTGAGTGTTACCTGTGATGAGTCTCTATTACAGACAGGACCAGCCCCTGGTACAACAGAAATAGAAGGCGCTGTTTGCGGTGAACAACACACCACCCTCATCACCTTTGGGAACTTTAATAATGGTTTGGTCGACACATTCCTTAGATTACTGTCACTAACCCCGGCTTTGTGGTGAAGGGTTATGGACACAATTTGTAATAAGCATACCACTTTTAAAACACAGCTTCGGCGATTTGGCAGCAGACCACCTTGTGTTAGCTTTAAATTAATGGTACGAGTTCAAGTTGTTCAGAAAGTAATAGCAAACTACTGAACGTAAACTGCCTAGAAATTATAAACAGGCAAGACATGCTGGGGTTGATCGCAACGTCATGTAAAGGATATGCAACCAACTTTAAAACTGTCGAAATGGATTCCAGGCTATTTCAGTGTTGCGAGATATTTCTACTATAACTCTATTCACACTGATAGATGATATTGGTGTATAAGCAATGTGGTTGTTCAGAGAGAACCATGTCAATGTAGCCTTCGCCGAGTTGACTAGTATCCCAGCTTCACCACACCAGCTGCTCGTGTGGTCGAGTTCACCCTGTTCTCCCTTCCAAGCTGCTCCTGAATGATTTTCTGGCGGTTATCCAGAGTGTAGTCTGGATACGACAAAGTCCTACCACTGGCAGCACTTGGAAATGTCTTGGGGAAATACAGGCAGCCAGCGTGATATTGACACATCGTGTGCCGATTGATTGATTTTTAGGGGATGCTCGTTCGCTTTTAACTCGAGTGTAGTCCATGGATACTACTTCTAGTGGTGCTGGACTGAATTTTGCGTGTGGATTTGCTTTCCCTATTAACAGTGTTCCTCGCCGTCAGTTGAACTCACTCCAATTTCAGAAGTACTTGTAATTAACGTCCCCAAGTTAAGGATGACAGGTTGACATTTTAGTCCAACTGTCCGCTGTAGGGGTTGAACCCCTTATCTCGGCATCAGCACACCCAATGTTTAAGAACATGTATTCTAATCCATTCAGCCATGCTGACCTACTATTGATGTATAAAATTAAGGGCTAATACCATATACCAATACACTTCAAGGCAGGTCAAAGGGTTTTTGACTTTTGCAGTCACTGATGGGAAAACGGAAACCTCATACTGCTGGAGATTGAGCTTAACTGCTGTCTCGGTAAGCAAATACACTAACCACTATACCACTGCGATCCTAGATGAACCTTCCATGATTTTGTTTCCATTGTTAGGTCTACATGTTGGGAATGGACGGGCCCTTATGGGAGTGTAATGTTTCTTCCTTGGAATGCACCCAGCTGTTTGACCTGGTGACTGTTCTGGAAATCCCCGTTTCGAAAGGAGAGCAACCTCACTTCAAGGCTGCTCACACCATGAATGGCAGGCTGGTGGTTACTAGCAATACATTCGAAGCGGAAGATTTCACTGGGTATGTACCAACATGCCATCCTCATAGACATCGGAACTTACTCCTCTCTGCACACTAATCTCTAGTGCTGTTACCAGTATTGTTCTTAAGTGTCAATATTAAATATGGTTGATCTTATTCAGGGACTTTGTTTGTTGCGGACATTGGTGATTAAGACTTACCAATCTGCTCTGTCACTTGATAAGTACAAAAGCTGGGTTTCTGAATCAACAATAATAAGACTAGCTCTTCTGATGGTACCATTTTGTCTCCGGTGTTGTTCAAAGTGTTCCTGCCAAAGTATTTCAATTTCCAAGATGCACTACTATTTAAAAAAGTCGCTTTAAAGTCAACAGGGTCGACTTCATTTACATCAAGTTTTTACCCCATATGGCTCAGTACCTTTCAGCAGCATGGGTTGCCGAAAGCGCCGCACAAAGCATGAACTCTGTAGCTCTAGTGACGACCCTGTTGCTATTAACAGGAGTTCCACAGAGCAGGGCACCCACTTACTCCAGCAATTTAAAAGGTTGTTAAAGTCTAAGGACATAGTCTAGTCATGTGCATGAGGAAAGCAGCAGGAAACTACCACAATACACATCCCAAGGAACTCAACATAACAACCAAGTATTGATTCTGTCTGTCAAGAGACACAATGAGAATCAGAGTATATTTCCAAACTTAAGGAAAAACCAAAAATAAGTTCCAAGCACAAAACTACATGCCAACCAAAGATCACAGCCAACAATGAAGAACTTGAAAATGTCAAAAGCTTTGAATATTATAGCTGTATTATCAACAACCATGGGGATTGTTCAAAAGAAATCAAACATAGACTGGCCATAGAAATGAAGATGTTAACAGCAGCAAATAAATTAACATTTTGGAAAACATGCATCTTTCCTGTGGCAATATATGAATGTGAGTCATGGTGTCTATTTCACAATCACTAAAGAAGAACAACAGGGCTTTTATGCTTAAATGAAAAGTTCTTGAAATGTGAATCAAGAAAAAGAAATTTACTGACATTCTATCAGATATGAACATTGACGAAAACTGGCTTATAAATAGCATCAGGTCTCATAAACTAGCTTATAAACAGCATCAGGTTCCAGAGACTGGCTTATAAACAGCATCAGGTCTCATAAACTGGCGTATAAACAGCATCAGGTCTCATAAACTGGCTTATAAACAGCATCAGGTCTCATAAACTGGCGTATAAACAGCATCAGGTCTCATAAACTGGCTTATAAACAGCATCAGGTCTCAGAAACTGGCTTATAAACAGCATCAGGTCACAGAAACTGGCTTATAAACAGCATCAGGTCTCTGAGACTGGCTTATAAACAGCATCAGGTCTCTGAGATTGGCTTATAAACAGCATCAGGTCTCTGAGATTGGCTTATAAACAGCATCAGGTCTCATAAACTGGCCTATAAAATGGCAATGGACGCATGACACTGTAGAGCCTTGGACATCAGGCAAGTAAACTTGCAGAGGATCGAAACACTTTTATTGTGTGTTCGCTCGTTTTTAACTCAAGCGTAGTCCATACACATGCCAAGTGCACAGGACTGAATATTGCATGTGGATTAGCTTTTCCTATTACCTGATCCCTCGCCATCAGGTGAACCCATTCATCACTTCAGAGGTACTTGTAATTTATGTCCCCAAGTCAAGGATGAGAAGTCAACATTTTAGTCCAACTCATCGATAAAGGAGTTGAACCCGCTACCTCGACATCAGCACACCGGATGTTTGAGAAGAATGCTTTTATCTATTCTGTCATGTTGACTCTGGCACGAATTCTCATTTGATTCAAAGTTTAAGTTATTTTCATTGGTAATGGCTCAAAACTGCATTGATGTTATTATATATTGTTGGTTTAAAGGTGAGGTTTAAAAAATCTAAATATGAGACCAAAAATACATATATACATAAATAAAAAGTTTCATAGCAGTTGCTTATCTCCATTCCCCCCAAAAAATTCCTGAGCATTGACAGGCAATCATGGTCTTTAAATAAAAGAAGTAGTATTAAGAGGAAACGCTAGACTTCTCTTCTTCTTCCTCTTTCACTTCGTTTCTCTTTTGAGGGGGATTACATTATATCTAGCTATGCACCTCAGAGGACAGTATTCTGACTATGGCCTGCTTTTGTGTAAGGTTTGTTTCCTCTAGACACATTCCATCCAAGGTCACAAGCTCTGTCTACCAGTTGGTAAGTTTTCTTTCCTAACAATTTTTCCATGGCAGTGGCTTTATGACCTACTCTAAACGATTTCCAACTGCTGTAAGATTTTTAAGTATACAATTATACTGTGCTGCTCGATACATCTTCCTCCAAAATGATTTTTTTAAAGACTTTCATGTCTGTCTTGTAAAGGTTTGAATTACTTTAGTTTCTGTAGGGCAAAGTTTGTTTTTGTTTTAACCTCCGTTATCACATTTACACCGTCCTTCATCAAAGAACCTACACATTCACAACATTCACTTTATGTAATATTTCTTCGTTGATAAATATATTTGTTTCGTATTTATTTGTATTGGTTGTCATTATTTTTGTTTTTATTGCACTGAGATATAAATTTTGTTTTTCACTTGTTCTTAGTTCTTACACTGACTTAATTAGTTTATCAATCCTTATTTGTTTGGATTATACCTTAAAATATTATCATTAGCGTATTGATGTTCTATTCCACTGATGACAAAAGGATCATACTGTTCCTTGTCTATATTTTCTGTAACAATTTATCTGGTGGTTTCAGGACACAAGTTAAACAAATAAACAGACAGAATGCAGTCCTGTCTGGTTCTCTGTTCTATTTAAAACTAATTTGTTGTATCACCACATATTCTCACTGCTGCCTTTTGTTCTCCCTAGCGTATTTGTATGATATTATTAGGCATATTTAGAAACCAATTTCTTTAATTACGTTTGATAATTCATCATGTCCATACGCTCAAACTCCTTTGAATAATTGGATACTAATACTGACAAGAAATTTCAGAAAGCCAAATATGTAAATTACTAAAGCATTAACAATGTGATACTCGTTTATTTTTATGATATTATTGGCTTATTTAAAAACCAATTTCTTTAATTACGTTCGATAATTCTTTGTGTCAGTATGGTCAAATACATTTGAATAAATCTGATACTAACAGTAACAAGAAATTTCAGAAAGACAAACATGTATATTACAATAGCATTAACAATGTGATACTCACTTGTTTAGGCAACAGCACGGAGGTCGACTTGCTGAATGGAAAGGTCCTGGACTGGACTGGACAATCTTAGAAACGACAGCCTTTGTTGAAGTAACTGGACGCCGTAACTTTGGTCAAGTGATCTATGCGTTAGGTTGGGATTATAGGTCTGTCATTCTGAAGGTGTTTGATCCAGGTAAAGCTCTTTTGTATACTACTTACTTTATATAACAGACAAGCAGCTATGCCTTCATGGCTTTATTAGATATATTCTATAGTTAGCTATGATTATTTTTTTTAATGTCAGGGCGGCGGCTATACAGCCTACTCTTGACGATTTCCAACTGGTGAGGGGTTTGCAATGTGCACAAGGGAGTTCCAATGCTTATTTGAAGAACCAAGAAGACAAGGTCTAGCCGTACAGTACCGAGAAATTGAGGAGTATAGCACCATTAGGTTCATGTCATTTGGTCACTTGCGTTCAGAATCAACACCATTCCATCCTTCCATCATGTGCCATGTGGATATGTGTGGGCGGTCATGATTCGCCATTTCACTCAATCACCAGAGTCGTGGATGAGCTCAGTGTTCTTGTTTTGACCATGCCACGTGGACAAGCCATCCATGTATTTACTTCTCTGTCTTCCCCTTGTTCTCTTCTTTTTGATCTTGCCAGTTGTTACCAAGTTCTCCAATTTATTTCTTCTCATAACATGACCAAAAAATTTTGACTGTCTACGTCTAATTTCTCTAATCAGTTTACGATTTTCATTTGTTTCTTGTAGGACTTGGTCATTGGATTTTCTGTCTGTCCATGGTATTCTTTGCATTTTCCTCAGAAACCACACTTCCACAGCCATCCAATGTTTTTCAGCTTGATTGCTCATTGTCCACTCTTCACATCCATACAAAAGTACAGGTTTTATGTAGCACCTCAACTAGCAATTGACATCTTTTTATTTGTCAGTATGTTTGTCATCTTGCAAAAGGCTACTTTCGCCATGACGATTCTTGTTCTAATCTCTTCAAGGCATCTCCCATCAGATGTTATGACTTCCGAGATAATTGTACTGATTCACTTGTTTAAGAATATTTCCATTTACTTGTATATTACATTGTGGTATTTCGTTCTTCCTAGTGATGACCATAACCTGTGTCTTCTTACAATTTAATTCTAACACTAGTTGTTCACTGTGTGCAACAACCGCATCTACTAAATGTTGCAGATCCTGCTCATTGTCTGCAATAAATACTAAATCATCTGCATATCTAATGTTATTGATGTTTCTACCTCCAATAATAATTCCTTTCATATCTTTTACATTTCTGAAAATATTTGCATTGTACAACACCATTGCAATCTCTGTATTCCCAGACTTGCTCCTTCAGTAGCCACAGAAAAAGTCAGATGGTTCCAGTAGCAGAAAATGTTCACCTGTCTATTCTCCTCTGTGCTCACTCACAGTTGACTGTCTCTCTAGGTATAGAAAATCTAAATGCTCTGTTATACTCAGTCTCTCTAGGTATAGAAAATCTACATACTCAGTTTCTCTAGGTATAGAAAATCTATATGCTCTGTTATACTCAGTCTCTCTAGGTATAGAAAATCTATATACTCAGTTTCTCTGGGTATAGAAAATCTATATGTTCTGCTATACTCAGTCTCTCTAGGTATAGAAAATCTATATGTTCTGCTATACTTAGTCTCTCCAGGTATAAAAAATCTATATGTTCTGCTATACTCAGTCCCTCTAGGTATAGAAAATCTGTATGTTCTGCTATGATAAGTCTCTCTAGGTTTAGAAAATATATTTGTTCTGCTATACTCATTTTCTCTAGGTATAGAAAATCTGTATGTTCTACTGTACTGTCTGCACGGTCCTAGAGAGCCTTCATCACGCCAGCCTTATCGTACAGTATAGCCTCACCTATGGGAACAACTGCAGTCCGTCTATTGGTCTATTCGTAGCTCTGGATTCCTGCATGGGCTCGTGTGAAAACTTGTTCTCATGATACTGTCCTCATCTATAGAGTAGTTCAATCTTTGTGTAACAGAAGCTTAAAAAGCTATGTGGGATAATTTCATAAATGAGGTGGGAGGTAAGACAATGGGTAAATTCTTGAAAGCCCCCCGGGAAGGTTAACCCGGTCAACAAATGCCCGCAGAAGTCGGATGTGTCGGCCTGACGGCGCAAGAACGCATCTCTGCTGTAAACAGGCACAACGCAGTCACATCCAAAAAAAAAATCCGGATGAACGCAGAAGAAGAAGAATTCTTGAAAAATACACAGATAAATGTGTAGAAAAGACTAGCGTAACACAATAGGAGTAATATATGGGGATAAAAGCATGTCCATAACGATGGACATGGAGAAAGGGGAAGCCTCTCTTGGGAGATTTATAACACAGTCAGTTCAAAATGATAGAGGCATCAAAGATAGAGAGCATCTAGCAGGTTTCATCAGAGACGACAGCTATGAGGATGTGATACCGGTAAGAAACATAAAATATATATTGAAAAGAAACAAGCAAACGTCACTACACCAGGACCAGACAGGGTAAGGTGCATCCATATGAAAGATTTCAGCAATGGAGATTTGGAGGCAATGGCTGATTGATTTAATCTGAGCATGAGAACAGCATCAGTGCTTCCAGAGTGGGTGCCCAGGGATTACATTTCACTCCCCAAGCCAGGCAAATTCAAGACTCAGTGCTATAGGATTATTGCCTTGCAGAATGTGTTTGGTAAAATGCTGGAGAAGATAGTTGCTGTTAAGCTGCAGGAATACTCGGAAAGGGAAAACCTACTCACAAGAACGGTGGGGAGTTACTGGCCAGGAATAGACAACTGGTAAAATGCTGCAACATTTGCTTTTGATGTTTATGTGGGGTTCCAGATTGGACAAGAAACAATGGCAGTAGCTCTGGATCTTGAGGATGTAAATAACAGCGTCAGATATGATCTCTTGATGCACACTCTTATGGAGTGTTAGTCCTAGGTGATGAATTGGATAACAGCTACCCTGCACTCTCCTATGCTTGCTCTCCGCCTATGTTCATGAATATAGGGGGTGTGCCTTTTTACCCCCTGATTACCACTGGAATCTGCAATCTTGTCTGTGTTTTTCATTGTTTACATGAGTAATATCGTAAGCATTGAGGCAACATGGATTGGAAGGATGCTGACATTGCAGATGATGTTCTTGAGTAAAAGCAGGAAAGAGACCGGACGCAAATAGCACAATAGTTGCATACTACCAATGCTTTACCTAGCTTTACTCAAGGTGCTACAGGCTAAATCATATCTACGAGTGGTGAGGTCAGCATGGCCAATTGGATAAGAATGCCTGTTCTTAAACATCCGGTATGCTGATGCCGAGGTAAGGGGTTCAACCCCTACATCGGACAATTGGACTAAAATGTTGACCTCTCGTCCTTGACCTGGGGAAGTAAATTACAAGTACTTATGAAGTCGGAGTAGGTTTGCCTGATGGCGAGGGACACTATTAATAGGGAAAGTTAATCCGCATGCAAAATTCAGCCCAGTACTACTAGAAGTAGTGTGTATGGACTACGCTTGAGTTCAAAGCGAGCGAGCGCCCAAAAAATATCTACGAGTGACTGCACACAAGGAGCACTCCCTGCATGAAATCCTGGTCACAGTTAAGGGCCACTGACTGATATGAAGAAAATCATGGATGGCTCAGAAAGAAGATACATTAAGAGAAATGTGCATGTTTGAGAACACTGGGAGAGGAGAGAAATTGGTCCGAATGCCTGAGGAAAAAGTCAGACCTGTGCAGGGTCCTAATCACATAGGACAGGCAGTGGCCGGTAATCTGCACTGAATAGGAGGTGCAACAATTGATTAATGACAATTCACGCCAAAGTGATGTAATTATCTACATGGATGACTGTGCAAAGAGGCAAAAGAAGTGCCTGGGAGTTCATAGTGAAGATTAACGAATGGTGTTTAGTGCAGGAGAACACGACATATGATACCATGTCATCTAGTCTAAGAATGGAGGTGGGGGAAGTCACCGCAGTGTGGTATGCTAGCTGGAGAACGCATAGCACACACTTGTCATGAATGGAAAGGAGTCACGGAGCATGCTGAGAAAGGTTAAGAAAGGCATGCTTCGTGTAGAGTGGTTTTCTTCAATTCAAAAATCAAAGATTCATACAAGAGACAACATTGCAGTTATAAACATATTTCAGGCTAACGAAAGAAGAAGAAGAAGATAGGAAGCATCTGTTGAATCTTCTTCCCGGGAATGGGGGCAGGTGGAAAATGAGCAGGTTGACAGATTGCCTGGGTCCTAACCGTTGAATGGTGTATTGGTGCATGATAAGGCAGATGTGCTCAGGGCCCTTTGGGATCAAGTTCATAGTGTGGATGAACAGATAAATCATCATAGACTAGAGAGAAAGGAGCGGTAGGAGTTACCAGAGGTTCTGAACAAAACTGAATAATTGAGGAAAAGACAGTCGACACATAACAGATTACAGCTGGAGTCGACACATAACAGACTACAACTGGTTCCATTAACATTGGGACACTTTGCTGGCTGTTAAAGATGAAGACAGAACATGGGTGGGAATGTCCTGAGTGCTGAGATGTCGATTCTTGACTCGACTGTCCTCATCTATATTTCAACGCAGAATGTCCAAATTACAGACACCATGCATTTATAAGCCACATATGCCTAATCCTGGATATCTGTTCAGTGTGACGAAGCATTTATAAGTTAACGCAAAGTGCAATGTCGATTTGATTATAATAAAATAATGCATTCCTCTGAATATTTCCTCTTCTTCCTGCCTCTTTTGCCCTTCATCTTCCAATGAAGCATAAGCCCTCCAACCAACTTCACCATCAAGCCCTTTGTAGTGAAAACAGAGGTATAAACAGGAAGCAAGGACCACTTACTTCTGCTACGGTGATGTGAGGAGAAGAGCGCAAACCCTGACTGCGTAGGGCCAAAGAAGAAAATGAATAAAGAGAAAGAACCTCTCACCGTCCTCGGTTAACAAGAATAGAAAAGAATTAAGGTTTAAGAAGGTCCAGGGTGGGCCGACAGGGGATTAGAACAATATTCTCCAATCCCAGACAAAGAATTACTCCAAGGGCTGTTCTAACACCTTGTCGGCCCACCCTGGACCTTCTTAAACCTTAATTCTTTTCTATTCTTGTTAACCGAGGACGGTGAGAGGTTCTTTCTCTTTATTCATTTTCTTCTTTGGCCCTACGCAGTCAGGGTTTGCGCTCTTCTCCTCACATCACCGTAGCAGAAGTAAGTGGTCCTTGCTTCCTGTTTATACCTCTGTTTTCAAGTGGCGAGCCTGCCAGGATGTGAACTCAGTTCTTGGTGGTACTTGAGCTGGCTCAGTATGTGCAGGCCTACATTTTACCATTTGTGGGACTACCTCAGCCTGCACTGGCCCATACTGCCCCTGCTGAAACTCAACTTTCACAGCTGAAGGTACGCTTGACTGAATTTCCCCAGAGTTCTCATTTCTGGGTCTCACCTCTACCTCTCTGATTTCAGCACCTAGTGGGGCCCGCACACCTTCCCATGTTTGTGCGCACTCCCTGACTTGAAGAAAAGTCACAGATGAATCTTGTGCTATCTTTTCTGTTAGGACAATTTGGGTGAAACTGTCCCTTATGCCAGCCACAAACTGGTCTCGAAGGGCCTCCCCATCCAACACAGGGACACCTTGCGTTTCCTGGGCCTTCACTACCCTCTTGAACTCAGCATTGACCCTATGGGAGAAGTCATGGACTGTCTCCCCAGCTCGCTGGCGTATTGTGAATAACGTTGCCAGGAGCTCCCGTAGACTCTTCTTCTCACCATATATTTTCAGCAAGGCCTGTAGCATGGCCTCGGGATCTTCCTCAGAAGCATGGAGTTCCAACTCCCTCCTGACAGGACTGGTTATGCTGTCGAAAATAGCATCCACCTTATCGACAGTCTCTAACATGCCAGCCCTCCAAGCTGACCTCACCTCTCTGACGTACTCTTCTACTGATGGCCCACCTTTCTCCCCAAAACACCGAACAGGCTTTCTGGTTGGTACTACAACGTACCTCAAAGCCTCAGTGAGCTCGCGTGGTGGAGCATCCACTGGGCGGGGATCTTCGGTTC
This sequence comes from Cepaea hortensis, assembly GCA_963921405.1. NCBI lineage: Eukaryota > Metazoa > Mollusca > Gastropoda > Stylommatophora > Helicidae > Cepaea > Cepaea hortensis. The sequence continues at coordinate 77,547,763 of OY992886.1, forward strand.
CCATCGTAGAAACTGTCGGCGACTCATCTTGTTCAACTCTCACTGCCGCACGAGTACTTCTGGTCTCCATCTTAAGGACAAGATACTATGCTACGGGTGGTTCTGCAATGGAGCCTAACTAGCTAACCTGGGTTTTGCTATCTCTAGAAGACTATTACCAACTATACCAAAAATGAACCGACACAGAAACCAACTAAAGACCTCAACTAAAACAATCACTTGGTACCAAAACAATCCTACCAGAATAATTCTAAGGCTGTCAGATCCTGGCAGGCTCGCCACTTGAAAACAGAGGTATAAACAGGAAGCAAGGACCACTTACTTCTGCTACGGTGATGTGAGGAGAAGAGCGCAAACCCTGACTGCGTAGGGCCAAAGAAGAAAATGAATAAAGAGAAAGAACCTCTCACCGTCCTCGGTTAACAAGAATAGAAAAGAATTAAGGTTTAAGAAGGTCCAGGGTGGGCCGACAGGGGATTAGAACAATATTCTCCAATCCCAGACAAAGAATTACTCCGAGGGCTGTTCTAACACCAATGACTATAACACTAGAGTCTATCAACTAAACAACAAAGTAAGAGTAACACAAGCATCATTTGTTTATTAAACTTCTAAACTTCACAATAATATACAGACATGTAGCATCAACAAAGAAATTAGGATACAGCAAAAATCAAACAGCAAAGAGACTAACCTAACAAACCAAATTCCTAAATGTAGCAAAAACTTCTAATCCAGTGAAAGCTACAAATCTACCAAACACTAATCCACTAGAACTAATTTACCAACAACTTCTAGTCCACCAAAAACTGATTTACCAAAAACTTCCAGTCTACTAAAAACCCAGGAAAATCTAAAATCTAAAACTAGAATTCTGGCTTTTCCTGTAGATAAAATAAAAACCAACAAAGATATTAGGCAAAGACAAGTCAAACATCTCAACATGATGGCCCAACAAGACAACAACAACACCTAGTCTCTCTACGTAAGACAGACAACACTCTTGTACTTGTGACGAATAGACACAAGACGCAACATCCTGACACATTCATTAGATTCACTTACATCACGAGCAAACACAACATCTCAACACTGACCTGGCCAACATACATCAGACATTGTAGGCAAACACAACATCTAATTATTAACCATCAAAGACTCATTATTTGCATCAACACATGGACAACCACTACAACACTGGTGTATGTAAACAATGTCTTTGTGGCACAAACATAGACATGGACTGTGTAAATTCACACCAACCACATGATGCTTCAACTGGACAACAATGATATGAATAGGTTATAGGATGTGCTCCACATAAAATATAAATGACAGGGAGCACCTATTCAACAGCCTCCAATGTTTTCTACACTCACCCCACATCCTCAATCCTACACCATGACCATGATTGTGGCCAAAAACACAGTATAGTCTACATACATCCGCCTCGATCATCACAGGCCACTCCAGCCCCCGGCGGACACAACAATCATCGTGGCATCATCATCATCATCCCATGGCCACCATAATCATAGCCACCACCACAATCATCTTATAAAACAATGCCCATCCCTTTAGTGCTCAATGCGGTACCTACACCACTACACCCAGTCATGGATAACAACTAACATAGCCTCATTAATAACAGTAATTGCTCTGTCCATGCATGTCATACCTGATGGGTTTTACTTTCTAGTTAACTTTTGCTTTCCCACCAACACCGGTTTCACAAACTCCCAATACTATATTCCTTAATGTTCCCTCAATGAAGCCAGAATTGAAATCCACCAGTCTATCATCATATCATCTCAGTTGCACCCTGATGCACCATATGTCAGGAATCAACCCTAACTCACCATCATGACATTTAAATACCTAGACCCATAAGGGATGCCATATGACACAGGGCACACCTCTCCTGCAATGCCTATGTTATGATAAAGGATATCAACAACATGACACCACACACATTACCGCATGACATTACGCATTACTAGCCGACAAGCAAAACATGTTCAACCGTGGAAAGCAATGGACACATATACCCAGTGGAATTACCATATTTGTAGAATGTGGCAATGTAACATTTGCACATAAAAGAATCACAACATTCACAGAGAGTTGAGGATAAACATGTACTACACAGGAACTCAATTGAGGCACTCTTTGAGGCCCCTAAGATAGCTCATAAAATAAACACACAATATTACCAAGTGAAAGTTCACAACAAAAATGTCCATGGCTGGATGCAGAACATCAGTACTAATATAATAACCAGTATAATATATCTGATATCATTATTACACACTAATGTCATCCAGTGTTGTCTAATGCCACCTCAATGTATTATTCTGTGTTACTAGGCAAAAGATGTACATTTGTGTCCTCTTTTCCCCATCATTCTTCCTATGATACACCGGTTATAAATTTTGCTATCTTACGCTTTATGCCACATGACAACTACATATTAATATCTCTGCGAAGGGTGGTACGCAGCACTAAATCACATTCCTCCCCTCAGTAAAGCCATACTTAACATGTAAGTACTCTTCTCTGCTCTACATATGTTATAAATATTACCCATCATCATGGTTACTTTCCCCTACTCATGGTATATCCCACTTTTGCTACCTTGGGATATCTACATAGGGAAACCACAAAATCAGTTACACTGTCTATATTAGTTTAGTTATAGGAAACACCTACACCGGTCATATTCCACTGAACCTCACCAAACCTGATTGCTAACATCTCTCTGTACTAGCCTGTTAAATGTTTTCCTAAAGCTTCAGGGACACCAAATCATTCATCTACATTATCTATATCATGATCAAGCTGACCTCACTAAATCAGTTGTACCTGATAAAATAATGCCTAAAACAATTATAATATATATTGTTGCCATTAATATTATTCCTAATATTATTGCAAATTAATAACCAGCAAGCACTGATTGAGGCCAACACCATTAGTGTACTATTCCTTGTGACTAGACACATAGCAAGTGCATATAAATATATTTGCGAAAGGTGGTACGTAGCATTAAATCACATTCTCTCCCCCGTGCAACAACCACCATGCTTAACTTAAGGCAGAATCTCAGTCACTGATTCCACCAATAACTTGATACACCTACAAATATTACTGCCTCCTGTTGACAGAGGTGATGCCAGACTTCACTTACTGCTGAACAACAAATTCCTCTACTAAATTGAATACTTAACTATATTGTAATGTGCCTTGTCTTTCATTGACTGCAGTCCAAGTGTGTTTACTTTATTCACTCATAGCCACTCCACTAATATTCTGTATATTATTTCCTTCAATGATTCATACAACCAATATTTGCCCAGCTATTACCACAACAAGCTTCTTGAACTCAATAATTTACACCGCTGTAAAATAAACCATTAGTTCTGAATAATTATAAAGTATTACTAAGCCCCTGTGTGCCCAATTATCTCCTAACCTGTTAAACATTGTCTGCTCCTTTATCACTAGCCAATATTCCAAATTTACCCTTTAAGTTGCTTCGAGAACAAAGGCTAGATGTTATTTGCTGAGCTGGCCTCCCACGTGTCAATTCTCCAAGTGCTGTTCCTCAATCTCCCACTTTTCAGTCTCATAAAACTTAACACAAGTAGCTTCTAAATTGTTCCTTAATCCTTGTAAATAACTCGTCGAAGTCCAGATCGATCTGCGGCATTTTCTCCAAGAACCGGTAACTCTCATTTGCCATTACCTGGGCATGGTTCCGCACTCAGTTATCTGTAACCAGGCTTACAGATTTCTTTTGTTAATTTTAGTTACTGCTAGAGAAATTATTAACTTAAAGATTAAAGCTAGGAATCAGTATAAGATTAGCTATATTTTAAATCTAATTAGTTTGATAATCACTTCATTATTATTATACTTTCATAGCTTTACTGAAGTATACATTTAAATAACCAAAATACTATGTCACACATGGTTTATAAAATTAAAATTAATACATATAAAAGAAATATAATATAAAACAAATTAATTATGGTTACATACCACTGCAAAACTTCAGGGTCTAACTACTAAACACACAATAGAAATAGGCATTGGCGCCTCGTCACTCAGTGTGGTGGACTACGGAAAAAGGGCCAGTTCTACCTGTGCGGAGCTTTATATACTGGGGTCCCAGAGTTCCAGACCAATCAGACGCCCTCTTGCAGAATTCCACCATCATCGCGAGCCGAGTACAGTAGATTTGATTATCATTGATCAGGTTCTGCATATAAAGCATTCTTAGATGCCTCTTACGACATACATGGAAATTTCCATGTTACTATTCTTTGTTTCCCTTATGGGCTCCGATGACACACGGCCGTCTGAATACTTAAGATGAATATATTCCCACAGCTAACAATTATTGGCAGACGTACCGATTGCCCAAAGCCTCACATGCTTACGACCATCTCTGGCAGACGGAGTGGCCGAGGATCCGAGAAGTGGAGACTGAGCGCTACCTGATGGACATGCATGGACTCTTCTATGAGTTGTCACCTCTAGGGTGGGCAGGGAGTACCTGGGGCATCAGGCCAATATCGCAGCATCTCCGCATGGTTCCAGATTTTACTTCCTACAGAGGGTTTCTTGTTCTTGGTGGGAATCAGGTAAGTGGAAAGAATTATTGTCAAAGTCATCATCGTTATCATTGTGTTCTTCGTCGTCATTTTGATCATCTTCATCATCATTAATATAATCTCCACAACCAATATCATTATCATCATCATCATCAATGTCATCGTCAAAATCATCATTATTATCATTATCATCATCACCACCAACACAATTATGATAAAATCATTATCACCACGATTATCATAAATATTGCTATCATCAGACCACCGCCGCAACCACAAGAATCGCAATTATAATTAATATCATTAGCATCATGATTATTATAATTATCAATATCATTACCACCACAATTATCATAATTATCAATATCATCATCATTGACATCTCATCCTTGACTAAGGGTGTAAATTAGAAGTACTTCTGAAGTCGGGGTGGGTTCTCCTGATGGGGAGGGACACTGGTAATTGGGAAAGCTAATTCACACACGAAAATCAGTTCCAGTGCACTAAAAGTAGTAGTACGTATGCTTGAATTTAAATAATTTTAGGAAAATTGACTGCTGTGGTTATTTATGGTCTCGAATTAAAGAAAAAGCTTTCGCATACCTTCATTACTTTCGGCAAGATGTCTAAGAACTTGTGTGCTGTTTTGCATCCATTATTGTTGCTGCTATAGTCCCATAGGTAACTTAGCTGAAATGGTTGAGTAAGTAGTGTTGTAAGGCAATAATCTTCTGTCTATCAAAGGTGTCCTCAGTATTTGACAATAACGTGGTCACCGGACAGGCACAGTCTGGTCTCTGGTTTGGGAAGACTGACGATCTCTGGAAGTTTGGCAAACCTCAGGTAAGTCATTGTTGAGCTGTTACCTGTTATGTATAGCACAATAACACGCGGGCATGCACATACACATACACACATACACACACATACACAAATAGACGCTTCCACACAAACAGATGCTTGCACAATAAGTCTGATGGAAACAGGAGATAAGGATGAGAGAACCACGCCTGTTGTTAACATTGATAATTCTGAAGTGAAAGTGGTACATGATGTTACGTATGGCTGAAAAAAAAAATATCAGGAACAGGGGAACCATTCTCTGTGGTGTGGTCTTCTACGGGCGGTGTAGACATTCCAAGGAACATCTGGCTTCTCCACAGATATATGAAGTACCGGTATTGCACACGGTGTTCTCATCATTCTTCTATACAGCCATACATCTGCTAATTGTCCATGCTTCACTTCCGTACATCAGGACTCATTACAACTAATTTCCTCACTTCGATTGACAAAGATCATTTGTAAAAATTATTCATTGTCTTGTGAAATGCTGCCTTTCCTTGGCCATATCGTGTCTGCCAGCAATATAATTATATTCAATGTTAGTTGCATGCCCTTTGCAGGACGTTGAAAGCAAGTTCAGTCGTTTACCATTGCTTTTTAAACGACTGATGCCTCATACCATCGAAATCAACGCAAAGCGGTCTGCTATCAAATCCCCCACAGCTGATTTCGAACCCTGGACTCTGTATGATGGGAATTATGAAACTGAGTCTCACTATCCCCTAAGACACAGTGCTGGTTATAATCACACTCAATCAATCAATCAATCATGTGCCATGCCGGAAAGCATGGGCGGTCATGACTCCCCATTTCACTTGATCGGCTCAGTGTTCCTGTCTCGACCATGCCATGTGGCCAAGCCATCCAGGTATTTACTTCTCAGTCTTCCCCTAGGTCTGGTCCCTTCGATGTTGCCAGTTGTCACTAAGTTCTCCAATCTATTTCTTCTCATAACATGTCCAAAATATTTTGACTGTCTCTGTCTAATTTCTCTAATCAATTTACGATAGTCATTTGTCTCCTGTAGTACTTTGTCATTGGATTTTCCGTCTGTCCGTGGTACTCTTTGCATTTTCCTCAGAAACCACATTTCTGCAGCCATCAGATGTTTTTCGGCTTGACTGCTCATTGTCCAAGTTTCACATCCATACAAAAGAACAGGCTCTATATAGCACTTCAACACTCTTTTTCTCGTTTCAATTGACATCTTTTTATTGGTCAGTATGTTTTTCATCTTGCTAACGGCTACTTTCGCCATGGCGATTCTTGTTCTAATCTCTACGAGGCATCTCCCATCAGATGTTATGACTGTTCCGAGATATGTGTACCGATTCACTTGTTGAAGAATATTCCCATTTACTTGTATATTACATTGTGGTATTTCGTTCTTCCTAGTGACAACCATAATCTGTGTCTTTTTAAAATTTAATTCTAATCCCAGTTGTTCACTGTGCACAACAACCGCATTTACTAATTGTTGCAGAACCTGCTCATTGTCTGCCATCAACACTGTATCATCTGCACATCTAATGTTATTGATGTTTCATTCTCCCGTGCTGATTCCATTTATATCTTGTACGTTTCTGAAAATATTTTCACTGTATAGGGAAATAAGATCTGGAGACATTACACATCCCTGCCCAACACCTCTCTTAATAGGCTGATATTGTCCCACTTCATTATCAATCCTTATGTCAGCTTGTTGTTTCCAATATATGTTTTTTATAAGTCTAATGTCTTTCCCATCAATTTGCAGATCTGCAAGCATATCTACCATGTTGACATGTCTTACACTATCGAAAGCCTTTGTGTAGTCAATAAAGCAAAGATGTATATATTTGTTTACTTCTATAGAACGTTCAATAACTGAATGCAGCATATACACAGCATTTACTGTACCCTTTCCTTCTACAAACCCACATTGTTCTTCCCCTATTTCAGGTTGTATTTTCTTCCTCACTCTTTGCATGATATTTCGTAGCAAAATCTTTGTGATGTAATTCATTATACTAATTGTTCTATATTGATCACATTCCAAGGCTCATGATTTCTTTGGGATTGCAATAAATTCAGAATTACATAATTCAGAAGGTATATCTCCAGTATCATATAATGTGTTCAGCAGTCTGGTGACTTGATATAGTCCAAATTCTTCTAAAGCTTTAATCATTTCTGTTGAGATGTTTTCTGAACCGGGGGACTTGCCAGCTTTCATATGTTTAAGAACATTTCGAACCTCCATCTTCAAAATTGGCAGTCCTTCATTATTAAATTGAATATCATACTGTTCATCTCTGTTATCATTATAAAGGTTTTTCACGTAGTCTGACCATACATATAGGATCTGATCTTCTTCTATTATGATTTTGCCATCTTTAGTTTTAAGACAGCCTGCTGATGTACTTGTTCTTTTATTAGTAACTTCCTGAATTCTGTTGTGCAGTAATTTGCCATTTTGACAGTAAGGTGACTGAATCACGCTAGCCTTATGAAAATTATTTGTTAGCATATCACCTGGATATCTAAATCATCATCATCAACACCATCATCCGGTGCCAACTCCGCATTCGATGTAGGGTGGAATTAGTCTACAATACTTCTCAAGCCGCAATTAGTTTTCAGCACTTACTAAAGTGTGCGATATATTATCAAGGGTTTGTTTATAGCCTTCTGCCATTGCTACAATATCCAAGTCTAATTATTTGGACGATAATAAAACTGAGATGAGGGAAAGAGTTCTTAAGAGCTATATTGGGCCAATCATGATTTATGAAAGCGAATTGTGGACAGTTAGCAGACAAGTTAGAAATTATGTAGAGGCTGCAGAGAAGATATCTTGAAAGACGTTAACTAAGAAAGAGAATTGGTTATTCACATCAGAAGAAGAGAGTCCCAATTTTGGGGGAATGCCACCAGAAGAGGAAAGCTGGAGAATGTCATCACAAAGATAAAGATGGAGAGAATAGAGGCAGGGGAAACAAAGAGAGATGGTACTGGACAATTTGACACGATGGCATGAAGGAACATCACTATCAGAAATTATTGACAGGACACATGTCAGAAGGCTGTGGAAAGACATGATCACCAATGCCACACAGCATATCTCAACAAAGGAATACATACAAATTACAGTTATAAATTATGAGAATGACAATGGGCACTTGACTTACAAAATAACAGATAACCAACCATTGTTAGGTAAACTCCTCACCTTCTCACTTATCCATTCACTGAACATAGCAGGATTAATGAACATCTTCTGCATGAAATAAGATCAAAGTTGAACAACATCCACAGATCCTCAACTAGTCTCCTCCAGTGGCTACTTTTCCACTGTAGAATTACTGGGAAGGAGGCAGCTAATGCCATCTTTTATATTACTCCAGTAAAGGAAGTATATTTTTCTTTAAATTTGTCCCAAAGCAGTTTCCTGCTATGGGTTTGTGATGTGGCCTGAGAGCAATGAGGAATATGTGGCCAGCCATTTCCTCACTTTGACAAGTGATGAGCCCAGGCGTCAAAACCGCATCTGATATTGCTCATAACGTGACCAGCGCAGTTCGCTATCAGCTTGGCTAGCCCGCCGGGCCAGGCAAATAAATGGGAATTCAAAAACATGACCACAGGGTCACGTGACAAACTTGCTAGTCACTAGGTTACTGCAACTCCTGGATTAGTATGATATTACTCTAACATTCATTCCAGGACTAAAACTCACGTAAGAAAGGCTGCATATGCTGCACATTTTCTAGGGGACTTTAAATGCCGCCCTCTAAAATTATTTGATTGGATATAAAATATCATTACAACATAGATTTAATGATCATTACACACATTTAGTAGAGCTAATAAATAAACAAATATATTACATTTGTCAAAAGCAGATTTACTCAGACAGATGTAAACCGAGTGCATGTTTGTTTTACTGTAACAAGAGGCACAGTGAATAACACGCTTTCCTGCCAGCCAGTGGGCATTTGGTTGAAACCCATCGAAGCATGGTGTTTATTTTTAAAAATTGTCCTGGGATCCCATTACCCCGCCAAAAATAGGTACCAGGAAATGTTCTGAAAAGTAAAAGTCATCGCCGAGATACTGACCACATCACCCATTGAGTGCCATTGGTCTATAGAAATATGGGGCTGGAACCATATACCTACAGCACCCCAAGGCTTAGAAAAGAGTCCTTGACTTTTATATAATTTACTTTAGTAATGTTTGACGTGGAAGACACGTTAGGAAGATGATAGTGAGTTGCGCTGGAATGTCGTGAACACGATCAGACGCGGGTTCAATGCCTAGGCTCATCACTTGCCAAAGTGAGGGAAAGATTGGCTGTCTATTCATCCTTGCTACAAAAATATGATGGTGGTATCACATAACATACCCATAGCAGGAAACTGCGCAGGGACACAACATGTTTGATATATATGTAAGCTATTATTAGTTTTATTACTGTGTTCAAAGGGTTGGGGTGCGGTGTGGAGAGATGACAACGTGACCAATCTAGCAGTTTCTGACCCCTATCTGATGACGGGCTTTGACCAGAAAGTTCTTCATTTGATCATGCGCGAGGATAAGTCGGTTGATATAGATGTCCAGATTGATGTCACAGGAGCCGCTGGTAAGTGTGCAGACGACGTGTGTTGCCTGTATGACTTTCTTCTTTACATGAAGGCATTTCTAATTCATACTCTCAAGAATTGTGTCAAGTTCCTACAGTAATTGCAAATGGTTCAGATATGTTTCCTAGTCTTGTTGTTACCATTTATGCCATATCCATATGTACTTATGTTTATTCTGTCAACTTTTATGTCCATATGTTCCTAGACTTGGTTTGTTCTGTTACCTGTTTGTAACTCTTAAACTATATCCATAGTTCCCATAATTATCTTGTTATGCCAGCTCTTAAACTATTTCCATGCATTCCCATGCTTATCTTGTTCTGTTAACTTTTAAACTATACCCATACATCCCATACTTATCTTGCTCTGTCAATTCTTAAACTATATCCATAGTTCCCATACTTATCTTGTTCTGTCAACTCTTAAACTATATCCAAAGTTCTCATTTTTATCTTGTTCTGTCAGCTCTTAAACTATATACATACGTTCCCATACTTATCTTGTTCTTTTTTTTTTTTTTCACACATCCTTTACAAGACATTGCAGTCAACACTAGCATTTTCAGATGCTGTTGATGTCTTGGCAAGTTTTACGCTCAGTAGTTTGCCATTGCTTTCTGAACGACCAACTCACATACCCCCGTAAGTAACCAGCGTGACGCTTTCCGCTGCAGAATCTCGCGCAGCTGTGTTTCATACGTAGGCATACAGGATTACGAACAAGGTTCTTAACTCCTTCACCAGGGAGACTGGCTATCTTGTTCTAGCAACCCTTAATCTATATCCAAATGTTCCCATACTTATCTTGTGTTGCCAACTCTTAAACTATATCTATTTGTTCCCATATTTATCTTGTTCTATCACTGCCAGCTCTTAAACTATATCACACAACACCAGTCTTCGAGATGACTAACTTGTTATACTGATGACCGCTCTCTCTAATTGACCATTATACCCTAGACAACAAAAAGAGAAAGCTGGAGAACCTGATAATGGGCAAGACGGACGGGCAGAGAAGCAGGGGGAGACCAAGAGAGAAGATGCTGGACAGTTTAACATCATAGCATGGAGGAACATCAACATCGGATATTATTGGCAATACACGAGACAGAGGGATGTGGACGGACATGATCATCAGAGCCACATGGCATGGTCACAGTCACTAATAAATCAATCAATCATGTGCCATGCCGGAAAGCGCCATTTCACTCGATCACCAGAGTCGTGGATCAGCTCAGTGTTCCTGTCTCGTCCATACCATGTGGCCAAGCCATCCAGGTATTTTCCTCTCATTCTTCCTCTTGGTCTCCTCCCTTCGATCTTGCCAGTTGTCACTAAGTTCTCCAATCCATTTCTTCTCATAACATGCCCAAAAAATTTTGACTGACTTCGTCTAATTTCTCTAATCAGTCTACGATTTTCATGTGTCTCCTGTAGTACTTGGTCATCGGTTTTTCTGTCTGTCCATGGTACTCTTTGCATTTTCCTCAGAAACCACATTTCTGCAGCCATCAAATATTTTTCAGCTTGACTGCACATTGTCCAAGTTTCACACCCATACAAAAGAACAGGCTCTATGTACCCCCTCAACACTCTTTCTCTCGTTTCAATTGACATCTTTTTATTGGTCAGAATGTTTTTCATTTTGCTAAAGGCTACTTTTGCCATGGCGATTCTTGTTCTAATCTCTTCAAGGCATCTCCCATCAGATGTTATGACTGTTCCGAGATAATTGTATCAATATATAAATACCACTAATAAATACCAGACTCTAAAAGCTTCGGGGGGATTGTTTATTACACATAGAACTGTTTCTGATACATAACAGCTACTAAATATTACATGCCTACCAAAGATTACAATAAAAAACAAAGACATTGAAAAATGCCACAAATTTTGACTATTTTGCCTCCATAATAAATAGTTGGGGCTGTTCAAAAGACGTCAGACTTCTTACAGTCAATGCCGAAAAGTTCTGGTGATCATGTCTTTCTCCAGTCTTTTGTCTTGTGTACTGCCAATAATTTCCTGTATTAATGTTCTTCCAAGCCATGATGTTAAACTGTCTAGCATCTTCTCTCTTGGTCTCCTCCTGCTTCTGCTCCCCTCCAGCTTGCTCATTATCACAGGGCACTCCAGCTTTCTCTTTCTCATACTGTATTCAAAGAATGTGGGCTGTCGTCTTCTTTTGGAGCAATCAGTTATCTTTGTCTATACAACGTAACAGTTTTTAGAGGAGTAGTCGTATATGCAGATCATCATCTTTTGTTAAGTAACATTAAAATGAAGCTCAAAAGATATATAATATCCCATAAACACAGAAATCAATACAATGTAGGATCCTTCAGAAATAAAGAAACTAAAGAACAATTTATTGTCACAGTCATTTATAAATACCAGGCCCTGCAACAGTTAGTAGATGTAGTGAATACAGGAAACTGCTGGAAGAAGGCTAAAAACATGTTTAGAAGTAGCTAGCAAAAGTGAATGAAACCATAAAGCATAGATACCCCTTAAAATAGTAGAATAAAAGAGAAAGAAGAAAGCAAATTGAAATAATAGTAAATCCAACGCTACGAGAATTTGAGCTGAAATACAAGTACATAACACACATAGTAATTGATATTGTTCAAATGTGCAGTTAATCGTTTCTTGTATTCTATTCGACAAATAATAAATGATCACACAAATATGCTAAAGCTACAGCCATTTATGTGTTTCAAACCATTGTTGTGCAGACAGAAATACTTTATAGTGAATTTGCGATTACTATGGAGATAACAAAGGCTCCAAATTCAAAAATTCTAGTGACTGTGTTATGTATTTCAGTCAAAATATGATTCATTGATTCACTTTATATAATACATTTAACTGTCCAGTATGCACCTGACGAGCAGCAGGGAAAGGCCAGGCAACACATTGTGCAACCTATAGCTTCTGCTTTCTTTATTTACATTGTATCTTCCACAAACGCTAGAGTTGTGACAAATTTAAGACAATTATTTTCTTAATTATTTTCATCTAAATAGGTCACAGAGCTAATGAATTATGGGTAACGATGAAAACCATTGGATTCAGTGCTGGCTACGGAATCACATACAAGTATTTTGTGTTTCCAAGTGGATACAGTGCTCATTGGGTCAGATTACAAGTGAGATGCACGAGTTGTTCAAGTTGCAATCTGACAGCTTACTTTACCTATACATAGATGTTGAAACACAGACATTGTTATGCGCGACAATAGCTCCGAGGCAATGACTGGTAACGCTTATTTCATTCTGATTACATTATCTTTTATCATAATGCTAGTTTCAGTTCTGTAGTGACTAGTAAGTTTCATTTCCTCTTTTTCTTTCCCCTTTTATAGGAAGTGCGTCACACCTGTAGTTCATTCACAGTATAGTTTTCCCCCATATAAAAATCCATAACTCAGTTACCAACTGAGGGAAAATTATGAGATTTAGAATATAACCTTATCATTATGTACACCCAACAAACAAATTTGTGTTCTGGAGATTGTACAGCAGATGTCAATGTTTGTTTATATGCAGTAAATAATTTACGGGTAAAAGAGGAAGTGCATATTATGAAATGTATTACCTCTTCACATGTAGACATCGGTGTTCAGTAATGAATATTCTCTGTGGTGCATGGGAATTTCCTTATGAGAAGCACGTCACATAATGGAATGGATATTCCTTGTGTCGTTACCTGAATTTATGTGCATTGTTGTAAAACAAGTTTGTTAGTGTGAATTCAATACATTTTCACCAAAACATCAAAGAAATGTTTCAGCTTTCCATGATTTCAGTTGCTTTTGGACTTTTTAAAGACGTATTGCTGGGGTGGACGGCAGGAAAAATTTCATAACGATGCAACAGATTTAACAAAATTTAACGTGAATGTGGGCAAAAATTTGTGGACGCACTATAATTATGCACCTCAAATATGTGTGTGTCTGACTTCAGCACGCATTTATGCAAAGTTTGCTTCACCTAGACAAGATTTAAATCAATGGTAACAGGCTCTATCTACCCGTGGGTAGGTATTTGCCAGGGCAACTGCATTACATCCTACTCTTTGTGATTCCCAACTGTGGTGGGATTTTTAATTGTGCATCTTACACACGGATCCTTTTGTTTTGCTCCCTTATCCGGAAAGGTTAGGTGCCCAATCTCCTACCCAAGAGACCAGTGGGTGTATGATACACACATACTATACATATTCTTTAATTTTGTGGGTTGGTTTTTGAATGTTCATTGTTTACAAGTTTATATGTTTAACATGTTCAGGAGCCTGCATGGGTCTGTAATTGGATAGGGTCATCACAAATTGTAGGCCTGAATCCACGGAGGAATGGGTGGCCATTCTTTCCCTCACTCAGCGAGACGGCGAATGTAAGCATGGACCCCTCGTCCGACTGATCGATCGTCCCTATAAACTACATTAACACTCTTGCTTGTAAGGTGCGTTGGCAGAACCGGCTCTATTGTGAGGGGGGTTACGAATGCGATTCATAATCCCTTATACCGCGGTCGAAACACAGCTGCGGGCTATTTGGAAGCAGGCCGCCTTGTGTTGGTTCCCATACAAAGGTATGAGTGTCGGTCATTTTAAAGAAATGGCAAACTACTGAACGTAAACTTGCCAAGAAATCACAGTCAGCCAATAAATTCTGGAGTCCTGTAAAGGATATGCAACTAACTTTAACTAGCAGAACTTAAAGCAGTGGCTTTTGTGCAACAACGGATGTGGAAACTTGCAGGTTCAACCATCGTATACTCTGATTGTTCTTTTCAAAGCGTTAAAGCTGTTTATTTATAGCATGCTTTGCTATGATTTTCAATGTTTGTGTGTACATACGCTCACTTTGAACTTGACCATAGTTCACATATGTGCTACTCCAACTAGTAAATTGCTACTACTAGTGGGTGCATTGGACTGATGTTTGAGTGAGAGTTAGATTTCCCTATTACCTATTACCTATGTCACACACACGCATGTATATTTATTTTCCCTGGTCTCTGGGTAGTGAGATCAGACGCCCATGTGTATTGTTGCGCATGTAAAAAATCCCTTGGCAGTTGGACATCGAAAAAAGAGTAGCCTAACGGCGCTGCCTGGGCAAAATTTTGAATTAATAATCTACCCAACGTATTTCAGGATCCTGGCCTGTGCTATGGAGTTCATGCACTGAGCTGAGATTCTCCAGACTCGGGCTTGAGTTAGGAGTAGAACGGAGCTCTTATGGGTTACACCCGTGTGCCGTGATGTTGATCAGTTGACTATATATATATATATATATATATATATATATATATATATATATATATACACGCGCACGCATGCATGCGCGCATATATATATATGCATGTAAATATCCATTATGTCCAAATATGTATTTATTTGACAATGTTTTTTTCTATGTAAATGTAAAATGCACAATACTTAATTGATCTGCGAAGGCCAAATATGACGGGCCTGCATGCCCAGTTTGTGACCCTTTGAAAATAAAGTTTGTTAGCCTGCCCTCAACTCTTCCCTCCAGTATGGACTCCACAAGAGTACAATGTCCTTTAACGTGGTCGAAATATTTAACTTCTCTTTTTTTATTTCTTGCAGAAATTCTCTTTTCATTCACAGCCTTGTCAGAACTTCTGTATTTGATTATTTTTGTTTCCATGAAATGCAGCATATGCTTCTGTATATTCACATCTCTGGCACTAAAAAAAATCAAAGTACTTATTGCGTAGTTTAAAAACATATATTCGATAGCAAGTTATGAAGGAAGACTTAGCACTTGTTCCTTCATTTCAACTTCTTTGGCATTCACTCAATACATTAGTTTACTTACCTTATTACATGTCTTGTCTGGGGTGTTACTTAAATTAGAAACTCATGGTAATTGTGTGAATTGTTTTTATTAATGAAATTTGAAACCCATGGCAATTGTGTGAATTAATGAAATTGGAGACTGGTGGCAATTGTGTGAATTGTTTTTATTAATTAAATTACAAACCTGTGTCAATTGTATGAATTGTGTTTATTAATGAAATTGTAAACCATTGGCAATTGTGTGAATTGTGTTTATTAATGAAATTGTAAACCATTGGCAATTGTGTGAATTGTGTTTATTAATGAAATTGTAAACCATTGGCAATTGTGTGAATTGTGTTTATTAATGAAATTGGAAACCCACAGCAATTGTGTGAATTGTGCTTGTTTTAGGTAATGTTGCAACTGCTGTTGTTTTCGACCCAGCATCGTTAGGTTTTCACACTTTGGCTGAATACAGTGATACCTCTTCTTCTTTCTAGTTGTTGTTCCTCTTTTCCTCTTCTTCTTTCTAGTTGTTGTTCCTCTTTTCCTCTTCTTCTTCTACTTTTACTGCTGCTGCGGCTGCATTTCTTCTGTCTGTCTTTCTTTCTTCTTTTGTGTTCAATATTATGTATTTTCAACGTAATTGTGTTATGGCTGTTTATAGAAGAGCTGCAATATTTGCGCCTGCGGTCGACACATCCAAATTTTTTGAGTGCATTTGCTTACCTGGTTAGCCTTCCAGGATGGTTTTGAAGGCTTTAGACATGGATCTGTTGAACCACAACTGCATGGTGGCTTACATTTGAATCTAATTGTCATCCAGTAGGAATCACACTTGATGGACATTAAAACCCATTTGTCAAATTAGCCGAGCTATAGCACACCTTCGGTGGATATCAACCGTTATTTGGCAGTGAGTGAATTTACGGATGCAATTTGTAATCCTACATACAACGTTTGAAACAGGTGGGGGAGATATGGCTGCAGACCACCTTGCGTTAGTTTTCATATAATGGTATGAGTGCTGGTCATTCAGAAAGCAATGGTAAACTACTGAACGTAAACTTGCCACAAAATCACAAACGGCCCCAAAAATGCTGTTGTTGGCTGCGATGTCCTGTAAAGGATTTGCAGCTAACTCTATGAGTGCCAGAGGCTTGTCCACTTTGTGGTTTCTGGTCATGACATGTCTAGGGGCAGCTAACTCTGAGATCCCCTGCCAGTGTGGTTCAGGTCTGTCTTCTTTTACCCGTTATCCCCCATTGGGGTAAATGCCCTCAACTAACTCACATCAAGTCGTCATATGTTTCTATCTCTTGCAGCTCTGCATATGTTCTTCCCAAATTATCCGTCTTAACTCTCTTCTCTGTGTTTTTAGGTCTCCAACTATTTCTCTTGCACTCTGGGTTGCATAAAAGGGAATGTCTGGTTATACCACCTTTATGTGTTCTCAGTGTGTGCCCTATCAAATACCAGTCATTTTTTCTTAACTATTTGATTCAATGGAATTTGTTTAATTCTCCCCATGAGCCCCACATTGGGGATTCTGTCATACAGTTTTAGTCTCATTATTCAGCTCAGGTACCCATTATGAATGTATGTTGTTTATTAGTTATTCTTTTAGTCATTCTCCATATTTCTGATCCACATAGTACTACTGGTTTAACATTGAAGTTAAATATTCTATGTTTGGTGCTAAGTTTAATTTCTGTTAACTTCCATAAATTTCCTAGTGTTATGAGAGCGAGAGCTTCTCTTGTGTTTTGACTTTTTATATTATCTCTTATCTGTTCCCTCATCTTTGACTACATTGCTACCTAAAGAGGGGTATGATTCTGCCTCTTGAATTGAGGTTTCACCAAGGAAGATTGGATTGATATTTGCTTGGATTAATCTCATTATCTTTGCCATTCATCTGTGAATTTTTAGACTTCATTGTAATTACCTCCCATCAAGTGTGTTTGCTTTGTCAGGGTCCAGTGAATTCGATTTTTAGCAGTTGTTGTTGTTTTCATAATCCAGTCTAGTCAGTAAGAATAATAATGGTGACAAAAGGCATCCATGTTGTACTCCTGTTTTATTTAAAATGCCTCTCTGTTTTCCCCCATGAAGAACTTTGCATTTGATATCTTCACACATTATCCTTATTAAATTAATGATTGTCTGTGGGATGCCATAGTGTCGTATCAACCTCCAGAATTGATTTCTCATCAATGCTGTTAAGGTTCTTTTCATAACGCACAAATCCAGTATTAAGTTAGTTGCATATCATTTACAGGATGTCGCAGTCAACCCCATAATTGTTTACTGTTTTGTCTACGGTCGCAAAACTTGAGACCATAACCAACAACTAGCTGTTCCCCAGCTCCATCCATCACCTGCTCACATGGTTTCACGTTACCCTTATCAGGAGGCTAAACAGGTACCCTAGCTTGTTCAAGGGTGTCCAGTTGGCTATCACAGGGAAGGAGGCATCAAACTTATCCTTTGATAAAATGTGGGGAATACTGTCAGACATTTCCTACTTGTTTTGGGGCTCATCTATCTCTTCTATCCTGCATTGGTTGTAGACATGTAATTGCTCCATTTTGTTGTTGTGGAATACAACTTTGGTCACCCCGCCTCTTTTCTTGATTCACATTTTCTGTTTACTGTTATGTGACCAGCCTAGCAATAACTGTTGTATTCTTTGAGACTTTCCCTATTCATTTCTGTTGACTATTTGTGTTAATCTCATGCTGCTGAGTTGTCTACCCCTGGCTTCAATATTCAAATAAACAACACATCAAAATATCAGATAACAGAGAATTTTAAACTCCTGATCTCTGATGTCTGCTCCAGATCAGGTACCCAAAGAAGAAGAAGAGGAAAAATAAGATCCATCTAGTATCCATCTTGTGTTCTATGTGTTGATTTTAAGTCTGCATGTTTCATTATAAGCAGCGATTGTAATTGGAGCTCTGTGAAGCTTTGTTTTTTTAGCAGAATATGACGGTACTCCAATTGTCAAATGCTACGTATATTCAACGCTACTGTATGGCGCAGAAGCCTAGACATTGAACAAGCAACTGGAAAGTCGAATAGAGGCCCTGGAGATGTGGATATACAGACGAATATACCATATTTCATGGAAACAAAAACAATCAAATGCAGAGGTTCTATAAAAACTGGGAATGAAGAGAGAGTTGATGAAAGAAATAAAGAGCAGGCAAGTGAAATATTTCGGCCACGTTAAAAGACATGATACTCTTATAAAAACCATACTGGAGGGCAAGCGAGCAAGAGGTAGACAATGATACAAGTGGGAAGATACCATCAAGAGATGAATGATCATCAGCCTGACAGTATGTACAGTCAGCTATAGAGACAGACAGTGTTGGAGATCCATTGCAGCCAACCTTCATTGTGGAGACGGCACCTGATTGATTAATTGACGGTACTCCATACGGCAAGATCTTCCCCAAACCGTGACTTTCATCCACTGAAGTGTTTACTCAGATCATTCATGATGATGGCGAAGAGGGTACAGGAAGAGCCTTTTGGGAATCATTCAAGTGATCTGTTGCACGAATCCCATAGTTATGGTTGCCATAGTCAAGAAATACCCCAGGATTGGTTGTACAGCTACCTTGTCCCCACTCCCAAAGCCAGGCAAGATTGATTGATTGATTGATTGATTTAGGAACAGACATCACAGCATTCGGGGCATTCTCATAAGCGCTCCGTCCCCATCCTCAGCAGCCAGCGAAGAGTTCCAACACTAATAGTTCCAGTAGAATCTGATTATATGTCCGTCTCGCCTTTCCTCTGAGTGTCGAGCATCGGCCAGATCCCCTCGTCACACCTCACTGCCTCATTCTTACCAGAATGGTGATCCATTTGCTCCTCCGATGTGTACACGTGCTCCCACATGGCCACAACCATGTCTGCCTTGTCATGCATCAATACTCCACCAAGTTTTGCAGAGCCAGCCAATCTGTCCGCCTGTTCATTCCCCAGCACACCGGCATGCCCCGGAGAAAAGATCCAGGTGATGCTTGCTACCCATAACCTCCGAAGCGAAGCAAGCCACTCTGCACGAAGCCTGCCTGTCCTCACCCTCCTCAGCATGCTTTCTGAGTCAGCTACAATCACAATGTGTGTATGTATCGTGTTCTCCATCCAGTGGAAAGCTGCACTGACCGCTTCCACCTCCATTCTTAAGCTAGATGTTGTGGCATCATACGCCAGGCTCTCCTGCATCAAACGTCGACCATTAGCTTTTGCTAAGAATCCCCAGGCACTTCTCCTACCTCTCAACACCGAACCATCCGTGTAGATAATCACATCACCCGGGTGAGCATTATCCTGAATAAGTTGCTGGATTTCCACTTCCGTGACCCCTGATGGCCACTCCCTTCACTCCCAGCTCAATGTGATTATAACTCTGCACAAGTCTGACTGCTCCGCTGGCACTCTGACCCACTCCTCTCCTCGCCTAATGTTCTCCAAGGGGCACACCTGTCTGATCGTATCCTCCGCCTAACGGGTGATCTGTGTCTGCAGCTACTCTGAGGTATGCCTTTGCTTGCATCACCTTGTGCCTACCAGCGACAGTTGGCAGACCAAGGATGTAACGCATACACACTACTGGGGTGTCTCTGGTGCATCCCAGAATGACCCGCATAGCTTCGTTCTGTATGCGCTCTAATTTCACCAGCTGACTCTTTGAGACAGTGAGCAGTCCTAGTCCATAATCAATCACTGAGAGGATCAAGTGCTGGTATAGTGTGAAGAGCATTCTCTGCTCTGTGTCCATTGCAGCCATAGTTAAGTGCATTGAGTCCCTTTTGAGATCTTGTCACAACCGTCTCCACATGGTCCTTGAAGGACAGACTCCTGTCAAATGTGATTCCCAGATACTTCAGTTTGTTCTCTCTGTTGATGCTTCTACCATATATCGTGAGACTTGGGGCATCATCTCTCACAATCCTGTTGTCCAGAGAGCACCACAAAATAGCCGCCTTTTCCGGGTGGATGACAGCACTCATTTCAGTGCACCAAGCAATCACTTTATCTACTGTCGCCTGCAGCTCCTGGGCAGTTTGCTCCCTATCTCTCCCCTGCCTATATGCAAGAATATCATCTGCAAATGTTAGTATCCTCCCAACTCCTGGTGCTTCTAGGTTTGCAATCTTGCCCGTATACACATTAAAGAGCACCGGTGAGACTGCAGATCCCCATGGCAGTCCCGGGGTTAAAATATGTGGCACTGAGGTCCATGCACCCAGACGGAGAGCAACCCGACGAGAATGCAGGACGGCTGCTATCCAATTCACCAACTAGGGATTGACCCCCTTCTCCATAAGTGCGGTTATCAAAATATCATAGCGAACTCTATTATACGCATCCTCGAGATCAAGCGCTGCCACCATTGTTTCCTGTCTACTCTGGAACCCCTCATAAACGTCAAAGGCAAAAGTGGCTGCATTTGACCAGGTATCTTTTCCTGGCCTGTAGCTCCTCAGGCCTCTTGGAAGAAGCTTCCCCCTTTCCAAGAACTCTTGCAGCTTGACAGCGACTATCTTCTCTAGAACTTTCCCAAATGTATTTTGAAGGGTGATGATCCTAAAGCTGCTAAGCTTTGAATGATCCTTGAATGGTTTTGGGAGAGGGATGAGATAGCTGTGCAACCAATCCTGCGGTACTGATGCTGTCCTAATGCTCTGATTAAAGCAGTCTACCATCTCCTTCAGGTTTACATCACTCAAAGCCTTCATGTGGCCATCCCTGACACCATCAGGCCCTGGTGCCGTGTCTTTTGCCTTTTTCAAAATATGTTTAACATCTTTAACCCGTATGATGTATTCATAAGGCATATTCTCCATTGTGCCAGATAATTCCTCTCTAACTGCATCCCTGGTATCTGCATCATTATGATTGGTCTGCTCTAAAAATCTCTGGAGAAACGCCTCCCCTTTCTCTTTGTCTGTTGTCACGCGTACACCATCCTCTTTATAAATTGTTCCCACTGTCATAGGCCGGTCTTTTCTTTGCATTTGTCTGTGCAGTTTCCAGAATTTTCGCAGTGTTTTATCACCTCCAATCCCCTTCATAAAACATTCCCATTTTACGTTCTTGGCCTCTGCAGCACATCACTTGAAAGCCTCCACCTTGTCTTTCTTGTCATTTTCCGCTGTGTCCACTTCCTCTCGTGAGCTTCGGGGTGTCTGTTGCACTTTCCTTAGCTGCTTCACTGCAGCTCTCTTTGCTTTCCAAGCATTGTCTACTTCTGGGGTCCACCATTGGAGCTGCAAAAAGGGAGTTTTAACAGCATGCCCCCTGTCAGAGGTGTCCAAGAAGACTGTCGGTCCACTCATACCGGAAGGTCTTGCGCGCTTTCCCAGTCTTAACTTTCCTGGATTTAGAGATCAGGACTGAGCATGGTATGTGATCACTCCCATGGTCATTCAAAACAGTCCACTTTACATCAAGGACTGATGACTGGGAGACAAGTGCCAAATCAATAGCAGTGTCTGCATCGCCAGGCCTCATAGCCATTCTAGTCGGCCTACCATCATTTATGCAGACCACATCGGAGTCCACCATGGCATCCGCAAGGACAATTCCCTGTCGGTTTTCTCCACTACCCTCCCAACCTCTGTTCCTCGCATTGAAGTCTCCACATATGAGTAGCCTATCACCTGGTAATTCCTCCAATTCCTTAAGCCAGTCCCATTGTTCCTTTCTGACAAAACGGTCCACTGTGGCATATACATTTATGATGTTCCAACTTAGGCCACCAATCTCCATTTGTATACCCTGGACCTCTCTTGCACTGTGGTTCCACTGGATCAAGTCAAGTACCACATGCTTCACTCCTTTCTTCTCCAGCAGACCTTGCCCATGTCTCTTCTGCCCAGTGGGGTTTATATAACTGACATACCCAGGGCAATGATATTTGTCTGTATTTAACTCCTGGAGCATGAGGACATCAAAATCATATATTAGCCTCTCCAATATAGGACCTCTCTGCCTGACACTACGACAGTTCCAGTATCCCACTCTTACATGTTTGAAACCTAGTCTCTCCACTTTTCGTCTTGTTCTCCTGGCGCCTGCCCTCCTATTTCTATGCCTTCTTCTCACACCATTTCCTCGCCTTCTCCTCCTCACTCTCTCTCCACTAGCCTCTGAAAGATGTGTCAAGCGCAAAGCACGTGCTCCATAGCTCGGGCACGATTGCCGTGTTTAATTAAATCCATAAGCAAAGTTTGGACATTGCAGGAAAAAAAACGGTCACCCTAGCATTGCCTGCTTACTAGGGAAGGGGCAGGGGATGTCCCTCAGGAGTCCATACACCTGGCGCCGCCCCGCCCGCATACCAGACGTTCCACGTTCACGACCAACTCACCCGTAGCCATTCAGTTCTCGGCACGTCGATCCATCTTTAACTTGGGGGTTTATAATCGGAGTTTTCCATCTCCTAGATTGGCCGCTGTAATAGCTAACGGGCCCAATCTACCCGGGGGCAAGAGATTCCAGCGCCTCATTCCTGGCGAACACAGTATGTACATGTATACAGGGAACAAAACCAGTGTAATAAAAATAATAATTTAAAAAAAAATAAAAATAATAGCCAGGCAAGAATCACTCAAAACTACATGGATATTGAATTATCACCTTGTAAAACACCCGCTCCAGCACCATTTGGAAAGATGTAAAGGACGTGGGGGTTATCGGTCTGGGAAGTACACTTGGGCCAATGTGACATTTGCATTCGATGTCTATGAGGGATTCCAGAATAAACAAGAGATGGTGGCTGTGGCACTTGACCTGGAAGATGCGTACAACAGGGTCAGGTGTGATCTTATGATATACACTTTTTTGGACATTGAGGTCTGCCATTGGATTGTCAAATGGATTGCAACAGTACTTTGTGAGCACAAAATCGAATTACGCATGGGTTCATGGACTTCTGACCCCTGAAATATTACACCTGGTTGCTTAGTTCAGTTTTAGTTTAGTCGATGGATCAACATCACGGCACACGGGTGCAACCCTTAAGTGCTCCGTTCTCCTCCTAACTCAAACCTGAATATGGAGAAACTCAGCTCAGTGCACGAACTCCGTAGCACCAGCGAGGATCGTGAAATACTTTGGGTAGATTTTTAACTCGAAATTTTGCCCGGGCAGCACCGTTAGGCTACTCTTTTTAGATTTCCAACTGCCAAGGGATTTTTTACGTGCGCAACAATACACACGGGCGTCCGATCTCACTACCCAGAGACCAGGGGAAATTTTATTACTAGAAGTCCACGTGACAAAAATCCCGGTCCTAACCGGGGTACACCTGGTTGCCACAGGGATCAGCCTGTCCCCAGCCCTGTATACACCAGCAAAGTCGCGGCTATTGGGGCACCAGGAATTGGTATAACCTTGACATTCGCAGATGATGGGAAGGTATACAGACAGGGAAGATAAAGGGAAAGAATGGCTGAAGACTTACAGTTGGCAGAAAACGGGTGGCGGAGTGGTGCATGGACTCAGGGGCCGTAACAAATCCAGACAAAGCATCATCAGTAGTGTGGTATTCCCTGGATAATAGAATCGTGAAGCCAGATGTTCCATGTATTACATTGAATGGACGTCCTCTCGGTAGATATAATAAATTGAAGATCTTAGGAACCACTTTCGACAGATGTATGTCTTTTAAGGATCACGTGGAGGCTTTGGTGGTGAAGGCTTGAAAGGAACTTAATGCATTGAGGGCGATGGCAGCAATCAGGGTAGAGCAGAGGATGCTTTACATGCTCTTTTAGCAGTTAATAATTTAAGTCACTGAGTATGGTGTGGGGCTGCTGACGGTATCAAAGAGACACCACGAAGGTTGGAGCGCATACAGAATGCGGCCATGCGGGTAATCCTGTGGTACACAAAGGGCACACCAATTATATGCATGAGACATATCCTTGTACTACCAACAATTGCGGACATGCGCAGGGTCCTTCAAGCCAAATGGTGCCTGAGAGTCGCTGCAGACAGGGATCACCCCCTGCACGAAGCCGTCGATGGGATCAATGGTTATAGACTGACAAGAGGCAGGTCCTGGGTGGAACAGGCAGAAATATCTATCAGCCAGGTGTGTGTAATTGAGAACATCAATCGTGAAAAAGAGTGGGTAAAAGTCCCAGGAAGACATGTCGGACTGACACAAGGTAATAGTAGCACTCGGTCGTGAGTGCAGTGAGTACGCATTCCCCTGCAGGCCGCAGAGTTTGAGGTGCAGCAACTGATTCAGGGCAACACCAACACACATCAAGGTGGCATAGTGATCTATACCGATGAGTCATTGGTGAGAAACAGATGTCATGGCCAGGGCTTGATTACGAAGGCTAATGGACGATGCTTGAAAATGGAGAGTCTGGCATGTTAGACTACAACATCCAGCATGAAAATGGAAATGGAAGAAGTAACATCCGCCTCCGATGGTTGGAGAAGACCGCTTCAGCACAGCTTAGTAAGGTGGAATGTTTCGTGTAGAATCGCTCGCCTCACCACAATGGTCACAGACTGTGAGAATTTGAATTTTTGAATTTTCTGCCCTGGTCGTACGGGAGTGCGGGGGGATGCTTTTGGACAAGGGAGAGGTGGTCGGGCACCTGTGGGACCAGGTTGAGAAAGCTGTGGAACGAACTGGGAATATGTATGTGGAGAGAATTATATGGCGGTGGATCGGGCAGGGATTCTATACGAATTTCAAAACTGAGAGGGAAGACCAGGAGAACTTTCAATCAGATAGCAGTGAGAACCATTAGCAGTGTGATTATTCGCTGGCTGTTGAACGAGGGAACGGAGAGCGTGTGGGAATGTCCTCAGTGCAGTGATATCGTTTCTTAGCTCAACTGAACTCATTCCCCATCAAGGCGCATTTTTTTTGTTTCATTGTCCAGGTCGGCCCAGACTAAAATGGGTACCAGCAAATACCCCGGGAAGTAAAGAAGGCCGATGTGATATTGACCATAACACCAGTCGAGAGCCGATTAAGTTATGTAAATATGGGGCTAGCACCAAATACCCAACGCTGACAATGACAGGGGCGCGGCAGGACACGGGTTCGATACGTGGGCTCGCCGCTCGCTCGGAAGGGCGGGGGGTACGAATGGCCTGGCTATCTATGCCTTTGTGCATTCAGGCCTACACAAATATTATGGCCTTACGACTTCACATATCCACGGCAGGTTTCTGCTACGGGAATTCTTCTTCTTATCCCCCTTCTTCGTTCCTTTTTGGAGTGGATACAGTTCATAAATAAACACACATAATATAGTTTGGCGCAAGGGAATAGTGATTAGAGGACGCACTAAACAACATAAAATTTGAAAGCTATAGTTACCGAACGAGATTCGAACCTATCACCTCCAAATGACGACAGCGCCTCGCTTCAGGAACCTAATTGGTCATGCGTCGAAGTACACTTGTTCCTGCAGCGAGGCGCTGTTGTCATTTGGAGGTGACAGGTTTGAATCCCGGTCGGTAACTATAGATTTCAAATGTTATGTTATCTAGTGTGTTCTCTAATCTCTACTTCCTTTTTCTCCTTCTGTGAGCTCCAAACAATGCTATGTGTGTTTATGTATGGACTGTCATAGTGGCCTCAAAGGTTTCCCCATGATCTCTTTGGAGTGGAGTGCGTTACACCTAATTAATAGCACTAGGTCATGGGACGCAGAGGTGTTACCAAGGCACCAGGGCCGGGTTATATATTGGCCAAGACCTACTGACGCGTCCTCGCCGAGCGTCCTGGGCAACAGGTCCCTTCGGGGTCCTGGCTAAAGTCAGTAGGATCGCCGTTTCCGCCGAAGTCGGAGAGTGTCTGCCTGTACGGAGAGGAACCAACAGTCTGCACACCAATAAACCAGACATGGGACAACGGATACTCACGCAAACCTCAGGTCCTGTATGACATCACACTGATGTTGGACAACAGGATGCCTTCATCCGACATACAGGCCTTCGCGTTGGAGCTCATGCCAACGAACACAAGCAAGCAAGCAAGCACTAGGTCATTTGTGGAAGCAAAAGAAAAATGTAATATAGTACAAAACTCAGACATTTTAACTCCAAAACCTAATTATTATAACCACATGGAGCAGAAACATAGAAAACAAGTAAAACAATTGCTTATAATTATAAACTACAAACATTCACTAGCCGGTGCCTAAGAGAAAAGAACTAAAATGGTATGCCAGAATCACTAATGTGGAGGTTATTGAAAGAACAACAAATTTCAGCGAATAAAAAAGCGATGAAAAGATACTGGCGATGGATAGGACACACATGATCATGGAGAAAACCTTTTTTTTTTTTTTATCTTATAGTCTGTGCCGTGTGGCGTTGATGATCATTGCGTCGAGTCTGGTATTATATTACATTTGTCTCTGCATAAATTGCAGAGAATATACTTCATCTTGTGAAATGCTGCCTTTGCTTTGACTATTTTACTTTTAACTTCTTATTATAACAATAAAATCTTTTCTTTGGAAGCCATAGATTAAAATCAAGTGAAAAGAGGGAGATTAAAAACAGAGAACAGAATTAGAGAAAGAGATGACAAATATTAATATGAGGAGGGGATTCAGAGAGCTACAGTCTGGAGTGCCGATAATCGTGGGCATGACCGCCCACTTTTTGCCATCTCACTCGATCACCAGAGTCGTGGATCAGCTCCGTACCACGTGGCCAAGCCATCCAGGTATTTACTTCTCAATCTTCCCCTTGGTCTGTTCTCTTCGATCTTGCCAGTTGTCACCAAGTTCTCCAATTCATTTCTTTTCATAACAACATGCCCAAACAATTTTGACTGTCTACGTCTAAACTGTCTATAATCAGTTTACGATCTTCATTTGTGTCTTGAAGGATTTGTTCATTGGTTTTTCTGTCTGTCCATAGTATTCTTTGCATTCTCGTCAGAAATCACATTTCCACAGCCATCAGATGTTTTTTCAGCTTGTCTGGAGTACAGGAAATAATAAAAGAGAGGAAGGCTTGACGTGAGCTGTTTGAGGGACTATACTCCACTGTGAGATAAAAGGCAAATGAAGAAGAAGAAGAAGAAGAAGAAGAAGAAGAAGAAGAAGAAGAAGAAGAAGAAGAAGAAGAAGAAGAAGAAGAAGAACTGATTCCAACTTCTTGTGTCATGTTCAGAAACAAATTTTATAGCCGAACACCGGACGTTACTTAAAGTACGAGGAAGCCGGCACTAATCGATCATGGAATGAATACAGAAGCAATAGAAATGTAACATAAACAGCGGTTTTTGAGTTGTACTGACACGATTTCTGTTGTGACTAGCTCTGACTGTGTAAACACATTTTTAAAATATGAACTTACAAAGCTGGTGGGGAATTTTTAGCAGCAGTATTGTATTAATTCCTATCATTAGAATACAGCGAAAGTGATAGATTATCTTATCTAGATCTAGATATTTAACATTATTTATAATTTTAACTTTATTTGTATAAATTTATTAACATTGATTATAAAATAAATCATCACTGTTAATTGACATTGTAAAAATAATTGTATAATTTAATTATATTTACAGTGTAAATTTAGTGCTTATACGTTAATATGTTAAATTATTAACTGATTCACTGCCAAACAAAAAGTGGGTTTGGACCAACAAAATTGAAAAATTGATGGCAGAAAATGGGAAATAGGGGTGTGTCACTGAATAAAATATGATGTAAAAATGGTTACAGTTGTAGCAAATGTATATAAAAATAACATTAGATTTTGTATCAATTTAAATTAAAAGTAATAAAAGAGTGACAATTAATTATTTAAAATTCCCACTTAACCAAGGCATTATTTCTCCACCTTAGATGATAATCCTTTAAAATTTACTGAATAATGATAAACACACCACTTTTTTTTTTTACCAATATCATAAGAATTGCTAATTAAAACCATCTAAAAATGATAACTTCATGTTTCAAAGCATGTTATTTTCATACAAAATTGAGAAAGTCAGGAAAACACCTGGGAGACTTGTTCTCAATGGATTTTTTTTTTTTTTTTACAATACAGTTCAGCTTATTTGTGGTAGACTACAAAGGTAAACTTTGAGGCACAAGTGTGGCCCATTAGAGCAAGCATAATTCGACATATACCCTCATATGATGACAAAATTTCACTGTTAGTTTTGTTTGCCATTATGACCGCCTAGTAAATATTTTATTTTAACTGAATAACCACATGCTATCTGTTTAGAATCTTTCACAAAGTCCTGTAAATCAGAATAACCATAATCTGAAATTGTTTAAAACGATACTCTAATATAAATGCAGGTATCCGTGGCCAAAGGCTTGAGAACGCGGTTCGTGAGCCGCTTACCAGGCGTTCAAAATGTAGTCGCGACCGATTTATGCAGCAGACTGTGTCGCGTTGTGTTATACCGTGTTGGTATGGGAGCCAGTCGTTCAGAAAGCAATGGCAAACTACTGAATTTAAAAGCTTGCCTAGTACATCAACAGCAGCTAAAAAATGCTGGTGTTGACTGCCACGTCCTGCAAGGGATATGCAACATTTAAAAAAAATGTAAATACACAAGGTCGAGAACCAGTAGACATTGCCATTTCTAAAATGGAACAACTAACAACAGTTTCACAATAAAAATAAATATTTGAGAAACTATGCACTTCTTGTTTGGCATTATGGAAAGTCAGATCGTTTCCAGGTGTACATTTTTATTTACCAGGCACTAAAATTGCGGAAGATAGGGGAAATGAAACAAATAATGCACTGTCAACAATGAGTTTTAGACCCTAATGTGAGGCTAAAGCTACTAAAGTAAAGAGTCGACAGTTTCATTTGCATTTATTCATTTTTGTGCAGAAAGGACAGAAAAATATTAACTGTAGCCCAATCTTAACGCAAACTATCTGAACTCAATTGCAGGTTTCTTTTACTACAAGTGTTTAACTCTTTAGACCCAAGCAGTTGTAACTTCAACACTTTTCAAACTAGCAGTAAAGTATTAAGAGTAAAGTATTATAAGATCTGGAGTACGACAAGGTTGTGTCCTGTCCCCTCTCTTGTTCATAACATATATAGACAACATATGTAAAGAAACCAGCCAAGCAGAGACAGCAAGAATACCGCATGACGAGAACACAGAAGAAGAACCATCTGCAAATCTAACCATTAGAGAACTGTTTGCGGACGACCAAGCACTAATAGCAAAATCAGAAGCTGAATTACAAGACCACATGAATAGTCTAAACGAAATGTGTAGGGAACATAACATGAAAATTAGCACAAGCAAAACAGAGGTAATGACTATAACTAAAGAAGAACAAACAGCAACAATTCACCTAAACAAACATCCCTTGAAACAAGTAAAGAGCTTCAAGTACCTAGGAAGTATAATATCATCAAATGGCAGATCAGAAGACGAGATCGAAAATAGGTGCAATAAGGCAAATCAACTCATTGGACAAATGGCACCAATACTAAAGAACAAACATGTATCAATAACTACTAAGAAAGCACTTTACAACACAATCTTCCTACCAACTCTGTGCTACCAATGCCAAACCTGGACAATGACAGAAAAAGAGAAAAGAAAAATCACAACAACAGAAATGAGGTTCCTGAGAAGAATACTCAACGTATCAAGAAGAGATAAGATCAGAAATGAAGAAATCAGGACTAAAGTGGGGGTTAAAGCTGCTCTAGATTTTATTAGAAAGCAGCAAGTCAAATGGTTTGGCCATGCAAGTAGGCTACCAGTCAACAGCATGCCACAACAAGCAATGATGTACAGACCAGATGGAAACAGAGGAAGAGGCCGACCACGTAAACGTTGGACGGAGGGAATAACAGAATCCATGGGAATGTCGATATACGAAGCCCATAACCGGGCACTCTCACGAAGTTTATACTTCAC
The DNA here is from genome assembly GCA_963921405.1 of Cepaea hortensis. NCBI lineage: Eukaryota > Metazoa > Mollusca > Gastropoda > Stylommatophora > Helicidae > Cepaea > Cepaea hortensis. The sequence goes on from OY992886.1 coordinate 77,578,601, forward strand.
CTTGACACCGCAAGGTACAAGAGGAACATGATGAGATGAGATGAGTAAAGTATTAATTGATGGCTCTGATGGAGGTAACAAGAATAACACTATGGAGCAGAGCGAGTTAAACAGTAACTAGGATAGAATGGATTAACATAAAAATTGAACACAGCAGAAGAGTTAAAGAAATATAAAGTCTGGTGTAACCAATACATGTATTGTACGTTGTTTGGTAAAACATGAGTTAATTCAGTAACTAAACACATACTCGAGTGTTACAGTGTAAAGCAGACAATGATAACACAAACCTACGAGGGATGCCACATAAGATGACTAAGGACGGTCTGTGTAAGTGTAAGACTGTCTTGCCTGACCTCATAAGAAACTTTGGAAGCAAAATCCAGGAACAAGAGCTTGCCTTGAGTTGGTTGAGGATCTTTGCTTCATTGGGAGAATTAAAGCAGAAGAAGAACTGAACAGTAACCACAACAAATCACCCTCTTGAAGAGATGAAAACAATATAGCTGTTGATTGCATTTTTTAAATGAACAAATAAACTGAATGGTTAATGTATAAGAATATTTTCTAAGTAAATTACTTTTTCATTACATGGTAAACAAAAAACATACACATCCTGCAAGCAGAAACAAACATAATAGAGCAGAATGGAATACTATTTTTATTAATTTCCTTGTAAAATATAGCATTTTCAAGAGCATGCATATTTTGTGTGACAACATATGGGTGTGAAACTTGGATATTATGCAAAGCAGCTGAAAAGCACACTTTGAATATAAGTGTTACAGAAGAGTATTACAAATTCATTGCACGGAAAGGAGAACTAACAGATCTATCTAACGAGAACTCAATATTGAAGAAGACTGGTGATGAAGGCAAAACAACATTGAGGAAAAACAAGCAGTGAAAGTCAAGAAAAGATAATTATGGAGGGAAGTGTACCAGGCATTTGAGAACAGGAAGATTACAATATAGATGGATTCAAGATAGGATAGATCATGTACACATGACAGAAACCAGATAGGTGGTAGGGAGTTCTTCCCAGGAAAGGCCACTGGATATATATATATATATATATATATATATATATATATATATATATATATATATATATATATATATATATATATATATATATATATATATATAAACAATTTAATATTATTCCTATGTTTAATTTGTAATGTTTAATAATAATGTTATGCCTAACTATTAATTTCAGGTGTAATTTCTGTCTTTGTTATGTTCTTGTTTTGCTGATGAAGGCTTGTCACCGAACATTCCCTGTTTTTGTTGTTGATATAATTATGTTCTTGTGAAGCTGACCTTCGTACTGAAAATTTGTCCCATTATTCAGACCAGTTGGAACTATGCCTACAGACTAAGCAATAGATGCAAAGGTCAGGCAAGGTTTAAAAATGATGATAGTTGACGAATTATAAAATATAGTGTGTCTTCTCTGTTATAGATTTCAAAGACTAGAAATGGGCGTTGAAGAGGATTTACAGTCAGTTCTCCAAATGCAAGTGGTTCCCATTAAGAATGGAATTGATGTTCAATGTGATTCACAGTCACAACGTGAGTACCTGGGTTTTTATTTAACGCCTACTGTTTCTGAATAACAAAGACACAAACCATATATAGTACGATTTATTGCCTGGCAAATTTCGCTGCATCTCGTCAGGTACTTACTGCAGATGTCACACAACATAGAGTAAAATAATTAGAATCATCGTTCAAGCTGAAATATACACATGTTCACGCAGTAATATCAGTTGTTTACCATGGTAATTTTAAACTGACTATCATGTCTTTCTGTTTGCACAAAATTGGCTTGTGCAGGTGGATCATTATCGCTTTTTGTTTTTTGTAAACAGCTATTTTGTATATGAAACAACACGCGAAAAGCGCTGTCCCTTTCAATGACATGACCGGTTTCCAAGACATGATGTGCAATGGATGACGCCGGAAGTTTATAATTGTGGTGTGTCACACATCCCATGATCCCATCGCTTGTGTGTAGTTTCTTGTCAACCCAGTTTGGTACGTGTTCAAAAATCCTGGTGTGTAACTGCCTCTCTGTTCGGCCAATGTAGGTAGACTTGCGCCTGCATGTGAATTGGTAAATACAATTATATGTGGTGTACAGAGGGGTAGATTCTTTTATTGCTGGGGTGGGAATAGGTGTGGTTTTGTACCTAATAACTGGAGTTGCAGCACAGAATGTTCGGCCAACTGCTGTAACAAGCGGGTCCTGTAGGCGTTGCATTACGTCATCCCCTCGAAAGGTAAGCTGTATAAACACCTTGAGCTTAGGGACTGTAGGTACGTCTGATTTTGGTTTCGGCTGTTGGCAGTGGCGCTTTATAAATCCTGTGTAGTACTCATTCAGGTGTAAGACATTCTTCAGAGTTTCAATTTCTTCCGTCAGTGTATCCTGGTTGCATATCTTCCTAGCACGGTCAAACAGGGTCCTCACTAAGCCCCGTTTGTACTGGACAGGGGCGAAGCTATGAAAATTTAAGTATTGGCCAGTCCATGTATCTTTGCGGTACACCGATCTTTGAAATGTGCCGTCTGCTCTACGTCTCATTAGAATATCTAGGAACGGCAGCGTTTCGTTGTGTTCATGTTCCATAGATAAAGAACACTTCACATGATATATGAGATGACTTCAAATGAATAACTTAAATGTGTGATAGTAATTACAATAACCATGCCATTATCTTGTAACCTGTCAGTATTGTTGTTATGGATCTAAAGAGTGTTAAGCACATGGCATCATGATGCAGATGAATATGGTGATGTTATAAGGACAGTTTAGAGATGGCCGCCCAATTTTTGACATGCATCAAAGAGGAGCAGCATTCTGTTATCCGTTATTTCATCAGTGAAGGGGTGAAACCTATAGATATTCTGCCAGTTCAGTAAGTGTATGAGTGGAGTAGGAAGTTTCAAAACGGTGTGCCTTCTGTATTTAAATTGACTAAAGGAATACATTGTTTTGACTAAGCTAAAGGTGAAATGCTTGACAGCCAATGTTCTTGCAACATTACTAAGCTAGAGGTTAAAGGCTTGACAGTTAATATCCTTCCAGTGTTACTAAGTTTAGTTTAGTTTAGTTTAGTCGACGGATCAACATCACGGCATTCGGGTGTAACCCATAAGTGCTCCGTTCTACTCCTAACTCAAGCCTGAGTCTGGAGAGTCTCAGCTCAGTGCACGAAGTCCGTAGCACTGGCGAGGATCCTGAAATACATTGGTTTGATTTTTAACTCGAAATTTTGTTAGGCTACTCTTTTTTGATTTCCAACTACCAAGAGATTTTTTACGTGCACAGCAATACACACGGGCGTCCGATCTCACTACCCAGAGACCAGGGGAAATTTTGTTACTAGAAGTTCACGTGAAAAACTCCCGGCCTTGACCGGGGCTTGAACCCGGGACCTCCAGCACTTGAGATGGACACCAAACCTCGAGACCACTCAGCCCCCCCCCCCCCCCCCCCCAAATCAGCGTTACTAAGATATAGGTAAAGGTAGCACCAATACTGATACTTCTGTAGGAGTGTCCAGTGATAGGCTTCCCTTCCTCACCACCTTTTTTTCTTTTTTTTTTAAATCTAAATTTTATGAGGTCGGATTGATCCTACAGGAGACAGTGGAGGGACTTGGTCAGATAACTTGAATACCTGTCTTCAGACTGACTAACCGGATGATGATGATGATGGGTCGATCCCATCTGCTCTTTATTTTCCAATGAAGCATATGCTCTCAACCAACTCGTGCCAAACTGTCCTGTTCTTTACTGTTTCTTTTAGTTCCCTCCATGCCCTCCTCATATTATTCATCTGTGTCTCTAATTCTCTTCTGCGTATGTTTTATATCTCCCTCTATGTCATTGGCCCTGTGGGCTTTAGAGAAGGCAGTGTCTAGTTATACAATTACCAGGTTTTCTTAGTGTGTGTCCTGCCCAACGACAGCATCTTTCCCTACCTATTGATTCTCTGGCAGGAAAAATCCTGCTATTGCTGAGGATTGAACCTGAATCTCTGCCCTGGTAACCAAGTGCACTAATCATTGTGCCATTGTGGCTCCTACAGCACTACTGCTATGAAAATGATTGTGGTTTTTTTTTTTGCGCTCGCTCGCTTTGAACTCAAGCGTAGTCCATACACACTACTTATAGTAGTGTTGGACTGAAAATTGCGTGTGGGTTAGCTTTACATATTAACAGTGTCCCTCGCCATCAGGCGAACCCACTCCGCCTTCAGAGGTACTTGCAATTTACGTCCCCAAATCAATGATGATAGGTCAACATTTTAGTCCAGCTGTCCGATGTAGGGGTCGAACCCCTTACCTCAGCATTAACACACCGGATGTTAAAGAACACGCCTTCTTTGTCCATTCGGCCATGCTGACCTACTGGGAATGATATGACTTGACCATTATGGAACATGTTGCTACAAACAAAGACATGCATTGACTGATTCTGTTATTTGTTACATTTTGTTCTCCTTAATAGCTGAGTTTGTCCCTAAGACAAAAGTGAACATGTGTTACATCTGTGGAACTGTGCTGTTTGATACCAGTGGCAAAGTGTTGTTAATTCAGGAAGCAAAGAAGTCATGCCTGGGTACTTGGTACCTGCCTGCGGGAAGACTGGAGCCTGGAGAGACGATTATTGTGAGTCACGGATTCCTTGTTTTTATAGTTTTCCGCAGTTACTTCACTTTGTGTGAGATATTGGTTGTGGGAATAGACTGTACATCCAACCTTTTAGGACAAAGGCAAAATAATTAAGATGATAAAGTTTTATGCATACCTAGCATGCGGACTGAGTACTCTGTTGTAAATAAGAGGTGTGGACAATCTTCATGAGACAAGAGAAGAATCTGAACAACTCCGCCTGCATTGTTTCTTATGGACAAGGTGAAGGTGGTCATGGGACCAGGTGGGGGAATAGATTGAGAACCTGTATGTGGAAAGAATGAGATTGTGGGGGATTGGTAGGGGGTTCTGGTAGAATCTTAAAACTGAGAGGGAAGACCAAGAGAACTTTCAATAAGATAGCGGTGGGAATGATTAGTAGTGTGACTCTTCGCTGGCTGTTGAACGAGGGGACGGAGCACATATGGGAATGTCCTGAGTGCAGTGGTGACAGTTCTTAGCTCAACTCAACAAGTTAACTGTTTCTGAAAAATAAATGGAGAATCATGTACGCATTTTTGCACAGGGAATGAATATGTCATGGAAGGAAGTCTTTTTCAACATAAAAGAATACATCAAGTAAAAATACAGAAAATCAAATAAAGTTGGTAAGGAACTGACGGCAGGTCTAGAAAACCTGTACGGAATTTACTTGATCCCAAAATACTGCTCATGAATCATGTAGGAAATTGGAGGTAAGGTGCTAGTCACAGGTGCTGGAACTTCAATAACCCCTCCCCATGACGTCTAACGGCATAAGTGGATGACAATAACACCAACAATGATACAGAAAATAAAATAAAAGTACTTACGGTAACGATGCAGAAAATAAAATAAAAGAATACATAGAGAAACAATAGAAAAAATCAAATATAAGAATACATTAAGTAACAATACAGAAAATCAAATTGATTACATCTGGGGAAGAAACGTTTGAGAGGTTACGTTGTCCACCTCAGGCTCAGAAGATATCATGTTCAGTCCCACCATAGGGCAGGGGAATGTTTCCAAGAACCACTGATATCTAATGATATCACATTTCCCACCGATCTCTTTGTGTAGTGAGATCAGGTACCTTGCCTTCTTAGAAAAGGGTGAAAAACAAGAGGTGCCCCACCTCCCTCCCCCCATGTGCAAGTTGTGCACACTGAAAATTCCTTGGCAATTAGAAATCGCCAGGAGTAGGCTGTAAAGCTGTTGTCCTGACAAAATTGTTAGGTAAGAAAACCTACCCTTGGGTAGATAGATTCTGTTACCTTAATGGAATCTGGCTATGGGGAGCAAACCGTACACAAATGCATGCTGAAGTTGGACACGCTGGTCTTTGAGGTGCGTAACCAGGTGTAACACACTTGTTTTTAACACACAAAACAAAAAACAAAAAAAAAGAAAACATGAAATATGGATAGTGCTTGAAACCATTAAAAATAGAAAGAAAGAAAAAGCAAATTTAAGCAATAAACAAGTTATATCAGATTATACACCTTATTTACACGGCCTAGCTGGAGAGGCAGAAGTAGCAACATCGAAACACCTTTGTAACACCTCATCTCATCTCATCTCATCATGTTCCTCTTGTACCTTGTGGTGTCAAGGTGAAGTATAAACAGCGGGAGAGTGCCCGCTTATGGGCTTCATGTGTCCGTTTATACTTCTTAGTTTTTCTACGAGCACTATGAGGATCCCCTGCCGGCTTGCTAGGCCAGTCGCAGGTTGAGGACAAAAATCTGACCATAGGGAGTCCATCCTCTATGGCGAGCCATATCCCCGTTAGCCCGTTAATAATAAATATTAAAGTATCAAAAGGGTCAAGCACCAATCCATCTTGGCAACACTCAGCTTTAGAAGACTTAGGTGGCTGGGACATGTGAAAACAAATGTGTGAAAACCATATTTCTTAATAAGTGTTTTATGGTGGGATTTCAGCGAGAGGAAGACTACGAGGTATATCACAACTCGGATTTAAAGATATGTGCAGAAAGTATTCTATTAGCACTGAGGACTGGAATGTTTTGACAGAAGATCATATTGCAGGTAGAGCATGTCTTTATTGGCAGCCAACAGACCAAGAAGAGGACCAAGAGGAAAATACCTGGATGGCTTGGCCACATGGCATGGACGAGACAGGAACACTGAGCTGATCCACGACTCTGGTGATCGAGTGAAATGGCGAGTCATGACCGCCCATGCTTTCCAGCATGGCACATGATTGATTGATTGATATAATTAGTGTACTGTGGTGAATTGGTTACAAACGTAATTTGCAATCCCGCATACAAAAACACAGCTGCAGGCAATCTGGGAGCAGATTGGTTTTCATACAATGGTATGAGTGCCAGTCATTCAGAAAACAATGGCAAACTACTGAACATAAACCTGTCTAGAAATCACAAACAGCCAAAAAAGCTGGGGTTGACTGTGATGTCCTGTAAAGAATATGCAACTAACCTTATATAATTAGCAATAAAAACCATTATAAAGATGTCTCTGCTTCTGTCTGACATGATGTAAAGATCCAGTCATAAATGACAAGATTGAGAATGGTAATTTCACTATATTGTTTATGTGTTAGGACTAGTCAATACCTATATTCATCCACATAATCTTTGATTAATGTTCATCATTTTAAATTTTGTAAATTAATAATTTATATAAGTGATAATCCATGAAAATTAACTAAGGCTTGTGATTTTTGACTTGTTATCTTTTTAGGACGGGGCGAAGCGAGAAGTAAGGGAGGAAGCTGGCCTTGAATGTGATTTGACAACACTACTGTGCATTGAAATAAATAGTTACAAGTGGATTAGGTTTACATTCCTTGGCAAGATAACAGGTGGGCACCTGAAGAGAGTTTGATGTGAGGTCATGAATGTGTATTATAGACAGGACATACAGTTTTAAAGGTTATCTGCTATTAGCATCTATGCTTTGTGACATTTGTGTAGGAAACAGTACATCTGTTGGTTTGCCAGGAATGTTATGTCGATTCCCTAATCAGTTATTCAGTCACTATCTTGAATTAGTCATTCAATCAATATTATGAATCAGTCATTCACTCAATATCTTGAATCGGTCAATCAATTAATATCTTGAATCAGTCAATCAATCAATCAGTAGGTACCCTGTGTTCTGCAGGCTTTCTTGATCTGTCTGTATTTAGAATGTCGTCATAATTTTCTGGCACCAACTCACATAGCATGCACTGACCAACAACTACAGTCTAACTCTCTTAATTTTCTTGACTCAAAAAAGAGTCAAGGTTTTATAGGTTGTCATCAAGCTTAGTCTTTGTACAAACATTGACTTTGGAGTTGGGACTGATATAGAACTGAACATTCTGAGAATAGAGGACAAATGAGTAAAACAACTAAACTCAATAGCATGATTAGATCACTTCACCAGTCTTTGGACTGACTAACTTGTTAAGGATGAGATCATGTCTTTCTTTTTTTTGCGTTCGCTCGCTCGCTTTGAACCCAAGCATAGAAGCATAGTTCATGCATGTGCTACTACTACTTCTGCACAGGTCTGATATATGCATGTGGATTAGCTTTCCCTATTATCAATGTCCCTCGCCATCAGGCAAATTCACCCCGACTTAAGAAGTACTTGTAATTTACGTCTCCAAGTCAAGGACGAGAAGTTAATATTTTAGTCCAACTGACCGGTGTTGGGGTTGAATCTGCTACCTTGGCATCAGCACACTTAATGTTAAAGAATGAGCACTCTTATCCATTGGGTCATGCTTACCTCCTGATATCATGTCTGACTCCACGATCATTAATTGGTTATTCTATACTTAGTCACTTAGAGATGTGCTGCCAACCTTCAACTTACAAGGTGCAAGGAGTTTGTAACCAGAGATGGACACAATTTTCATGGTTATTTTTTTTTCAAAAGAACTCAATAATGTCATTCTCATGGCTTGGTCACATTCTGAGACATTAAGAAACACCAAAAAGAGTGTGAGAAGGCAACATTTATTAGGAAAAAAAGGAAAGAGTAGACCCAGAAAAACATTTATAAAACAGATCTGAATCTATATCTGCACCTCTAAACAGTTTTACATCATGCAGTTAGTTGCATATCCTTTACCAGACGTCACAGTCAACCCCAGCATTTTTGGCTGTTTGTGATATCTTGGCAAGTTTACGTTCAGTAGTTTGCCATTGCCGGCTCCATGGCGAAGAGGTTACGGACGCAGCTCGAATTCTCACATACCCACATTCGAAACACAGCTGCAGGCGATTTGGCAGCAGACCACCTTGAGTTGGTTTTGTACAAAATGGTATGGGTGCCGGTCATTCAGAAAGCAACGGAAAACTACTGAATGTAAACTTGCCAAGAGATGACAACAGCAAAAAAGACTGGTGTTGATTGCCATGTCCTGTAAAGGATATGCAACTCACTTTAGTTTTTCATTGCTTTCTGAGTGACCGGCACTTAGACCATTTTATGAAAACCCAATGCAAGGCTACCAAATTGCCTGCAGCTGTGTTTCAGTTGCGGGATTATAATTTGCGTCCCATTGCCACAGAGCCAGAACATCTGGTAGATATGATCAATTTTAGTTTCGATATTGTGGTCTGGTGATACCCATGTTACTTTATGAAGTTTTTAAATGTGGAATGACACTTCTTCCTATGTGATTTTGACTCACTGTGCGTACATTTGTGAATAACTCTCCATTTTCATTCATTACCCCAGTCTGTGTTTTCCCATTATATCTTCATGATCCATATTATCCGATCCTATCTGGGAATCAGGCCATCCATCAAAATGTTTTGCTGCAGTTTCTTTAGTTACTTATAGTACTTTGAAGTTTCATGTAAAATTAACCCTTAACTGATTCATTCTTATAATTTGTTGGTGCATAACACTGGATTATGTTTTATGTTTGCTTTCATTGTTTGTTGCTGTTGATTTTCTAGAACTCGCTGCTTCCCAATTTATTAATGCTTTCTCTGCCTCTTTAGATAGCATAAGCTCTACCCCTTCTCTGTACGACCTGAAAATAGCACTATTTCACCTGTGTTTAGAAATTTCTTGGCACCATTCTATCTTGTTTCACATAATAACAAAATATGGTAATGTTTCATTGTCCCCAGCACTTATACCATATTTGCCAACTTTTACAGCATTCTAATATTCAAAGTGCTGATTCTGACAAGCTGGCATTCAAGACTCTTTGCGAATACTGTAATATCCTGACATTTATTTCATACAGGAGGAAAACTAAAGACAGTAGATGAGAAAGATAATGAATCTTTGCAAGCAAAGTTTTTCAGTAAAGAAGATCTGGAACAGTCTCACTCCTCTCTCAGGTAATTGCATGATTGTTTCTGTTGATACAGTAAACCTGAGAAAGGTTATGTGGGTGGGAAGTGTTACACCTTCACATATAGTAAGTTATTGCATGATTGTTTCCGTTGATACAGTAAACCTGAGAAAGGTTATGTGGGTGGGAAGTGTTACATCTTCACATATACTAAGTTATTGCATGATAAGATTCCTGATCAGTTGTTTTCATCTTTGTCTTTCTGTTACTGAAACAGTTTATAACAGCTTTAAACTAGTTAAAGTTAGTTGCATGTCTTTTACAAGATGTTGCAATCTACCCCAGCATTGTTTTGGCTGTTTGCGACTTACCAGACAGTTTTTACGATCAGTAGTTTGCCATTGATTTCTGAACGACCGACGCCCATACCATCAGAATATAATATAAAAACAGTATTTGTGAAGTCCTTAACAGTTTACAAGTATACAGCATTATAAGCCATGGAATGACTTTTATCTTGGTATGATAAGCAAATATGAGAAAACCACTACTTCATAAATTGAGTGTCCTTTGCAGAACATTGTGATCAACACCAGATTGATATTCTAGGCAATATTACATTAAGTAGCTTGCCATTGCTTGCAGGCGTCATGACTTAGGGGCAGTGAAAATGCTTCACAATTCCCCGACATATCAAATCAGGGGTTTTACTGCTACATGAATTGGGGTTTCCAGTTACTTTCCTCATTGCCTTGTGTCTCCAACTGAGAGCAAAACCAGAAACAACTTTGTGCATACCACAGCCTGGCATTGAATTTGTCATTTTAGCAACTGAAGCCAAGCCCAGCTGACGTCTGACTTGAGTAAATCAGATGCTGTTAACTCTTTCCTCTTCTTCTTCTGCGTTCATCCAGACAGATTTTTTTGGGACGTGATTGCGTTGTGCCTGTTTACAGCAGAGCTGTGTTCTTGCGTCGTTAGACTGACACATCCGACTTCTGCTGGCATTTTTTGACCGGGTTAACCTTCCCGGGCTGTTAACTCATTCTGTACCTAGGAACTTCTTCCTCTTCCTCTACCTTCCCACTCCAACTGGAGCATAGGCCCTCAATCAGCTCAGGCCAAGTCCTATGTAAACTTGTTCAGGTTGGTTGTAATTTACAGCTAAACTTTTCTATGGGCTGAGCTAGCCAGTTGTATGTCACCCCTCCTTGTCACCTTTTGATACATGCAAGATGTGTTACGGTTACTATTCTTTGCTTCCCTTATGGCCTCCAGTAACACATGGGTGGCCAAGAGAATTACCATATGCTAATCAGTTACATCATAAGTGAGTAAAAAAAAAGTTAGTTGCATATCATTTAACGGACATCGCAGTCAACCCCAGCATTTTTTGGCTGTTTGTGACTTCTTGGCAAGTTTACGTTCAGTAGTTTGCCGTTGCTTTCTGAACGACCGGCACTCATACCATTAAATGAAAACCAATACAAGACGGTCTGTTTCCAAATGCCCGCAGCTGTGTTTTGAACGTTTTTGAGTGACAAATTATGTCCATAACCCCTGTGCCACAGAGCCGACTAGTAAAGTAAGTAAAGGACCCTTTTTTACATTATCTAAGGTGGTTTGAACAAACGGCACTAATCCCATATTTGTATAGACCAATGGGCAATTGCTGGGTGATTGATGTGGTCAGTATCACGATGACCAGTTACCTTATATTATCAAAACATTTAATTTTCTGTAATCTTTCAGTCCTAGTCGGCTATAATTTTCACCCACTCTCTCCTAGTTGTGTTTTTAAATATTTCTGCCTCTGTTGATTCCTGAACTCCTTTTTTTTCCTGATAGTTTCTGTCAGGAAGCAAGCTGCATAATTGAACTTTAGGGATGTTGCTCCTTGTTTGGCATTGCATTTTATCTAACGCCTAGCCACAGTTACAAGGACTTCAATTACAGAGACTCAAAGATTGACATTGAGTATATATACTGACACAACACTACAGAATAGTTGAGACATCTACAAAGTCAAACAGACATTTATAGAATGGGATATCAAAATATCTCAGCTGAGCACTGGACATCCTTGACAGAAGCGGTGTAGGTATGGCAGTGCAATAACAGTGGGGTGGAGTTGATTAGAAGTTGCTGTGTCCATCTCTGGCTCAAGCAGACCAAGTTCATCTTATGGTGTTACTGTTTGGATTTTCACAAAATAAGAAAAAGAACTTTGAATTTGTGCACTGTGCTGAGATTATCCTTGTGTGATCTATGGTTTGAGACTGGAGTACATATAGAGATATCTGTGTGATAAAAATTATCCTTTACAAACCAAACAAAACCAATAACAGTACTCTAAAGTTCTAAGCAAGGGTTTAAAAGCGAGAGGCTCGACTTCATTGCACCAGGTTTTATCTCATATGGCTCGGTCTCTTTCTGCAGGGCTGCCTGCCAGAAGCGTCACACAAAACACAAACTCTGTGGCTCCAGTGATGACCCCCAAGCATCTCTGAGAAAATTGCACTCGTGAACTGAACGATGTGGCCCAGAATCAAACCCACAACCTTTGAAGCATTAGGCAAATGGCGTAAGCACTTTATCCTACTTCACTGCCTACTAAGTGCTATGCAAACATTTATACGCAGAAAGTAATACAGACATTTTTGCCTTATTTTTGTTTCCACAGACATAACGATATACTGAAACTGATAGAGCTGGGCAGGAAATATCAGGAATCCAGCTCTACATCTCCCTTTGTGAATACGCTGCCTGTGATAGCTCCACACAAACAGTTGATACACCGGGTTGTTGTCACTGATCGTTCCACGGCCAGGTCAGTTCATGCAAAGTTATAATTTTACTTTATTCTGTGGTATCATTTGTATTTCTTTACAGCAATATCAGTCACTTCTGACTGTTTCTAATTAAGGTTATATTAACTATTTACATAAGAGGTTTTCTCTCTTATTTTTCACTATTTGGTAAATTATAGGAACTATTACCCCCGGGAAGGTTAACCCGGTCAACAAATGCCCGCAGAAGTTGGATGTGTCGGCCTAACGGCGCAAGAACGCATCTCTCCTGGAGACAGGCACAACGCAATCACATCCAAAAAAAAAACTCCGGGTGAACGAAGAAGAAGAAGGAACTATTACTTTCTATGTGTTGCTTTTTAAAAATATTGTTTGTGTTTATTGCTTTGCTCATTTGAAATATGGGACTGTTAATATTCTTGAGGTTTCATAAATATTTTGTGATTTATGTGTATATTATATATGTTAATATTTCAATTTTAATACTGAATTTAAAGCTTTATTGAACCTTTAAATAACATTACTACATTAGTAATGTTATCTTGTAATTGTGTATTTATGTAATTGATAGTGTAACCTTGTAATTGTGTAGTTTTGTAATTTTGTCTTAGTCTTAGTCAGATATGACAGCTACCGTATGACAGTAGACAGTACTACCTGTTTCTGTTAGCGCAAATTGTTGGGCGGCGCTTACCAAACCCGACACCCCACACTGTGCCAACGGCCTTGGGCGGAAGAGCACAATTGGGAGGGTACAAGCCTTATCCTGGTGTGAAGAAATGCAACCTAAAGACTAAATGTCATGGCAGGGCAGACCAGGCCCTAAGCCTTGGTTGGTAACTGGTCTAGGATCGAAGCTCCGACAGGTGGACAGTTAGAGCATTGCTTTGCTGATCTGGCAGCTTCTGCAGCTTGTTCATCATGGTATCCCTGATTTCCTCAACATCGTGATAACTGGTGATGAGTCATGGGTTTATGGGTATGACCCGGAAACCAAGGTACAGTCATGAGATTAGAGACATTCATCATCCTCAAGGCCAAAAAATGACAGACAGGTGTGCAGCAATGCCAGACTCATGTTGACCATTTTCTTTTACTCCCATGGGGTGGTGCATCACAAGTATTCACAACAAGGTCAGAATATTACCAAAGAGTACTACCTGGAGGTTATCCATTATCTTTGTAATGAGTGAAACAAATTAACAGACTTGTGAGTCAGAATACATTTATGAGAATCGGCAGCCATGTTGTACTCCATTCCTAAAGAAGCCTTCCTGCAATACATCCAGAAATGGCAGGATCACAGCAAGAAGTATGTACAGTCCCAAGGAGAGTAGTTTGAAGGGGATAGGTCTTTCAGAGCTCCAGATGAGTAATTGTATTTTTTCCGACCAAAGGTCTGATAAATTTTTAACAGACCTCGTATGTTATAAACAATGTATATTTATGCACTCATGCACTAAAGTTTTTCATTAAGGTCCCATCTTACATTCCTTAAAAAGAAACTACTTATTTACAAGTTTCTGACTATTAGAAAAACTGGTTAAAATATATATAATTCAGTTATCCAGGGGGAATAGTTATGATGTATGTTACGGAGAAAGCTGAAGAGTCTGGATTGCTGTCACATGCTAAGGAAACCAGTAGCCTTCCCGGAGTTTCGAGGGACAATAGACTCTTACTGTTGTGGTGTCATCCACATCTTAGCTGGTCAAGTTAGAACGGTCAAAGACATCCGGTCAACCCTCAAGGGAAGGCAGGGGCAGACCATGAGTATTCCCCGCCATCCAAGGAGGCTTCCATAGTTGCAGAGCCGGCACATATTGTTCTGGGACTGGGCTCACCCAAGGAATCACAAGGAAAAGTGTCAGGACCAAGCATGTAGCAGTCTTAGCCTCTCATTTCCATTTAGCAATGGGTGAGTATTGGCCCAGCCCTCACATCCAGGAGATATTGGCTTAGAGGCGTTCAGTCATATCCCTCAGCTGAGAGCCATAGAATATGTGTTAGGACCTTTAATAGTGGCATTGTGTGCCTGATTCGGACGTTGAGTGCAATGGATTTGCTTTGACTGCCTGTCCTCAGTCTACCTGCAGAGCAGTAGCTGTGTGCCTCTCTTGGTCTGGTTCCAATAATCCCTTGAGCTGTGCTTCCGTCGGCATAGCTCTCGGGGTCACTGGAACACGCAAGCCCCTCTACCACGGCAAGATGGAGACACATCAGAGGGGGTCTCTACAATTCATCCCAGGCTGTGTGCTATGGAGAGGTTATTATGTCCTTTTTTAAGCCCAATAACTATCATTTGTCAAGATGGCAGGGTGTCAGTATTTCTGTAAGTAAATAATTATTTTCTTTCTTTTCTATAATTCACAGCAAACACTCAATGCACTTACTAGCAAGCAAAGGAAGCGATGGCCATATTCCAACAGCTCTTATTAATCACAATAAAGAAGCATCCATTGCTGTGTCTGTGTATGCTATTTTGAGGGTGAGTAACAAGATCATGTTGTTGGCTACAGGAACTCTCTCTGGCTGCTGCTTTTATTTTGCTTGGAGCAGAGGAAGCTATTGTTGATATTTTTGTTGTTTTGGTTCTCACACATTTTGAGCTCAAGCGTAGTCCATACACACTACTTCTTGTAGAACTGGACTGAATTTTGCATGTGGATTGGCTTTCTTTTTTTTTTCCAGTGTCCCTCGCCATCAAGTGAACCCATTCCGACTTTAGAGGTACTTTTAATTTAGTCCCTAAGTCAATGACGAGAAGTCAACATTTTTTGGTCCAACCTTAAGGTGTAGGGGTTGAATCCCTTACCTCGGTATCAGCATACCAGATGTTTAAGAATGTGCGTTCTTATCCATTCGGCCATGCTTACCTCCGTTCTTGATATAGAGGTTTCTTTTGTCTTGGGTGTCTGAATAATTGTCTTGGTCTATCATTATGAAATCCCTATGACTGTTCCATTATATGTAAGTGTGGGCTGGATGGGTATGAAATTTGTCTTGCTCAGTCACAATGCAATAAAACAGAATGCTAATACATACATTCTGATGAAATTCTTATGTGTGTTCTGAACAAAACAAAACAGATGGATCACACAGAAAGAATGTGTGCGATTTGTTTTTATTTGTGTGTGTTTTATAATAGAAATAATTTAACAGTCATAAATAAATTATTTATAAAAACAGCAATCACTATATCAGATGGAAGATGCATAACGTATTAAGAGCAGAATAGGTCTAGCAAAAGCTGCATTTCAGAAAATGAAAACTATCTTATACGATAAGTCACTATCATTGAATGTCTTGAATAAAGTCTGGAAACGTTATAAAGAACCTGTTTTGCTCTATGAAAGTGAATCATGGAATGTGAATGGACAAATTAAAGAAGAACCAGAGATGTGGTTCCAAAGATGATTGTTACAGATATCTTGGACTACCAAAGTAGCTAACAACAATTGATAAGAAGAGGATAATGAAAATAGAACATTATATACAACTATAAAAACAAGACAAAAAGCAATCGTTAGTCATAAAGTGAGAAGAAAGGCATTGGAAAACATAATTTCTGGTATCTGGAAAGTTCAATGCAAGAAAAGGCAGAAGCAAATCAAGAGAAATAATGCTGGATGGACTCTGGTGTGTCATGGAGGAAGAATAACATCAGTAGTTGTTCCAAACATCAAAGACAGATCTGTGGAGAAGCATGAATGCCTACGCCATTTGACAGGGCACGTGATAATAATAAACATGAAGGTGGCTGTGTGTGTGCTGCAGTGGCGTTATCTAATTTTCAACCAGTGCGTGTTTGTTTGTACATAAATACACAAATACATTTTCATTGTTATTGTGGCCAGTTTAAAACTGGACTGCTGCATGCACTCTGTTATTAACCAGATACTTGGTTTGCTTTAAACTGTAGGAAGAAATGGCAGTGGGTAAGGAAACGGACCACCTCGTTCACAATGTTGTGACCTTATATGTGTGAAAACTCTTTGAACATCTCACAGATTGGCATCTGTTATGTGATCATTGTTATACGACCTTATTTACACTATCAACAGGATGCCTTTACAGCAAACCTCGGTGCCATGTCTGTCCGAATGTGTGGTGTTCTGGGCATTGAGCACAGAGGAACTGGTCCGGATGAAGATGGTATATGTATCACCAGTCTTGTGAGTCTTGATCTGTCAAATGACATTCCACCACCTGCCACAACATCACAGAAATACTTCTGGTGTGCCATTAAACATGCAGACTTAAGAGAACAACTGGAGCAGGCAACAAAAGGAAAGATTGTTCCATTGCTATAATTTTAGGATTTTCTCAGCCTTATCTGGCAACTTTGGAGGTAAATTTGCTCTTTCAGGTTTGATTTCTGCATTTAAGTGGAGATATTTATCTGGTTGTTTTTTAAAAAATATTTTTGCGCATGTATGCTTTATTATGGGCGGAGGTTGGCAAGAAGTATTATAACTCTTTAACAAACGTGAGAATTTCATGCAGTAATAATTCCTCGGAGTTTTAATTTATGGTGTTTGCAGACAAGGGAGCTAATGTGTGTAGTTTATGTGAACTCAAGTCTACACCATGGTTGGTTTGTTGGTGACTCCTGAAAGACTCAGATGTAACTTTTCATTTGATGCTTTAATATTCAGGTCAGTTGAGACCTGGAAAGAGCTCTCATCTATCAGAATGAGGTTGATGTAGAGACTTTCCTCCTGATCTGATACCGAATTGGCATTAAAACATAGGCTGTATAGGCAGCTGTCTAAGCAATATGTCAAAATTTAGGAAAACCTATCCACAACAGAATCTTTATAGCGCATGTTGAAGAAGGTAGGCGAACCCGGTGCTACAGAACATACCATAAGGTTTAATGTATTCATTTGGACGTGCAGTTATTGCGATTATTGGTTATTTGTAAATCCTTCAAAAGACTGAGTATAAACTCTTTCGTCTGATGTATTGATGTTCGGACTATAAAATGGACTTGCATCTTTCGGAGTCAGGTTTGTATAGAAGTTTCTCCCATTCTGGTACCAAAGTACTATCTCCGCCAGGACTAATTTGCCGAGCTCTTTTTTCCCCCTATCTAGGTCAGAAGCTAGTTAGGTGTAGAAGACTGGTACAGGAAGCTGACATCTGCGGAGAGTGATGATGGGCTTTGGAATGTTATGTAATCTTGGAACCCAGTCTGTGAGCATGCTGCAGCACACAGAGATGCTCCAAGGTCATGGCCAGTGTAAAGTCTGGTCCTGATCTAGTGACTTCATTGGACCCTTAAACAAACAAGTAAAAGCAAATTAAAAGACCCTTTTAAATGCTTTTAAGGGTATTGGGTCTATGGTGCTAGACTGACATGTTTATAGACTAGTGGGTTGTTGATGGGTGCAGTGGTCAGTATCACATCTCCTTCCCTCTGCTAGCCAGTGGGACACCCTTGAGCTCTGTGGAATGTTTGTTTTCAGGGTAACACGAAACCATTGAGAAGGTGACACATTGAACTTGAGAGCAGCCGACAGATAATTGTTGGTTGTGATCTCAAGTTTGCAACCATAGGCAGAGGAATTCTTTATAGAGCAATGGATGTGGTAACCGAGCAGAAGGAAAGCCATGACAGAGGCATAGAAAACTACAGCAGTCAAAGAAATAGTATGAAATGTTTAGTTTAGTATAGTTTAGTCGACGGATCAACATCACGGCACACTGGTGTAACCCATAAGTGCTCCGTTCTACTCCTAACTCAAGCTTGAGTCTGGAGAATCTCAGCTCAGTGCACAAAGCCCATAGCACCCGCGAGGATCCTGAAATACTTTGGATAGATTTTTAACTCAAAATTTTGCCCGGGCAGCGCCGTTAGGCTACTCTTTTTCAATTTCTAATTGCCAAGGGATTTTTTTACATTTTTTACGCGCACAACAAAACACACAGGCATCCGATCTCACTACCCAGAGACCAGGGGAAATTTTGTTACTAGAAGTCGTGACAAAATCCCGGCCCTCACCAGGGCTTGAACCCGGGACCTCCAGCACTTGAGGTGGACACCATACCTCAAGACCACTAGCCCCCTAGTATGAAATGTTGAAAGGCATTAATGGGGGTGGGGGGGGGGGGGGGGTTACTGCACAGCACAGGCCACTGGATGATGATTTTGATTTACCCCTGAAGTGTGAGTGGGTTCACCCAATGGCAAGGGACACTGGTAATAGGGAAAGCTAATCCACATGCAAAAATCAATTCAGTGCACTAGGAGTAGTAGCACGTGTATGGACTACGCTTGAGTTCAAAGCAAGTGAAAGAACAAGAAAAAAGGCTGGGTCAGCTTAATAACCCAGATAATGTCAAATTTGTTTGACATAAAATGAATTAAATATCATTTACCAAATATCCACACTTAAAAGGGCTCAATTAATTGAAAATCACATTTCCTGTTAATATTTTTTTATTTTTGTATTTTACTGCTCATAGTTCATCATCATCATCATCATCATCTTCCACTTCTGCCGTCAAGCGTCGTGGGGAGGAATAATTTGCGTTCCAGCGCCCGGTGGACGCTCATAGTTATTTGCATTTATTTGTTTATTATAATTCACATGTTGCTTATTTTATGCAAAAGCAATACAGCCAGGTAAAAATTATTCTCTTTTTATTCTCACATTCCTCAGGATACTGGCCTTGCAGAGTATATGTCCTCCTACCTGTGCTAGATCACACAGGTGTGAAATAGCGTATCTACTCGGCGAAAGATAAACCACAGATTTAGTTCAATGTACAATTTATAAGCCTTTAGTTAATTAATTTTTATATTGAATGGTGAAGACCAGACAGGTTCTGTTGTCATGTATACCCAAGGGTAGATGAAGAAGGACAAAGATCAAAAGAGAGGTAGGGAGAGGAGAATCAAATAATAAGAACACATCAAAATATACATTTAGCCAAACATGTTGGAGTATATTTGTGCTGTTTTGTTTCTGGGCAAAAGAATACTTACATACTTTATATTTTTACTTTGATTTTTCCATGTGATAATTTTTAACTTAGTGTTTGTGTTTAGATGTGATATTTTTCTCAGGTTTAATCTTACGATAATAGTTCCAAGAACAAATGGCAGTGGTGCTTGTGTGTTAGTTTTCTGTGGAAAGGATTTCTGCAATTAACCCGGGTAGCAGTGACAATAGCACAAAAATATTTCATTACCTTGTTGAATCTAGGACAGCATACACAAAAACAGACATAAGATTCCAATGACTGTTAATCAAATAAATGCCAAATCAAAATCATCAAATATTATTTGTGCTTGAAATTTTCAATATTTTATTCTTTTAAGTCTCGTGTTACTTCTCTTGGCGATTTGTTGGTTAGATTTTAGCACTTTCTATATTGACAATTTCTCAGCAGAAGAGATTTATAATGTTCCGTAACATTTAGTTGACTTCCAAGCTAATTGAACTTTCTTTTCAATTTCATATCAAAATTTTATAAACTGAATTAAAAATTGTCTGTGTTTGCCAGGATAATAGAAATACAAATTCAAAACGATAAGAAAACAGGTAAGGTCAATTAGCTCTGTTTCTAAAAAGCCCAGCATTGTCCACTGTTAACACCTGTTAAATTGTGCCATGTAGTCAACTAAGCAAAAGCAATTCATATATTGTATTCTATGAACAATAAATAATTACTACATTAAAGCTGCAACCATGAGATGTTTAAAGTCCCTGCTGTGCAGTCAGAAAGTAGTAGTGGATCTGTAATTGTTGTAGGGATCAATGCTCCACAAATCAAATACAGTATTGGTGACAACTTATGTTTTATATTTCAGTCAGAATATTATTAATTTATTCACTTCAAATGATATATAACTCTGTGTTATGCATCTGACGAGATAAAGCATAATATGCCAGGCAACAAATTGTGCAGTCTATTATTTATGGCTGTTTTGTTGAAACTGACATTTTTGTCCACAGTAAGCCCTCAGCTACTTAACAGTAAAGTGGTGATTTCAGGTGTGATCCCTGCCTGTGATTACTTCATTTTACTATTCATATATGCCAAGAAAACAATGTAATATATAATTATACTGTTTGTACATCTTTATGGACGCATATAACTGAAAACTGGGTCTATGGTTATTCTGCCCTTACTAAAACTCTTAAGGTTATGCTTGTTGTTGTTACTTCATTAGATCAGAAAGATATTTGAATATTAGATGACCTTACAGTAGAGACCATAACAGTTAGTTAGTTAGTTAGTTAGTCGCAGTTCCAACTTCACAGCAACGGGTCGTCCCCATTATGCTCCATTCCTGTGCCAGTGAATATCACACAAAACGCTCCCCACTGCCCAATGTGAAAAGTGGAAAAGACAGGAGTCTCGACAAATAACAGCCCGCACAGATACACTGTGCATAATGCCGCCACCAGAATGTCAACACAATAGTCCCCCACAAAGCACCCAGTTCATTTCTGATGGAATCGGCATAACATAACAGTGTAGTTGTTAATGTGCTGCATGGAGAATGACTGAATGAATTACTAATAAACTACTAACATTCATTGAATGGTGCCTGCACGGAATAGTGGAGACTAACATGGTGTTACAGAACCACCAAGGTAGAGTTCATGGAGAGTACTAAATAACTTTCATGTGAATCAAGAGGTGAGGAAAATACACTGGTGCTGGATATGACACACCCTGAAAAAAACAAAAATGTAGATAGCATAACTTGAAAGTCCCTAGTCTGGAACCCACATGGCAAATGAAATGGTGGGAGGCTTATAAACATGTGGAGAAGAGAATTAAAGACAGGGATTAATTATATGGGGAGAATATGGATAGCTGCAGGAGGTAGCAACGGGGCTGCTTGATGTGAGTTAGTTGAGGGCCTCTGCTCCTTTTTTCTATAAAGGACAAAAGAAGAGGTATTGTAATCATGTAGGGCCATAATAGTAAGTATGGCAATGCATCTTTAGGTGGCAATGTTGACAAAGATGGGGGAACAGATAGAGATATTAAAATAAGAATTAAAAAAGGCAAGATGAGCTTTCATAGCATTAGAACATTTGTGGAAGTAACAACTAACATTAAATCAATACTGCAACATGCGTAAGAAACATGGAAAGTGACTAAAACAGTTACTAATAAACTACAAATATTCATCAACTGATGCCTGTGTAGTTTAGGACTAAAATAGGATGACAGAATCACCAATGCAGACCTTAGAGAACTAGACAGATTCCAGGAAATCAGGACGTGAGGAAAAGATACAGGTGCTGGATAGGATACACATTGAAAAAAACTTGATTATAGTATACCTACAAAGTCCTGTCTCTGGAAGTCACAGACAAAATAAATCGAGAGAAACCAAAATACACATGGAAAAGCAAATTAGAGACGGAGATTAATAATATGGAAACGACGTGGAGAAAACTGCCTGCGATAGTGAAATATAGAATGGCGTGGTATCAGTTGATTGGGGACCTATGCTCCAATGGCGGGTGAAGTTCTTACGAAGAGAAAGGAGATTGCAGTGTAATAAACTGTCCATTCTTTGTTGTTGTCAGGCTACGTTTTATTTTGCCTGCCACCATGCCACTTACCTTGAACTATTTTATGAAGAATAAGTTCCAATAGATGTCTGAAATGTAAAATGTAATTCATCCGCCATCAAACCTGTGCTAACACAAGCCAGTGCCTAAGATATATGGTAGCCTATACTGTTTATGTTGGTAATATAATTCCTTGAGCAAACCCGACAGAAACCACATAATCTGCCAAAAGACATGTTGTGCCGGTGTTATATAACACTGTTGATGAGAGTTGTTTGCACTTGTATGTTGTGAAGAATTGATGGACTGGTGAAGATCTGGTTACAGCATGGTAGGCAAGCAACACACTGATTCTGAGCATGCCTGTGAACAAACCAAGCGGTGAGTGCAAGGCATGGGTAATGATTGTTTACTACCATTACAAAAAATGTCTGGGACTCTTGCAGTTGTCAGCTACTGTGGCTTAGGGATAGCAAACACAGTATCATAACCCTGACATACCAGGTTTTGAAGTCAGTCGCAGACGATTTTGGAGCAGATCGCATTGCGTTGATTTTCGCAATGCTATGAGCATCGGCCTTTCAGAAAGCAATAGCAAACTACTGAATATACAGTTACTTAGAAAACCACAAACAGCCAATAAATGCTGGGGTTGATTGTGATATTCTGTAAACATCCAACTAACTTTAATTCTTGCAATCTCACAACTTGCAAAGTTTGTTGTCCTCAACAGACTGCGTCACAGTGGAGGCCATGGTCAGTTCTACTTTTGGTGAGCAGATTAGTGTCTGTTGAATGGGCCTCCAATGGAAGCATGAAACCTGACTTTGGCACATCAGTACCTTTGCATCCCATTTGTGTATGATGAACTTTCTTGAACTGAAAACTTACAAAATATAAGTGCCATAGAAAATTAGATACCAAAGAAGAGTAACAATCTCTATGAGAATGCTAATCCTTGAGGCTATTAATAACCTTTAAAAAGTATTTATTGATTAGCAATCACAGTTATTAGAACACAAAAGAGGGTAAAAATTTAGTTTAATTTCTTTCATGTTAAATGTATTTATATTTAATTTTATGAGAGAAAAGAAACAATCAAAACTGTTTATCGTTTTAACATATCTGTTTAAGAGAAAAGAAACAATCAAAACTGTTTATCGTTTTAGCATATCTGTTTATTCCTATGGTGATAAAAAGTCTTATTGCACTTAATGTTTTGACAGTTTTCTTGAATGACATAAGTAGAGTGGTTTTTAAAAAAAAATCCAACTGCTATTATTTTCAATTTTCATTCCATGTGCAAGTATTGACTACTGACATCAAGACACGATTATAATTTGTTTGAAATGAAAAAAAAAAATAGTACTTCACACAGATAGTGTATGTTTGCTGCTGTTGTTTGAATCCATTCCTCATGAAGATATGGTTATGTATTGTGTAAAGTAAGGCCTAGCAATCCTTGATACCTGAACCTCATTACCTAACCCAGTCGGTGGATATTGGTATATAATAAAGCTATTGCAACATGCACTGTGTAACTTGTAACACACTTTGTATGGGACATGCACTGTGTGGCTACATGTAACTTGCTACACATATTGTATGGGACATAAATTGTGAAGCTATATAAAACTTGGTTACATACTTTGTATGGGACATAAATTGTGAGGCTATATAAAACTTGGTTACATACTTTACATGAGACACACTGTGAGGCTGTATAAAACTTGGTTACATACTTTGTATGGGACATGCACTGTGTGGCTATATAAAACTTTGTTACAGACTTTACATGGGACATGCACTGTGTGGCTATATAGAACTTGGTTACAAACTTTGTATGGGACATGCACTGTGTGGCTATATAAAACTTGGTTACAGACTTTGTATGGGACATGCACTGTGTGGCTATATAAAAGTTTGTTACAGACTTTGTATGGGACATGCACTGTGTGGCTATATAAAACTTGGTTACAGACTTTGTATGGGACACACTGTGTGGCCATATAAAACTTGGTTACATACTTTGTATGGGACACACTGTGTGGCTATATAAAACTTGGTTACAGACTTTGTATGGGACATGCACTGTGTAGCTATATAAAACTTGGTTACATACTTTGTATGGGACACACTGTGTGGCTATATAAAACTTGGTTACAGACTTTGTATGGGACATGCACTGTGTGGCTATATAAAACTTGGTTACATACTTTGTATGGGACATGCACTGTGTAGCTATATAAAACTTGGTTACAGACTTTGTATGGGACACACTGTGTGGCCATATAAAACTTGGTTACATACTTTGTATGGGACACACTGTGTAGCTATATAAAACTTGGTTACATACTTTGTATGGGACACACTGTGGCTATATAAAACTTGGTTACAGACTTTGTATGGGACATGCACTGTGTAGCTATATAAAACTTGGTTACATACTTTGTATGGGACACACTGTGTAGCTATATAAAACTTGGTTACATACTTTGTATGGGACATGCACTGTGTGGCTATATAAAACTTGGTTACATACTTTGTATGGGACATGCACTGTGTGGCTATATAAAACTTGGTTACAGACTTTGTATGGGACATGCACTGTGTGGCTATATAAAACTTGGTTACAGACTTTGTATGGGACATGCACTGTGTGGCTATATAAAACTTGGTTACAGACTTTACATGGGACATGCACTGTGTGGCTATATAGAACTTGGTTACAAACTTTGTATGGGACATGCACTGTGTGGCTATATAAAACTTGGTTACATACTTTGTATGGGACATGCACTGTGTGGCTATATAAAACTTGGTTACAGACTTTGTATGGGACATGCACTGTGTGGCTATATAAAACTTGGTTACATACTTTGTATGGGACATGCACTGTGTGGCTATATAAAACTTGGTTACAGACTTTGTATGGGACATGCACTGTGTAGCTATATAAAACTTGGTTACATACTTTGTATGAGACATGCACTGTGTGGCTATATAAAACTTGGTTACAGACTTTGTATGGGACATGCACTGTGTGGCTATATAAAACTTGGTTACAGACTTTGTATGGGACATGCACTGTGTGGCTATATAAAAGTTTGTTACAGACTTTGTATGGGACATGCACTGTGTGGCTATATAAAACTTGGTTACAGACTTTGTATGGGACATGCACTGTGTGGCTATATAAAAGTTGGTTACAGACTTTGTATGGGACATGCACTGTGTGGCTACATAAAAGTTTGTTACAGACTTTGTATGGGACATGCACTGTGTGGCTATATAAAACTTGGTTACATACTTTGTATGGGACATGCACTGTGTGGCTATATAAAACTTGGTTACAGACTTTGTATGGGACATGCACTGTGTGGCTATATAAAACTTGGTTACATACTTTGTATGGGACATGCACTGTGTGGCTATATAACACTGGCATGGGACAGAAGTGTGTAAACAAAATATAACTAAATGTACTGGATAAGAACAAACACATGTTCCATGGCGGTCAGCATGACTGAGAGGTTTAACACACTTGAACTTTCTCTTCTGGTGGCGTGCTGAGTTTATTCTAGTTGGATTCATGTGTTGATTTCTCACCCAGAAAGCAATGGTAAGCAACTGAATATAAAGTAGCCTAGGAAATCACAAACAGCCAATAGGGGATGGCTTTTTAAAGGAAGGTCACATATTATGTCTGCTGATATATGTTGTGTTCATTCTTAACCAAGACATCATTATTTTTATATTTTGTACAGATTTCTCTTTATTGTCCCAGAAAATAAAATATGTAGCCATTAGATGAGTTTATAAAACAAAAAGTAGAAGGACTTTTTACACACCCAATGGCGTATTGGGTAGATGGTGTTAGACGCACATAAAAAAACCAAAAAAAAAACAACTCTGCACTGATGCAGATTTGAACCCATGACAACTGATAATATGGGTACCTGATGATTTTCAGAATTTTGTGGGAGGGGGGGGGGGGAGGGGGTGGTGGTGGTGAGGTAGTAAGTTGGTTACCCTACTTTAATATAGTGTGACCTAGTATATATAGATAATTAACTCTTTGTAACCCTGTAACAGTATCTGCCATTAGATTAACTTGTAAATTGTCTCGAATGAATAATGTGTATCTGCTGGCATTGTGGTACTTCGCACTCTTACTCAAGACATGATAACAATCTTGTATGGACAGTGTGTATATTCTGGCATTCAGGTATGGATAATGTGTGCGGGATGAGTGATCTCGAAGTTTGGTGTCCGCCTTGAGTGCTGGAGGTCCCGGGTTCAAGCCCTGCTGAGGGCCAGGATTTTTTCACATGGACTTCTAGTAACAAAATTTCCCCTGGTCTCTGGGTAGTGAAATCGGACGCCCGTGTGTATTGTTGCGCACATAAAAAATCCCTTGGCAGTTGGAAATCGAAAAAGAGTAGCCTAACGGCGCTGCCTGGGCAAAATTTTGAGTTAAAAATCTACCCAACGTATTTCAGGATCCTCGCCGGTGCTACAGAGTTCATGCACAATGCTGAGATTCTCCGGACTCAGGCTTGAGTTAGGAGTAGAACGGAGCACTTATGGGTTACACCCGTGTGCCGTGATGTTGATCCGTCGACTAAACTAAACTAAACTAAACTAAACTATGGAAAATGTGTATCTGCCAGCATTCATGTATGGATGTGTATCTGCCAACATTCATGTATGGATAATGTGTATCTACCAGCATTATGTAAGAGTTCACATCATCACTCAAGACATGTTAACAATCATATATGGGTAAAATGTATCTGCTAGTATTATGTAGTTCCCATTCCTACTCAAGATATAATTATTTATTGTGTAAAGTCACATTTCTGTTTAATGCTCATTATTATTATTTGCTGGTTTGCATGTAGGTGTTAATTTGCTCAATCAGGTATGCTTTTAAATACAATTTCAGAAATTGATTTTATTTACTGTAGTCTGCTAGTCGTAAAACCATAAGAGTATTGGATTTCTGCAGGACACTTTTGGCAGGTAGTGCTTGTTTTCTGGTACACGTGTAAATGTTAATTACTTACATCAGGTATATATATATGTGTAATTTATTTGTTGCATTATTCCCTCATGACACGTGTGTTTGGTCATTACTGTGCTGTGCTGTTCCCCATTATATTAGTTTGTGTTGTGAGTGCAAAGAAAGTATGCATGCATCTGTGTGGTTTGGTGCATATGTGTGTGCACGTACATGCATATGTGCATGCACATACATGCATTTATGTATGTATTATGCGCATATGTGTGTAAGCATGCACAAAAAGATACAAGTAAGTGTATGTGTATATATATATTTGCAACATAGAGTTGCCTCCGTCTTCAGCACCTTTCTTTTGCTAGGGTAGACTGGTTTTACTCGAGATTAGATATGTATGTAAGTACACACATGTTTGCGCATCTATGTACATACATACATATCTAGAGCAGTCTGGTTTTATAGCACCAGAGACTCGCTGTCACCCCTTCTTCTGTTAATTAAAACAGTTCAGCCCTTGTGAAGGTCAGGAGTTTGACCTTTGCTGCCAGAGGTGATGAATGCACAGGCCATGGGGGTATTTTGCAAGGTTGGGTGCTCACCCTCAACTCTGTGCCCCCGGCTATAATAGCAATTTGGAACCACTGAAGGAGGCTATTATTATTATGTTTAATTAAGTAAATGTGACTGCTATTTTTATCCTTCTATATGCAAGTGTCGATTGCTGATATCAAGACATGATTTGTCTTAAATGTGTTTCACAAAGATAGTGTATTCTGATGGCGTATTTTGTGTTCATTTCTCAAATAAGACATGCTTATGCATTGTGTGAAGTTAAGACACATGGACTATGCCAAAACACAGTCACATAGTGCTTCACATAGTGTGTGTCGTGTTCATTTTTAGTGAAAGCACATTGTGTATTGTTTGAAGTTAGATGTCTGTTTAATGTTCCATAAGATAATGTGTTTGCTGGTACTGTTTTTGTTGTGTTTGTCATAACTAGGATATTTATTTATTTATTTTCGATATATTTCTGTTTAATGTGTTATACAAAATATGTAACTATGTTTTATAAAGCTTAGGGCCTCACAAATGTAAATTAGGCATGGGCTTCTAACTTAAAGTATGCAAAATGAGGCTACTATTTTGGATAGAAAATGTCTTTTATAAATTTAGACAACCTGCTGTGTATAAAATGGCCATTAAATTTTTATCTTTATTTCCCATTTGATAACAGATATCACATTCCATTTGACTCTTTTTAAATTACACATTTTGCTTTTACCTTCTTTCTGTCTAGTATAATATCTGTGTTGTCTATGAGACCTTTGCGACTCTTCCATTATGTGAGTGAAGACAGTGCTGACTCTTGCAGTTTGAGAACACTGAGAACGATTAAATAAGGAAATGATGATCTAAAAGGATTGTAATAAAATGAATCTGTCACATTGCAGCATACCTGGAAATAAAGAGGATGATAAATTGGCAAAGGAAGGTGAATGATTACCTCGGCTTGATATAAATATAACCTGTGATAAGCTAGAAGGTTTATAAGAAGCACTAATGGAACCAAGTGGGAATGAGAGCAGCCAGGCTACCAGAAAGAACAAGCATTTTACCAATTTGACCAAAGTGGACAAGCAGCAATCTTCAAACTCCATACAGGATATGACAGGCTTAAATACCACCTGTTCTGTAAACTTAAGATAGCGAATGTAGTAGGGATTGGTAAACATTTACTGTAAGTCTCCAACAAATACAGAACTGAGAAAATGACTTTGGTCTACACTGTCTCTATTTGAGGACAACTCTGCGGAGATGTCAGTAACCTCAAGGTGACTGCTGTTTTCTTTAAATATATTCAGGTTGACGTATGGAGCTTTACAAACATTAAGATTAAGATTCATGGAAGTTTCCTTGTGTTTTGGATTCAAAATTCCCTGAGTGATGATTTCCATGTTTTGTATGATCTGTTTTATTCTCAAGTATAATTCTTAGAGTCTAAAGATGAGAGTAAGCAATCTCTTGAAATATATTTATATTTTATTGTGATGTATAATTCTTACGTCTACAGATGAGAGTAGGCATTCTCTTAAAACATATTTATATTCTATTCTCATGTATAATTCTTAGTATCTCCAGATAAGAGTAGGCAATCTCTTGAAATTTATTTATATTCTATTCTCATGTATAATTCTTAGATCTAAAGATGAGAGTAGACAATCTCTTAAAACATATTTATATTCTATTCTCATGTATAATTTTAAGTGTCTAAAGAGTAGGCAATCTCTTGAAACTTATTTTTATTATATTCTCATGTATAAGAGTCTAAAGATAAGAGTTGGCAATCTCTTGAAACGTATTTATATTTTATTCTCATGATTAATTCTTATATCTTAAGATAAGAGTAGGCAATCTCTTGAAGCATTTTTATATTCTATTCTCATATCATTCTTAGATCTTAAAACAAGAGTAGGCAATCTCTTGAAACATATTTATATTCTATTCTCAAAGAATTCTTAGTTATAAAGATGAGAGTAGACAATCTCTTGTAACATATTTATATTCTATTCTCATGTATAATTTTTATAGTCAAAGATGAGAGTAGGTATTCTCTTGAAATGTATTTATATTATATTCTCATGTATAATTATTACATCTAAAGATGATAGTAGGCAATCTCTTGAAATGTATTTATATTCTATTCTCATGTATATTCTTAGAGTCAAAGATGACAGTAGGCAATCTCTTGAAATGTATTTATATTCTATTCTCATGTATATTCTTAGAGTCAAAGATGACAGTAGGCAATCTCTTGAAATGTATTTATTTATGTAATTGTTCTCACTGTGACTGTACAATCAGGTATTGTTTTTACTTAGGTAAATTTTATGTGTCTTTAAAAATATTCCTGCCCATTATTAGTATTGTCTTCCTAGCTTGTCTTTAATCCACCCTTTTTCAGCTGGGATGTTCTGTATGTAAAGATATGCCTTTTGACAATCCAGGTTTATAGTTTCCTTTTTATGATGTAATTGAGTATTTCAGTAGATGGATTTGGAGGAACTTAGTGATTGGATTAGTGTTAAATTTATTGAATATATTCTTGATCTTGACATTTAGCTTAGGTATATCACATGCATGCATCTTTCCTGTAACAACATGGTGTGTGAGTCATGGACCATTTCACACTCACTTATTAGAAGAAAACTGGGGTTTTCAAGCTTGAATGTTAGAGACAAGAAGTTCTCATAATGTCGTGAATCACGAAGAGACAAAAAATACTGACATTTTACAAAATCTGGACTAGATTTGTTGGAAAATGGTCACACATGGTATATTGAAGTTGTAATTATGGTATTGAATATGTCACATCCCCGGGAAGGTTAACCCGGTCAACAAATGCCCGCAGAAGTCGGATGTGTCGGCCTAACGGCGCAAGAACGCAGCTCTGCTGTAAACAGGCACAACGCAATCACATCCGAAAAAAAAACTCTGGATGATCGCAGAAGAAGAAGAAGAAGAATATGTCACATGATGTTCTACAGATGTTTAGAGCACGGGATGCGGAACTGCGTCCGCAACACTGCCACAGAGCCGGCTATAGTACTCTTTTTTCCCCCGGGATATCCTTTACAGGACATCGCTGTCAACATCAGCATCTTTCAGCTGATTGTTTATTTCAGTAGTTTGCCATTGCTTTCTGAGCGACCGGCTCACATACCCTGCAAGTTACCAATGCGGCGAGAATCGCTACCGATTCTCGCGCAGGTTACTTTCCTCATGTGGATATACGGGATTACGGAGAAAGACGTTAACCCCTAGGCTAGGGAGTCCGGCCTATAGTACTCTACTAATCCCAATTTCACCTTTCGCTCACGTGGGTGTCCCCTTTTCCCCCTAGCGGGTGTCCTCCACCGGGCGGCTTAGCCAATCCTTGAGCTTCTGGTGTTACTGACGGTTAGTCCTTTGACCACCTAAACCACACATCCGATTAATTCAATCCACTTACAGTCGCTCAAGACGTATTCAGCTAAGTAATCTTAATATTTTCATGTAGTTTTTTTGTGTAGTTGTGTGTCTGTGTGTGTTTGACGAAGGCTTTGGCCACAACGCCCACTTTGTTTCTTGCAATCGTGATCTAGTAAAGCTCACAATCTGCTTCTTGTTTTTTGGTGATTCATTCATTACAGATGTGTATGATGCATTGAAAATGTCACAATAATGGACTGATGGAAGATGTCACAAAAATGGACTGAGGGTGTATTGCAAATGTCACATGATGTGCTGAAGATGTCACACGGGGTGTATTAAAGATATCACACATGGGTGCATTGAAGACTCCATAGTCACACATAAGTAACACCGTACTGATTTATCACACATGATGTGTTAAAGATTTCATACTCACACATGATGTATTGAAATTGTCACCCATAGTGCACTGAAGATATTTCATGTGATGTATTGATGTCACATGTCACTTGATATACTGAAGATTTCACTTTTTTCTATTTTTATTTACATGCCTTGAGGCATATTTGGTATATGGTGCTAGCGCTATGTGTTTATTGACCAATCAGCACTTGACTGGTCATGTGATCAATATCACACTGGCCCCCTTTACTTCCCAGCTCACTTCCTGGTACCCATTTTAAGCCAGGTCGACCTGAGAGCCTAAGATCAATTTTTTTTAAAGTCTGCCACAGTAGGGATTCGAACATGTTGCCACCGGGCCAGTATTCAAGCATGCTAGCCACTGCGCTACCGTGGCTCTCTTAGATACTGTACTTCTTCTTCTTCAGCATTCCGAGCCATTGAGGTTCTTTGCTGCAGATACAATCCGTCTCCATTCGTCTCTCTGGTGGACCTTCTCTTGCCTACGGTCAATTATTTAAAGTCCTTTAACGTTCCAAGGTCGTTGTCCAGATAAGTCAGTCTGAATTTGAGGCTCATGTTTCTGTTTCGTAACAAAGAAAGGTTTTTACAAAGGTGGGGATGTTAACCCCACGCTTCAACCCCCAACCTGGAGGACCAGGGTGTTTCTCTTTGTCTGTTCTCTACCCTTTGACCTGTCCAGCTTGGGAGGCCCTGCTGGTAGCTACGCTACCGCCGGCATAGCTCTCAGGGTCATTGAGAAACTCAAGCTCCCCCACCACGACAAGGTGGAAACACCATGAGATACTGTACTTAAGATCAATATATGTGACTGTGTTCAACTCCAACACATTTGATATTTTGTTTTTTTGCCATCCCAACTTTCCGGTTTTTGCCATCCCATTTTCAGTGTTGAAATGACAGCAGTTTAATCTGATAAGACTTAGTCCTGACAAAGCTTCACAGTGATTTGTGATACAGCTCAGTTTTACAGAGAATAATAATTCAGTTGTTTATTCATTCCTGACTTTTTTGTGTCATAATGTATTTACAGTTTTTAGCTACAGCTTTTTGCATGACTGTTAACCTTATGTTGTAAGATGTGATTCACTATCATCGTCACGTATTCCAGCCATTGGGCTGATCAAGAAGTTTCATGGTCATTCCATTTCCATTCCATAATTGTCTGTCATGTGCTGGTCTCTTTCATTCCATGCAGGTCTGATTTGATAGATCTGTGCATACCTCTGTTTAATAAATGCTATCCTTGGTTAGCGGGTGTGTTGGTGTAATATTAGGAAGTTACACTGATAAAGACACACACCCCCCCCCCCCCAAGCCATACAGTTTTAACACTGATAAAGTCATGCGTGCGGTCAGGTGAAGGGGTCAATATCTGCACTTGCCATTCACTAAGAGAGGGAAGTAATGTGCACATATTCCTCCATACATTTAGGCCTACAAAATATGACGGTTCTAACACTTCACATACCCACAACAGGTTCCTGCTTCTGAACTTGTTTTTAATCCTTTATTCTTTTGTCTTCAATTACTGTTTGTTGTTTCCATTAAAATCCATTAAGATCTGATTACAGTATAATATCAAAACATACATGGACACCATGTGTATTTGTTTATATTTGAAAATAGACTGTGATGTTTTGTTTTAAAATTAAATGTATGTCATATTTGCATCATTGTTAACGGATCCCCCCCTGCCAGACGTGTCATGGTGTGAATACTCATTTGTTTGAACTTATTTATGCAATGTATGACACATTTTTCAGATTTTGAATATGTTGGCTAATTTACAGAGCTGGCAAGTGTCACGTTGATTATTGGTTCAACAAGGTCACGAATTGTTACCGCTGATAATGTTGTAGCAGTAAGTGTATGTCGTGACTTCAAGAAGGTAAAAATAGTAGTCCATCCATCCATCATGTGCCATGCCGGTAAGCGTGAGCGGTCTTGATTCGCCATTTCACTTGATCACCAGAATCTTGGATCAGTTCAGTGTTCTTGTCTCGACCATGCCATGTGTTCAAGCCATCCAGGTATTTACTTCTCTGTCTTCTCCTTGTTCTTTTCCCCTCAATGTTGCCAGTTGTCACCAAGTTCGCCAATTTATTTCTTCTCATAATTTGTCCAAAAAATTTTGACTGTCTACGTCTTATTTCTTTAATCAGTCTATGATTTAAATTTGTTTCTTGTAGGATTTGGTCATCGGTTTTTCTGCCTGTCCATGGTATTCTTTGCATTCTCCTCAGAAACCACATTTCCACAACCATAAGATATTTTTCAGCTTGTCTGCTCATTGTCCATGCTTCACATCCTAACAATAGTACAGGCTCTATGTTGCACTTCAACTCTCTTTTTCTTGTAGCATTTGACATTAAAAGTAGTCATATAGCGGATACTGCCATTGAGGTATGAAGTGTCAGGCCTTCATATATTCTAGACCATGAAATATGAGGTAGGGTGTCCAGTTCCCTTCCTTGTCTCATTTCCCTCCCAGACAATTCATGGGGGTGGGGGAGGGTGTAAGAAAGAGAAGAGAAAACAGCAGTAGAGACAACTGGCCACTCACCTTTGCAGGGCTGTAACCTAGGTTATGTGGAGTACTGAAACTTCACATCCTCTATGGTGGTATTTGTTATGGGATTGCCGTTTATTGACCTCTTAACTTATGGGTCATAGTGGCATAGAGGTTAGTGCACCTGCTTGCCGAGGCGCTAGTCATGGTTCAGTCTTCAGTTGTAGCAGATTTATCCCAACTAGCAAGGCTGTGGGGTTGAGCCAGCCATGTCAGATGTATACCAAATGATTTTAAGAATTTTCTGGAAATACCTGTAAAGGAATGGTCACCCAGGGTCTATGAAATAGAAGGAAACTTAAAAAACGTCACGGAGAAGACAATTAGAGACAGATATGTTTAATATGGGAACATTGGGAAGCTGCAAGGGTAGCAAAGGATGGGTTGACTTGGCATGAGTTGATTGAGGGCCTGTGACCCGGTAGAAGAAGAAGCAGAAGAGGGAAATTGGGTAATTCCACCTCATTATGATGTGAGCTAGTATAAGTGAAAAGCCTAACATGACTGTTAGGGACAACCTTTTGGGAGTAGCTGTCACTGGATTACATATAAATGTAAATTTAGTGGGTGGCTGGGTGGTTAGAATACTGATGTCACAGATCTGGAAACTTGTAACATTTGAGCTCTCTCACTATCTCTCTCTCCAACCTCCCTCTTCCCCCCCCCCCCCCCCCAAGTCACGTACACTACCCTCGCTCTGTCATCATACCCTCCCACTCTTCACCTATATGACAAAGGGTTTTTTGTACATTAGTAAATGCTTTTTCACTTGTTATTAATTTTAGGTATGTTACGTTTTGCTGTATGGCAGTGAATCTTTGGAATGTAAATGAACAAATTAGGAAGAACTTGGAAGCAACAGAGATGTGGTTCTCGAGACTGCCAGAGTAACTAATAACGATTGTCTGAAAGAGGCTAATAAAGCTAGAACATTATATACAACAATAAGAAAGAGACAAACAGCTTTCTTTGGTCATGTGATGAGAAGAGAGACATTGGAGAACATCGTAACAACTGGAAAGATCAAGGGAAAGAGAGGCAGAGGCCAACTAAGAGAAATGATGCTGGATGGATTGAGACGGTGGCATGAGGAATACCATCAGCAGAGTTGATCCAAAACACCAAAGACCGAGATCTGTGGAGAACCATGAACGCCTCCGCCAGCTGGCAGGGCACTTGATGATAATGATAAGTTGAATCTTGGAATGCAAATGAGCAAATTAAGAAGAGCTTCGAGGCAAAGAAGATGTGGTTTCTGAGAGTAATGTTGCCAATATCTTGGACTCTAGAGTAACTAACAATGATTGCCAGGAAAATTCTATTGAAAGTAGAACATAATATACAACTGTAGGAAAGAGACAAGCAATGTTCTTTGGTCAAGTAATGTGAATAGAAGCATTGACAAAATATTGTGATGACTGGAAACAAACAGAAAAACCAATGAATGAGTCCTACAAGAAAAAAATTAAAATCGTAAATTGATCAGAGAAATTAGATGTAGACAGTCAAGTTATTTTTGGGGCACGTGGTGAGAAGAAATAAACTGGAGAATTTAGTGACAACTGGTAAGATTGATGGGAAAAAAACAAGAGGAAGGCAGAGAAGTAAATATTTGGATGGCTTGCTCATATGGCATAATCAAGATGAAACCACAGAGCTGATCCACGACTGGTGATCGTATCAGATGGCGAAACATGACCACTCATGCTTATCAGCATGGCACATGATGATGATGATGGAAACATCACCTGTTAAAGTAGCAGGGGCAGACAGAGAGAAATGATGCTGGATAGCCTATGACAGTACATATGGAGGAATAACGTCAATAAAATTGATCCAGAACACCAAGGATTGAGATCTGTGGAGAGACATGGATGCCGACCCTATTTTTCAGGGCCAGTGATGCTGATGGTGTTTAGTTGCAAACAAAGTAGTAATGGTATATTTTAAATAAAAACTCTTGCCTGCCTGTATGTATACCTGCCAATTTGCTGCTATTAAGAAGACAGTAATTTTAGCTTTTTGGTAGATTTTTTGTTAAACTATCTCTTTTTATTGTTGTAATGTGTTCTTTTTATAATAAATGATTTATTTGGACATTCATGTTTATTGGTTTCTTTCTTACTGCAAGAGAGTATGATATTTGTACTTCAATTCCATGTTTTTGGATGTCTGATCTCTGACTCACTCCCACCCCTTCTCACATACACACACATATCTACAAATTCACATATATACACACACGAACGCACGCAAGCATGCATGCATGCACATACATGTGGCTTCATACTGATATTGTGGTATTGCAAACCAGCTTATCAGCTCTTTCATTGCCCACAACATCTGCATGTTACAAAGATTAATTTAACTCACATGAATAGGCGACCTGTACAGAGGTTCATTCTAATGTCTGCATACAACATTTGCCTTAAATTTCCAGATCTTCCTCAATGAATCACATAGGAAGCAAGGATGAATGTAGTTTTGTGACAAATCACAATAGTGCCACTGTTACTGCGAACACTTCCATTGTTTTACTGCTTGCGATCATAGCTATCAGGGGAGTGGCTGGCCAAATGGCTAAGAACCCTGGGTTCTCTGGGAGACCCGGGTTCGAATCCTCGGTAAGGTGATTTTTTTTCTGTCGGGGGCAAAAAGAAAATCCTAACCTGCACAGTTCGCGGCAATTGCACTAGCCAGGCTGCCTTAATTCCTCAGGCTCAACACCCCCTGCCTTACACTGCAAGGTACTATAGGCAGTATAATCAGATGACAGATCATAGCTACTGCACTACTGGAATCTACCTTTATTGTGTAAATGTATCCTGCATTCATCAGGATTATCAGAGCATGAATGCTGTTGTTGAGACTTGGTGTAATATGAGTCTTTGAATGTAGAACCTTTTACAATAATGCATAGTTGTTGACTGAGGAGGGTTTTTGTGGAGCTAGTGGCTCCACCCAGAGAAAACTTTAGCTGCAAAGTCCAACCAACCATGAACAAGTCTAAAGATAAGATTAAAAGAATAACTGAGCAAACCAAGAAGAAAGAAGACCTCATCTAAAGATACAATAAAAAGAATAACTGAGCAAACCCAGAAGAAAGAAGGCTCTTCTAAAGATACAATAAAAAGAATAACTGAGCAAACCAAGAAGAAAGAAGGTTTTTCTAAAGATATAATAAAAAGAATAAACTGAGCAAACCAAGAAGAAAGAAGGCTCTTCTAAAGATAAGATTAAAAGAATAACTTAGCAAACCAAGAAGAAAGAAGGCTCTTCTAAAGTTAAGATAAAAAGAATAACAGAAAACCAAAGAAGAAAGAAGGCTCTTCTAAACATAAGATAAAAAGAATAACCGAGCAACCCGAGAAGAAAGAAGCTCTTCTAAAGATAAGATTAAAAGAATAACTTAGCAAACCGAGAAGAAAGAAGGCTCTTCTAAAGATAAGATTAAAAGAATAACTGAGCAAACCAAGAAGAAAGAAGACTTAGAAGAGGTGTGACATGATGCAGAGAAAGCCACAATGCGTGCATGTCACAGATTACCTTCCTTTCACCTAGAAAAAAAAACACCTCTATACAAATTGGCACCTGAAATGTCAGAAGTATGTATGAATTGGGAATGACAGTACAGGTGTTAGAAAAAGTATAATACATGTATTAGCATTTTGGGATTCTGCCAAACAAGGTGGAACAGAGCATACAGAAAGCTTCTAAGTGTAAATAAAACTAGAAAGTTCTTTCACTGAAATCCACAAGGCAAATGAAATATAAGGAGACCTACTGGTCTCCGCGGTGAAGGTGTTATGGACACAATTCGTAATCCCATATACCCAAGTTCGAAACAGTGGTGCTGGTTTTTCGAAAAAGGTATAGGAACCGGACGTTCAGAAAGCAATGTCAAACTACTGAACGTAAAACGTGCCCAGGAATCACGAACAGCCAAAATGCTGGGGTTGACTGCTACGTCCTGTGAAGGACATGCAACTAAAAAAAAAAAACAGAGAGAAGAGAAGTAGAAACAGATGAATAATACGGGGAGGATATTGTACAAACTGCAGAGACAACAAAATACAGAACAGCTTGGTTGAGGGTATATGTTATAATAGAGGTTAAAGGGCAGAAGAAGAAGAATTGTTGTTGAAAAAGAACAATGCAAGATCTGTAAAATTTATCACATTTGAGTATTTTTCCGGTCCCTAACATGGCGGATAGGCGATTGAACCGTTAAGACCTCTGGAGTGTTTATGCTTGTGGCTGCGGTTTGCATTCACATTTTCCTCATGTTGGACTGGTAGTGCATGGTTCCGTCGCCCTGCTGCTGAATGAGTGCGTGGCGCGACACTGTGAGCTGTGCATTTCATGTGGAATGCTTTTACAACTGTCCGCGGTTGTTTGTAGCATGAACTGAATGTTCGGAATGATGGCGGCCGGCTGTTGCTGAATAGACTGGTTTACCTGTTCGGTTCACTAGTGTATTTTCCAGGAGACTCCAGAGAGTCATTGCTGGAGCTACGGAGTTTGTGCTTTGTGTGGTGCTTTCGGCGGGTCGCTCTGCGGAAAGAGACCGAGCCATATGGAATAAAACCCGCGTCAATGAAGTCGTTCTAGTGACTGCCGCTTCCATCTGCGATAAAATGTATTTTTCGTGGAGGACTTTTGTGTTGGCATTCTGGTGGCGGCATTATGCACGCACAATGTACCCATGCGGGCTGTTGGCTTGTCGAGACTCGTGTCTTTTTGATTTTTCACATTGGGCAGTGACAAGCATTTTGTGTGATACAGTATTCACTGGCACGGAACCGAGCATAATGGGAACGACCCATTGCCGTGAAGTTGGAACCGTGACTAACTAACTAGCTAACTAACATTTGAGTGTGGTGCATTTTTAAAGTCAAATAACATCCTAACTTGATTGCGCTTTAGTAGCTTTCTCACTGAGAAATGTTAGCAATTGTCTTAAAGCTGATGAAAGCAGCCATAAGACTTGAGAGACAAATGGGAATGGTTCAACAAATAAACTAGGTGTATTGATTTATATTTTATTTGTGTTCAACTGCTTTGAGCTCAAGCGTAGTCCATAGACATGCTACAACTTCTAGTGCTCTGGATTTATTTTTTCGTGTGGATTAGCTTTCCCTGTTACTAGAGTCCCTCGTCAAAGGTGAACCCACCTCGTCTTCAGGGGTACTTGTAATTTACGCCCCCAAGGTAAGGATGAGAAGTCAACATTTTAGTCTAACTGACCTATGTAGAGGTTGAACCTGCTACCTTATGATCAGCACACCGGAAATTTAAGAGCCAGTGTTCTGATTCATTCGGCCATGCTGACCTCCAACTAGGTTTATCACTGGGACTATGCTGTCAGCGGATGTGTTTAACTTATACAGTGAAATAGTAAGATAGGTCAGCATGGCTGCATGGATTACAACGTGTTCTTAAACATCAGGTGTACTGATGCCGAGGTAAGGGTTTCAGTCCCTTCACTGGTCAGTTGGACTAAAATGTTGACCTACTGTCCTTGACTTGGGGACGTTAATTACAAGTACCTCTGAAGTCAGAGTGGGTTTGCCTGATGGCGAGGGACACTGTTAATAGGGAAAGCTAATTCACACAAAGAATTCAGTCCAGCACTACTAGATTTAGTATTTATGGACTACGCTTGAGTTCAAAATGAATCGAAAAAAAATAGTAAGATATTTACACCTGCCAGGTATGTAAGCTGGTGGACACAATGTGAACCGTCTCAGGTAGGCTGATTTGATGGCTCTGATTGCTCAAAGTAAAATGTAATTCAGGAAGTCAAATAATAGGCATAGTCTAAATAGCAGAGAAACAAGTAATAGAAAACACAAAAAGGAGGTCAGCATGGCTGAATAGATAAGAGAGCTCGCTCTTAAACTTCCGGTGTGCTGATGGCGAAGTAGTGGGTTCAACCCATACACTGGTCAGCAGGTCTAAAATGTGTAATGTTCATCCTTGACTTTGGGAAATAAATTAAAGAAACTCAGAAGATGGAGTTGGTTCACCTGATGATGAGGGCACTGGTAATAAGGAAAGCTAGCCCACACGCAAAAATAAGCCCAATGTGGACTACACACAAGATCAAAGTTAGCAAGCAAAGTAGAAAAAAGAAAAAGAAGTCCTCCAGAATGAAACATCATAGTAAATGGTTGACTCCCAGTGAAGACCTTGACATCTGATAGAGCAGTGGTTCTCAACCGGTGGGGAATCCCCCCCCCCCCATGGGGGGATTTTAGGGTTTCCAGGGGGGGGGGGGAGGAAGATTATATCAAGATCGCGTTAATACAAGAACCGATTACTTGATATTGTTTTTCCCTTCATACTTTACGGTTCTGTACGTCTCACCCCTTCTAAAATTCATTTTATAAAGTAAGTAGACCCAGAAATCACGTTTTATGTGGACGCCTAGACTTGTTTTGGTATGTGCTTCCATTATTAAGTATACTGTGTAGGGGCAGGGGGGATTTTTAGGTAGGAAATACGAAAGGGAGGAGGGAATGACGTTTTGAAGATATGGTGAGGTGGGGGGGGGGGGGCACGGGCCAAATTTTTAGGTAGGAAATACGAAAGGGGGGAATGATGTTCTGAAAATATGGTGAAGGGGGACACGGGCCAAAAAAGGTTGAGAACCACTGTGATAGAGAATGTATTAACTAAGGTAAAATATAAAATAGCTGAAGCCAAAGCAATATTTCACAAGAACATTTTATGTAACAATTCTTTGTCCATAAAAGTGAGAAAGAATAAAGCCAGTCATGACATATGGTAGCGAGTAATTGACAATCAGCTGCAGATTATGTAATTTACATGGAGTCTCCATGATAGTGGTTATAAGGAATAGTTTAGTTTAGTTTAGTCGATGGATCAACATCACGGCACACGGGTGCAACCCATAAGTGCTCCGTTCTCCTCCTAACTCAAACCTGAGTCTGGAGAAACTCAGCTCAGTGCACGAACTCCGTAGCACCGGCGAGGATCCTGAAATACTTTGGGTAGATTTTTAACTCGAAATTTTGCCCGGGCAGCGCCGTTAGGCTACTCTTTTTTCGATTTCCAACTGCCAATGGATTTTTTACGTGCGCAACAATACACACGGGCGTCCGATCTCACTACCCAGAGACCAGGGGAAATTTTATTACTAGAAGTCCACGTGAAATAAATCCTGGTCCTCACCGGGGCTTGAACCCGGGACCTCCAGCACTCTAGGTGGACACCATACCTCAATACCACGCCACCCCCTGAAGGAATAATGTTAAGAATACCAAGGGAAGATAAACAGAGTAATTTGGCTTTATTTACAAGAAATCAGCTCAACAAGAGAATTTGCACTAGAAGTAAACAATTCACACTCTTTGAACATATCACTAAAAGTGGAAGCTTCTGCAATTCCGCTGAAATGGTAACAGCGCTCTAGCTGTAAACTTCCAGTGCGATGATGGCGAGTCGGGTGGTTAAACACCAACACCGGCCGCCAGTCAGACTTAAACGTACACACCTCGATCAGAAAATCACCATAGTCTGGTAAGAATGAGACAGCGAGGTGTGACGAGGGGATCTGGCCGATGCTCGACGCTCAGAGGAAAGGCGAGACGGACATATAATCAGATTGCTACTGGAACTATTAGTGTTGGAACTCTTCGCTGGCTGCTGAGGATGGGGACGGAGCGCTTATGGGAATGTCCCGAATGCTGTGATGTCGGTTCCTAAATCAATCAATCAATCTCGATCAGAAAGTAATGACAAACCAATGAACGTAAAATAGCCTCGAAGATCAACCTGCAGTTGATCTCAATGTATGCATTTGTTTAAAGTCACTCTCTATAGCATAGCTACTGCTGCTTCGTATTTCGGCTCTAGCTGCATATGTAGTCTGCACTTGAATTGAAATATAGTAGTAGTATAGTATTATATTATATATTGTCTTTACTGTTGCTTGCTGATGTCACTGCAGGGTCCCCTTTGTCATGTGTGATTGTAAAGCTAACATTTTCTACTTTCTAGTTTCCACCTCTTCGTTGGTTGCATTTGTACAGCAGTTTAACACATGTCATTGTTGTGGCCATTTTCTTGTTACTTGTTTTAACGTTTTGACGAAAAAATGGCCGACTTTTGAATGATGACGTGTTAAACAATGACTAGTAGTACTAGTAGCTGTTAAGTTAATAGTAT
This sequence comes from Cepaea hortensis, assembly GCA_963921405.1. Taxonomy (NCBI): domain Eukaryota; kingdom Metazoa; phylum Mollusca; class Gastropoda; order Stylommatophora; family Helicidae; genus Cepaea; species Cepaea hortensis. The sequence continues at coordinate 77,621,132 of OY992886.1, forward strand.
TATTATTAACAGCTGACCTAAGAGACTGGGGTTTTAGTCCTAATAGTTGTGTGTGGAAGAAAAAAGAGAATGGCACAGAGACTTTGGACACCTGGGTAATTAACAACTATTTCCTGGAAAAGGCTAATGAAATTAGAACACTATCGTCATAATCATGTGCCATGTCGATTAGCGTGGGTGGTCATGTTTCGCATCTCATATGATCACCAGAGTCGTGGATCAGCTCTGAGAAAAATATAATAACTATAAGAAAAGGCAAACTAGGTTCTTTGGTTATATAATGAGATAAGAGGTACTGGAGAACATCGAGACGACTGGAAAGATGAGCGATTGAAGAGGCAGACCGAGAGAAATGTTTAATAGTCTACGACTATAAGGTATGGAGGATTACCACGGACAAACAGAAAAACCAATGACCACAAGAAGCAAATGAAAATCGTACACAGATTAGAGAAATTAGACGTAGACAGTCAAAATGTTTTGGTCACGTTATGAGAAAAAATAAACAGGAGAACTTTATAGTGACAACTTGCAAGATCTGGGGGAAGAGAACAAGGGGGAGACAGAGAAGTAAATACCTGGATGGTTTGGCCACGTGGTATGGTCGAGAAAGAACGCTGAGCTGATCCACGACTCTGGTGATCGAGTGAGATGGTGAAACATGACCGTCCACACTTATCGGCATGGCACACGATGAATGAATGAATGAATGGAGTAATATCATCAGTAGAACTGACACACAATCACACAACGTCACAAAGATATGTGGAAGGACATGAACGCCTACGTCATTTAGCAGAACACATGATGATGATGACGCAATTGATAATGAAGTAATTCAAAATCTGTGCAATGTTTTTTACCAAAACAAAACAATGGTAGCTTTAAGCTAATGTAAAAGTTGCATCTCCCGCCATTTTTAGCGACTCGGCGCAAGAGAACAATTAATTCTCTCACGGCCGTGAGTAATCTTACGTTGTAGAGAGAGTAAACGTCTACAGACGACTTTCGAATAGGTAAAGTGAAATAACCGAAAAGGCGAGTAGATTGTAAAAAGGCACAGTTTTGAATAGAAGAACATATACTGTTTAATATAAACCTTGTCAACGCTTTATATATAATATTACACTATAATAAACGCGTAGTTGTACGGTAATGAATGGCCAATAAAGCAAAGCCTAGGTCAGGCCAGTGACGTGTATTCAATCTCATTCCGCCCATTTTTTTCTACCGGCTCGTATTTGATTTGTGACTTGACTAATAAGAAAGTAGTCAGTAGTTGAATGAGTTGTGTTGTTTCACAGTTTAAACAAAATTTATCTACAATTGATATAATTATGGTTGTTTAAAACTTGACACTTTTTTCTTTTGTTGCATGTCTTTTGCAGGCCATTACGATCAGATCAATGATGATCAACCTGAGATTGATTTTCTAGGCAATTGATCAATTGAGTAAATTGTACGTTCAATACCTTCTGAAAGAGAAGCCAACATTTAAGTCCCACTTAAAACCGGCATAGGGTTTGAATTGCCATCAGGGTACTCCAAGTTTAATAACCATTGCTCTTAATCTTATCATTTCTGACATGGACAGGCATCAATTTGTTACAGTACTTACAGCTTCTGCTGCTATGCCATGACCACACCCCTGTGAAAAAACTCTTGCAACAAAAACTATTTTTCAAAATGTCTAACTCTAATCTCCCTACTACAAATTACATCTACATATTTGGAAATATACCAGACAGCAGTGCATACATAATTCAATAACCTGATAATTAATATTAATAATAATTATTTCCATCATTATCCAGTGGCCTCTTGTATGTAGAATTGCACTCCAATTGAAATGTCTCTCTATCATAAGACTCATACAGCTGTCCTCCTGCTATTGCTGTCGTGTGTAAAATTTAGATAATTGACAGTAAATTATCTGACATATCTCGAATCCATCTACATTTTAATCTACTACTTATCCAGCTTCCTAGTACACTCTCCTCCATAATTATTTCTAGACTTTCTTGTCTTTTTTTTGCATGCCCAAAATATCTCTTTATTGTTTGCTTAATAACCTTCTTTAATATTGAGTTCTTGTTGGATAGACCTGCTTGTTCTCCTTTCTGTCTAATGAATTTTTTATACTTTTTCTGTAACATTTATATTCAAAGTTAGATGTGTTTTTCAACTGTCATATGTCATCTACTGCCTATAGTACCTTGAAGTGTAGGACCGCAAGTCTTGATCCTGAGGAATTAAAGCTCCCTGGCTAGTGCAATTGCCGCAAGCTGCAGGCTAGGACTTTTCGTTTTGCCGCTGACAAAAAAAATCCACACCATACCGAGGATCTGAACCCGGCATTCTAGTCACTCAGCCACCGCACCTGATTTTTCAACTGGTTATTAAATATCAAAATTTCACACCCCTATGTTGCCACTTGAATTACGCATGCTCTTAGTATTGTGACTTTTGTTCAATGTGTTCCAACCCATACATTTTCTCAATTCCCATTTGTTAGTCAACACTGCCATTTAATGCACATTGAATTATTAAGTCCATTAGTGCTCAGATACCCTCCACAGTATCTCCGTCAGCATCTAGTGACTATGGACTCTAGTTCTGTGTTGGTTTACTGTTCTTCTTTGGCACCTTGCATAGGACTATGTTGGCTTCACCCCTTTTGACTTGATGTTCTTGCAGTCTGATCGAGGTTGCAGATTCAGTCATCATAATCATCTTGTGCCATGCCAAAAAGCGTGGGTGGTCATATTTCACAATCTCACATGATCACCAGAGTCGTGGATCAGCTCAGTGTTCTTGTCTCCACCATGCCTTATGGCCAAGCCATCCAGGTATTTACTTCTCTGCCTTCCCCTTGTTCTTTTTCCTTCAATCTTGCCAGTTGTTACCAAGTTCTCCAATTTATTTCTTCTCATAATGGGTCCAAAAAATTGAGACTGTCTACGTCTAAATTCTCTGATTAGTTTACAACTTTAATTTGTGTCTTGTAGGACTTAGTCATTGGTTTTTTGTCTATCCATGGTATTATTTGCATTTTCCTCAGAAACCACATTTCTACAGCCTTTAGATGTTTTTCAGTTTGTCTGCTCATTGTCCAGGCTTCACATCCATACAAAAGTACAAATTCTGTGTAGCACTTCAACACTCTTTTTGTCATTGCAGATGACATCTTTTTATTGGTTAGTATGTTTTCCATCTTGCAAAAGGTTACCTTCGCCACAGCAACTTTTGTTGTTGTTGTTGTTGTTGTTGTGTGTTCATCCAGAGTTTTTTTTTTGGACGTGATTGCGTTGTGCCTGTTTACAGCAGAGCTCCATTTTTGCGCCGTTAGGCCGACACATCCGACTTCTGCAGGCATTTGTTGACTGGGTTAACCTTCCCGGGGATTTTTGTTCTAATCTCTTCAAGGCATCGCCTATCAGATATAACTGTTCCCGAGATAATCACAGTCATCACTTGATTAATTTAATCACATGGCCTCTCTGAGGGCATTAAGTTTATTAACCTGCCTATTGCTCATCTAAAAGATTGTTGATTTCCTATTACACCATGTGTCCTGGCACAAAAATGAAGCTGATTTTTGTCAGCCAGCTTTGACTTCCTCAGAGACTCTCCCCACTTTCCTCGAGCCCAGTCCATCGATCTTTCCTAGCATACTCATTGAGTAATGAGAAAGTGTGCCTGGGTCAAAGTGTGTGTCTCCAACCAGGCTATTGCTTTAGTTACTGTCAAGACCTCCATAGTCAGACTACTTGTCAAGATGAAGACACAGCAGTCTTCCTTCACAGTTCTCCTTTCAATCTGCTCTGTAAAAGCCCATGAACTCATGTGTGAAAGAACAGACCCATCTGTGTAGATGACTACTCATGCATACAACAGTAAAGTAACACTTTTTCTTACTGCAATTGACAGCTTTTTATTGATGAGTGGAAAACATATGAAACAAGGACAATAAGCAGACAAGCTGAGAAACATCTAATGGCAGTGGAATTGTGGTTTCTGAGGAATGGGCAAAGAATATAATGAGCAGATAAAAACAGAGACAGTCCTTCAAGACGCAGATAAAAACTAAATTGATTTAAGAAAATTAGACATAGTCATAAATTTTAGGCATTTTGTGAGGAAAAATAAACGTGAAAACTTAGTGCCACCTGGCAAACTTGTTAGGAAATCAGACATGATCCGAGACAGGAGATATGGGAGATGGTGAACCACCTTATTGACATGGCACATGACGATGATTGAAAAAGTAATTTAAATAGGGATTACAATTACATATTTTATAATGAAGCTGAATATTAAGTTTTAAAAGAACTTGTGCATTTTGAAACATGCTCTGTTTTAATATTTAAACAACATTTATCTTTTCATTTAATAGTTTTTCCTTGCAATCTCATTTTCAGATTTCTGTTAACCAGAGTAAATTAATTTTCAACAACAATGCCACCAAAGAAGGTAAGATAAAGGAAAGCTTTCTTAATTAAATAATGTTTTCAGCACTAAGAAATATGGTGGATAAAAAGAAATGAGTAGAATTTACATTAAAGGACATTTGTTTCCTCAAGAGAGCCTAGGTCAGCCTTGAAATTAACAATCTGCCTTGATACAGATACAAACCCATTACCACAAGGTCATGCAGTCAAGCATCTAGCCGCAACGCTACTACGGCTCACCTATATCAACTACTGTGAATTTTAACTGTGGGCACTTCTCAGAGCATGAGGAATCAGTTGAGCACCCACCTGTTGACTCTTTACAAAATTATCTGACCCACGGCACGTTCTCCAAATCACATTTTACAATCAACAAAACCCTCTGCATGTCACTGCCACAAGTAAGGAGAATCTTTATTTTTGTCACAAAAGCAATGGGCTGTTAAAATTATTTTACGGGGTCGAAGCTCCCCCAAGGGCCAGAGCCGCCCCATCAGGTCCCCACGTCCCTGTGTGTCATTCGGATAACCGCTTCTGCTGGTGGCCCTGGCAAGATCAAGTGCAGATACTACACTTTGATCTTAGCCATAAGGCTTCTCATAGCTAAAGGCATAACAGCAACATCAGCAGCAGTTGTGTTTAATAATTTGCAGTCAAAGCATACTTAAAATTAGCATAATAAATCATTCATAACTGATTATGTTGACCTTATTTCATGCAGTCCAAGACACCTGTGGATGAAGACACAGCTCAGGATGAACAGAAAAAGGGGGTGAGTTCATCTCTGCAATTATTCCTGAGTAATTGTTATTTTTTTATGTCTTATTAATTTATGTTGACTGCTGATTTGTGTCACAGGTGTGATACCGGGCCCCCCGAAGGGAAGTAAAAAATCTGTAACATTGAAAACCTGTGCAGGTTGTAAAAGGCGACTAAAGAAGGAATGGGAAAATGGCAACTTCATGCCATAAAGACAAATAAGTCTACATCTAACCAACCATTATCTGGCCTACAAAATTCTGGTATATATGGTTATGGGCCTATATTCCACTAGGAATCTTAAGGGCAGAACAGAAGAAGACTGATGGCAAAGTGGTCAAGCTGTCTGGCTCGTGCATAGAAGGTTGTGGGTTCGATTCCGGGCTACGTCTTTCGGTTCATGAGTGCATTTTTCTTGGAGATTCCTGGGGGTCTTCGCTGGAACTACGGATTCGTGCTTTATGCGACTCTTTTGGTAGGCCCCCTGCAAAAAGAGACCAAGCCATTTGGGATAAAATCTGGTGCAATGAAGCTGATCTTCTTGACTTTTAACACGACCTTAAGACTGATTTGTGTCTACAAACTGGCTGTAGAGTCAGAGGAAGACTGAGAACCACAGATGGAGGATTGTGTCAGTAGTTTACAACACTAACTCAGTGCAGTTCAAGCAATCTATTTGGCTCTAGATCAAAAACTTCAACTCCTGTCTATGTGTCATGGCAGATCTGGACCACACACCATTCATTGTCCATCTGGAAATAGATCTGTATGATAGATTGATAGACAGGCAGATGGATAGGCCAGACAGACATAAAAGTAGACCGATAGACAGTTAGGTAGACATACAGGTAGGTAGGTAGATGTATATTTTGCGAGATGAACAGGACAGCATTTGTACTTCTTTTATATATATTTATTGGGATATTATCTACATCTGGTAATTTAGTGGTGCAGGGTTTAATTCTCATTGGGTGCAGGATTGAATTATATCAACTAGTACTACACCTACCATGATCTAACGTGTGAAAATCTTAATACTTCATACTCTACAGCAGTATTAACCCTACCAGACCTGAGGCGCTGAACCTAACTGTTCCCTATACCTGGGCTCCTGAGCATTAAAGAGAAAAAAACCAACACGATATAGAAAAATGTTAGTTACATTCAAACAAGTGGTTAGAATAAGATGTAACTTGGAGACATTGTAGAAAATACATTGCCCACTGCCATCTTTATTTCTTCTGTTTATTACTACATTTTGGGCTGGATCGTGGTAGTTCAAAATAAATGTGATGGGCTTTCTATCCTGCCAAACTAAACATGTTACACTTTCTTGACATAGATAGCGACTGTCACCCCTATCGATCTAGCTCTAGATCTATAAGGTTCAAGATTCTCCTCATCACTCGAGCTCTCACTGTCTGTGTCACTTGAACTGGAAACGTATTCTTGATGAAATTCTGACTCCTTAGAGTCTGAATCAACCAAAGTATCGATCAGCTGTTGGACTGTGAAAATCCTAGACCTACTTTGCTTTCTTGTTGAAGTGCTTGGTTCATCAGCCGCACGTTTCATTGAGAATTTTCAGAAATTTTTCATGTTAAACCACCCAAAGTCAATTCAAACACATGGGGGCGGACATTTGCAATGGCTAACCATGAAGTTTGACCACGATTGGTTGGTTATTTTTAGTTTGTGACGCTTTTTTTTCACGTACTAGGCAAAGTACCGAAAATTAGGTACAGCGGTATAGCGGCAGATTTGGAAATTACCAAAAAATCAGTACAGCGGTCTGGTAAAGTTAATCATGGATTGTCTTTACCATTACACCATAGAATCGACAGTAACAGCCAAAATCTCCACATATGGATTTGCGAAAACCTGGCAGTGTTAATTTTTCAGCATGGTGATTCTTTTGTGATTCATCTAAATTTCTTCCTCACTTTATCACTCAAATGCTTATCATGTTTGTGATTTTGATAATTTATTACATTACATAAGCAGAAACATTTTATTATGAAGCGTACTTTGATACATAGGTTGTGTTATTTTGCAGCATAGCACTCTGCTATCACAGTACGCTTCTATACCTTCTTATTTACTATACTACCATGTTAACTTTTAGAAAGTAAACAGTAAAAGCCCCTTAACATGCATGAAGGCACATTGGGCATATGGTAAATAAAGTAAAAGCCCCTTAACATGCCTGAAGGCACATTGGGCTTATGGTAAATAGTAAATAAATTAAAAGCCCCTTTGCATGCCTGAAGGCGCATTGGGCATATGGTAAATACAGTAAAAGCCCCTTTACATACCTGAAGATGCATTGGGATTATGGTGCTAGACCTATGTCATTATAGACCTATCGGTGCTTGGTCGTTGATGTGGTCAGTATTGGGTTGGCCTCCTTTGCTTCCTAAGATATTTCTTGGTACCTATTTTAGGCTGGATGAAGGAAAATGTTAGAAAATCACCTCTATTAGTGTTTGAACACCTGCTCACCTGCGAGCGCCCAATCACTGCATTGAAGTGGCTCCCATGTTAACTCTTTGTACACTGAACTGCACACCACCTGGCTCAGATTATTCCAAAACACTTCCTGCAAGGTCACACTGAAAATTAAACACAGCAAACCACCAGTTTGGTCCTCATCATTGGACACTTTGTGAGCTGCGGTAGCGTAGTGGTTGAAAGTAAAAGTGGCTGGCGTGATATTAATAACACCCATCGAGCACTGATTAGTTTAAAAATATAGGGCCCACACCATATACCCAATACACCTCACAGCATGAAAAGGAGACCTTTACTTAACTTTATTTACTGGACGTTTTAGGGTTGAAGTCCATCTCTACAAAATATAGGCTGAAAGAACTGACCGTTGGCGTAAACCATAATAACCCCAGACTCTGGGAAATGTTCTGCAAATGTATCCTGTTTTATGTGTGACTTGTATGCTCAATCATTCAGTAGCATGTCCTTTGCAGAACCTTTCTTCCATAACAATCTAACCTTCTGGAAAACTTCTCCGTCATAAGCAAGGTGTCCCGCGTCTGATACACTCATCTAGAGATCATCTGCCACATCTCGCACCCATCTTCTCTTTGGCCTTCCTCTTCCTCTCTTCCCGGGCATATACCCCTCCATTATTGTTCTCTCCAAACTTTCATAACGTTTCAAATGACCATTACACAGGCTAAATACACAGTTGAAATGACTACTGTAAGTGGATGACCCATTTTCACACCATGCATCATATTGGGTATATAGTGCTGGTCCCATATATCACACCAGTCGACACATCGATGCAGAATGTGATCAGTATCACGGCAGTCGCCTTTACTTCCCAGAGAATTTGGCCACACATATACTCTTGTATTCTCTTGCCCACTTTTCTGGTAACATCTGTATCTACTACAATTTCTGTAATGTGTTAATAATGATTTTAAACATTCAAATTCAGGATTCTGAAGCTGCTGCAGCGGAAGCACCCAAGAAGGAAGAGAAAAAGGTTGGTGTTGTATGTAATATATACATTTATATAGCTTGCTCTAGATTAATCATCATGTGCCCTGCCAACTGGCTTCGGCATTCATGCATCTGCACAGATCTGGGTCCCTGGTGTACTGAGTTATTTGGATACAATGATATATAGGTTATGTTACTGTTCATCATCATCCAGTGCCTTGCAGGCTGGCGTGGGCGATCATGCCTCTCCACAAATGATGGCATGGATCAATTCGTGTGGTGATTCCCTTCTGTGCCATGACACAAGACTCAAGAATTTTCTCCCGCTGTCTTCCTCTATCTCTCTTTCCACAAATCTTTCCGGATTGTCATGACATGTTCCAGTTTTTGTCTTCTCATAACATGACCAAAAAACAATGACTGTCTCTTTCTGTTTGTGATAAGTTGTCTTTGCGACTCCTCAAAATGTCCAGATTGCTTTCTATAAATCCACATCTCCAAGGCTTCCTGATACATAGGTTATAATGTTACTGATGCATAGGTTATAATATTACTATTAAAATGGGAAAGATGGACGGCAAGAGAGGCAGGACAGTTGACATCATGGCCTGGACATATGAGAAATGACAGGCAATACAAGAGACAGAGGGCAACGGACAGACATGATCACCAACACCACACAGGGTTGACTGTAAGAAGAAAATGATACAGTACAGTGGTGATGTCAGTGTTGAATTAATTGGGTTGATAATGTAATTTCTGATGGTGTACACTTTGTATTGGTATGACATAGATTTTTAATTCAGGTATATTTTTATGCAGAACTAAGTTGATAAATGGGAGCCGGGGTAGTGCCATTGGCTAGCATGAATGCCTGCCAGCTTGATGATCATGTGCTGGATTCCCCTTCAAGGCAGGGACTTTATCCAGGTTATCCAGTCTAAGTCAGGGTACCAGCAAATTTTCTGGGAAGCAAAGGTGGATGGCATCATATTGACCACATCACCCACCGAGTCTTGGATGTGTGTACAGCACATGCTGCATGGAGTCAGAAGGGGACGTTTAATTTACTGCTGACAGTAATTTCCACTGTGTTTAACATCTTTGACTACCCACATCAGGAAAAGTCAATTATTATCTCAGGTTATGAGGCAAAAAGGTCTAGAAAAGTTTGTGACAATTGGAAAAATTAAGATTATTAGAAATGGTGGTGAGGAGCGGCTGGCTGAGTGGCTAGAATGCCGGATTCTCCTTCTCGAGACCCGGGTTTGAATCCTCGGTAAGGTGTAGAGTTTTTTTTTCTGTCGGGGGGGCAAAAAGAAAACTCTAACCTACACAGTTCGCGGTGACTGCACTAGCCAGGCGGCCTTAATTCCTCAGGCTCAGTGGAAGACTATCAGTGGTCAAACTTATCAAGAACACAGAGGACTGATATCTGTGAAGGTACATGATCGCCTGTGCTGCTCAGCAATGGCACATGATGATGATTTAGTCTCCTTGAAGAAAGTAATGCACTAGTGATGTTTGATTATTTCCCTACTAGGTAATTCATATGTTATGAGTACTGTATTTTATGTCAGGTCTTAGTCAGATATGACTGAGCTACCGTATGACAGTAGACGGTACTACCTGCTTTCTGTTAGCGCCAAATGATGGACAGCGCTCACCAAACCTGACACCCCACATTGTGCCAACGGTCTCAGGCGGAGGAATGCAATTGGGAGGGTACAAGCCTTACTCTAGTGCGAGGAAATGCAACCTAAAAACTAAATGTCATGGCAGGGCAGACTAGGCCCTAAGCCTTGTTCGGCATCTGGTCTAGGATGGAAGCTCCGACAAGCGGAAAGCTAGAGCATTGCTTTGCTGATCCAGCAGCTTCTCCAGCTTGGTGTAACCTTTCCTCTGGATTAAACTAATCGGACAGAGAGAGGGATCATGGTGCATGGGCAACACATGGTCTCTGAAATCAGCCCAGATTCTGTGTTATGGAGAGGTATAGCTCCATTTTACAAACTGTCGTCTGTCAAGACGGCAAGGTGCCAGTCAGTTGTCGTATTTAGGCTATTGTTAGTGTTACAAGATCAACCAGCAGCTAGAGCGTTCTACGTGAGAACATTAGGATACAAGACAAGAGGACAACCCAGGAATTGATGGCTAGTTAGAGTAAAAAAGTTGTTGAAGAAATCAAATGTGACATTAACAAATGCAATAAGGCAAGCAATAAACAGAAAATTATATCCACCTTCTCTCTGTAGCACTTCACAGCAAAAGCTATAGGACAAAAGAAGAATACAAAGTTAGTGGTTACAAGTGAAATATTATTTATAAACTTCTTGTATCTAATTATCCTGTGTGGTTAAGAACTGGTTGACTTGTGTGAATGTGTGTTAGTTCTTCATGTAAAAATCTTGCTAAAGTGACATTCTTTACAAGTTTAGTTTATTAATAGAAAATATAATGAATTGATTCACTTCATATGATGTATAACTTTCCAGTATGTACCTGACAAAATTCAGCAAAATATGCCAGGCAATAAACCGTGCAACTGATTATGTATGGCTTCTGTGTTTAAGTTTTCTAAGAGAATACATTGTTTTTAATTTGCTGTGTCGATTTCCTGAAACTTTATTTTACACATTTTCTGACACAGCCAGGGTCTGGCCGAGGCTGGGGCTGGGGTAAGAAGAAGAAACTAGACACAGATTCTGCTAATGGAGATGAGACAGGTGAACCCAAAGCAAAGATCAAGGTTAAAAGCTCCATTTCTGAAAGTTTTGCTGACATTGATTTTTCCGCGAAAGCTAAAACGCCAGATGGCAAAGAAGCAAATTTCAAGATTGCCTCATGGAATGTGAACGGTCTTAGGGCTTGGTTGGAAGTATGTATTTTTCATCAGATACTATTTAATACTAAAATTTTTACTGTTAAATCTGTCACTATTTTAATGCCTTGAGTCTTTATTCTGCATTCTTGACTCATACATCTCTTGCCTTTGTTTTCTCCTTATTTTCTTGCTATATTAATAATTTACTTTGTATATTAATTATAATGTCATATGTCTTTTGCAGGACACTGATATTTTAATACCTTACTTTGTAAGTGCTGTATAGAACCTGTTTAGCTGTATGTCAGTGAATCTTGGAATGTAAATGAACAAATTAGGAAGAACTAGGAATCAACAGAGATGTTGTTTCTAAGATTGTTGCAAATTCCTTGGACTGCCAGAGTAACTAACGACAATTGCCTGAAAGAGGCTAATGAAACTAAAACATCACATACAACAATAAGAAAGAGACAAACAGCTTTCTTTGGTCATGTGGTGAGATGAGAGGCATTGGAGAACATCGTGACGACTGGAAAGTTTGAGGGGAAAAGAGTCAGGGGCAGACCAAGTAAAATGATGCTGGATGGATTGGTGGCATCAGCAGAGTTGATCCAGAACACCAAAGACGGAGATCTGTGGAGAGACATGAACGCCTATGCCAGCTGGCGTGGCACTTGATGATGATGATCTCATGTTATGAGATTGGGTTGACCTCGGAGTCATACAAGATTTTATTTGTGCACTCGCTCGCTTTGAACTCAAGCGTAGTCCATACACACTACTCCAAGTAGTGCTGGTCTGGATTTTGCGTTGATTAGCTTTCCCTATTAACAGTGTTAATCGCCATCAGGCGAACCCACTCCAACTTTATAGGTACTTGTAATTTACGTCCCCAAGTCAAGGACGATAGGTCAACATTTTAGTCCAACTGTCCGATGTAGGGGTTGAACCCCTTACCTCGGCATCAGCACACTGGATGTTTAAGAACACATCGTTCTTATCCATTCGACCATACTGACCTACACTGTTAGGAATAAAACCCAGACTATGTCTTAATATCTTAGTAAGCAGGGCAAGGAAAAATAATAAAGATAACCACATTGAAATTGTTTCCTAAAATATTGCATTACATGTGAAATGAAATACTTAAGGGAAGATGCCAGCATCACTAGAATAAACAATATAAAATATGATGACATTAGAAATATTTAGTAAGCAGGACAATGAAAAACAATAAAGATAACCACATTGAAATTGTTTACTAAAATTGTAGAACTGGGTCTACTTCTGTTTATAGAAAGATGGTGTATCCTACATCAAGGCAGAGAATCCTGATGTAATGTGTATCCAAAAAACAAAGTGCGATGTTTCAATTATTCCAAGCGAAGCACAGGTTGAGGGATACACCACCCATTGGCTTTCGGGTGATGCAGAAGGCTACTCAGGAGTTGGGATATACTATAAAGCTAAACCTTTGAAGATTACAGAAGGCATTGGTGAGTAGTACATTGTGTCATGCATGTGTTTTAGCATATGAGAGAGATGTGAGAGAGAGATAGAGAATGGAAGGGCTGATTGGCTGGCCTCCATGACACCTTCATGCGAAACACTGCAGTTAAATAAAGGAGATGGGATACTATCTATAAAGGAACACAAATCAGTTACCACGTGTGGCTGTGATTAATAGAATCGGCAATCCAGTTTGACACTATCAGGCAGGATCGTAGTCAATGATGAAGCCGAGATGTATAACCAACCGGCTGTGAGACTATAAGTATACTCTTTGACACCTTTTCACTGAAACTGAGCACATTTGAGCAAGTCCCAAGTGCTGTGACATCAGTGTAAGATGGCAATGTCTGAAATTTTTTCTATTTCACATATGCTTCTAGTGGCCTACATTACATTACTACACCGCAGGCCTGTCGTGCTCACAAGGAGCAGTGAGAATACAGAAGCATCAATCAACATAGACTAACGAAGACAGGAAACTCGAGAGCTTAAGGGATGTAGTTATTATTAGTTCCAGTTTTAAAAACCATAGGGGAGGGGGAAAGAGTTGGCGGCAGGTTGGCAAGAGGTAGACGGCAGGTTGGCAAGGGGTAGACGGCAGGTTGGCAAGGGGTAGACGGCAGGTTGGCAAGGGGTAGACGGCAGGTTGGCAAGGGGTAGCAGAGTATGCAGCTAGGGCAAAAGACAGTTGGAGATTCATTGCAGCCAGTCTTCATTGTGGAGATGGCATCTGATTGACCGATTCTTAGGTTGTGCACAGATAAAGATTAAATATGAAAACTTGATGCTGTCAGCGTGTGATAAAGTATGTAAGACAATGCAGTCATGATGAAATCAGCTTATTGCTTTGGCTAGTCTTGTTTTTACATATGTAATGGAGCAGACACAGTTTTAAAAACAGTTCTGTCAGTCTCACTTAATGATGAAACTTGGCATAATTAAAAAAAAAATTGTTTTATGAAACTCAAGGTTTGCCCGGGCCAAGGGCCACCCCGTGGCGAACTTAAGAAATTATAGTGCCATGCATTATAAAGTCATTTTTTTTCTATTGATTCACATTCATTAAAAACAAACAAATAAAGAATAAATGTAGACTTTAAAAAATATATTTTCAGACATTTTCCACCCTATTTCTTCTCTATCCTCCACCTGTAATGCCATTATGGTCTCAGCTTGATGAGGAAAGACTTTCAGTTGCACTGCTTGGTGGTTGATAATGAGACACACAAGAGAGTAGTAAACACATTTTAGGGGAGCAAGTGTGCATCGGAATAATCTGGCAACGCTGTGCCTGAGTGGAGCAGGTCAGACACAATCAAACATTTCTCAAAGGCAGTCAGATCTCTTTAAACAAAGGGAAACCACCAATATACATGTGGGCACAAAGGGAAACCACTATAACATCTTCTCAAGAATAAGTTTATATGCAGGTAACAACACATTAGTACCTGAACCCGTGACAAAGGGGTTACAGACGCGATTCGTAATCCTGTATACCTGGGTTCAAAACATAGTGGTGCTGGTTTTTTCGAAACAGGTATAGGTGCTGGTCGTTCAGAAAGCAAAGGCAAGCTACTGAATGTAAACTTGCCTATGAATCACGAACAGCCAAAAATGCTGGGGTTGACTGCTATGTCATACAAAGGACATGCAACTAACTTAACAAAAAAACACATTTGGAGTTGAGGAGTGGCATATTAACTGATTAAGTGCCATGGGATGATAAATCATCTTAAGCAACTTTAGTATCTGCCATGCGCTTATATGCAGTAGTTTTCCCTTGTGCAACTCCCTTTAATTAGATATATAATACATAACTGCTACCATATTAACAACTTTAAAGTCATAATTGTGACACACCCCTACTTCCCATTTTTGTTAGGTCAAAGCCTACTTTTTGTTTAGCACTGAATCTATATTATTAAAAACTTTATATCAATCACATGACACACTCCACCTAGCTACCATTAATTGTTTGCTTTGAAGAAAGCTCGGCTTTGATAATCCAATTGCTGAGACATCAACACCTTATAAATTGGGTACTGGGTCATTTTAAGTATTTTGTTGGAATTATATTGGAAGGAAAAGCTGGGGAAAGGGGAATTGATCAAGCCATTTCATTATACCTTGATCTAGAATGTGTGAAAGCCTAACAATAACATTTCATACAACTGCGGAAGTGTCTGTTTTGGGGCTATCTTTATTGCTGTTAATACATTTCCCCCCTTTAATATTAGATTTCATTTTAAAACAGCAAACATGTAATAATGTTGCATTTGCCAGTTAAGTATATGGCGATTTTGAAAATATACAAAAAAACATTTTTGTCTTTAAATTTTGCAGGTATTGAAAAACACGATAAAGAAGGGCGGGTAATCACAGCAGAGTTTGAGAAGTTCTACCTTGTCAATGTCTGTAAGTTCTACCTTGTCAGTGTCTATAAGTCTTAGTTGTTACTGTAAAAATCAGGAATGCAAAACTAGTATGTTTTGTTTTAGTTGGTCAGTCTATTGTTTGAAGGGTTAAATCAGCGGTTGTTTAATTTATTATGTTAAATGTACGATCGTGTTTCTGTATTTCTTCTTCTGCGTTCATCCGGATTTTTTTTTTTTCATCGGATGTGACTGCGTTGTGCCTGTTTACAGCAGAGCTGCGTTCTTGCGCCGTTAGGCAGACACATCCGACTTCTGCGGGCATTTGTTGACCGGGTTAACCTTCCCGGGGTTTCTGTATTTTATAACAGGGTGACGAATAAATGGATATAGGACACATTCGTCATCATGTACCAGGTCATTTGCAGAACATTGCTCTCATCATAACCTGCCAAACAAATTTCTGATCCTTTACTGGTTCCCCACCTCATGCAGGGTGTCTTTCTTTTTTATTTGGCACCTTGCCGTCTTGGCAGACGATAGTTTATTACATTGTGCTTCAAAAAGGCATACTAACTACAACCCATGACGGTAGCGAATGTGACAGATCAGATCAATTCGTGCTGTACATGTTTGTCCACAATGGATGCATGAGAACACATGGTCATTTTCACCATCATGCACCATAGAGTGTCTTTAAATGTCCTGTATCCTTCGTTGGGTTAGCTGATCCCTGCCTCTTCTTCCAGGAGCCATGTCTTCATCTCTATTTCACTTTCTGAGACATTGTTCATGTGTCAGTTTTCTTTGATCTTCCAGGAGCCATGTCTTCATCTCTGTTTCACGTTCTGAGATATTGTTTATGTGTCAGTTTTCTTTGATCTTCCAGGAGCCATGTCTTCATCTCTGTTTCAGTTTCTGAGACATATTGTTTATGAGTCAGTTTTCATTGATCTTCCAGGAGCCATGTCTTCATCTCTGTTTCACTTTCTGAGACATTTTGTTTATGTGTTAGTTTTCTTTGATCTTCCAGGAGCCATGTCTTCATCTCTGTTTCACTTTCTGAGATATTGTTTATGTGTTAGTTTTCTTTGATCTTCCAGGAGCCATGTCTTCATCTCTGTTTCACTTTCTGAGATATTGTTTATGTGTTAGTTTTCTTTGGCCGGTCTCCCTGGCCTAGAAGTTAACGCCTTTCTCCGTAATCCCGTATATTCTCGTGATAAACGTAACCTGCATGAGAATCAGTAGCGGTTCTCACCGCGTTGGTAATTTATGGGGTATGTGAGCCGGTCGCTCAGAAAGCAATGGCAAACTATTGAGCGTAATCTTGCCTAGTACATCAACAGCAGCTAAAAAATGCTGGTGTTGACAGCAACGTCCTGTAAAGGATATGGAAAAAAAATTCTTTGATCTTCCAGGAGCCATGTCTTCATCTGTGTTTCAGTTTCTGAGACATATTGTTTATGTGTCAGTTTTCTTTGATCTTCAGATCTTGTAGAATGCCAATATTTGTCTTTTTTTGTGTGTCTAAGGTATTCTAAGGAATTTTCTGTTACATTTGAGTTCAAAATATCTGATGTTTCTTCTTTGATGACTGCAAAATTGTTGATGACTCACTTGCAGGACAAATGTATTGTCTCAAAAATATGCATCCCTGGAAGGTTAACCTGGTCAACAAATGCCTGAAGAAGTCCGATGTGTCGCCCAAAAGGTGCAAATATCGTAGCTCTGCTGTAAACAGGCACAACATAACTACGTCCAAAAATTATTCCGGATGAACGCAGAAGAATAAGAAAAATGTATACTTTAATTTTTATGCTGGTGTTGTGCCATAGAAACTTGATACTATTTAACCTCTTTATTTAGCCATATAATGAAAAGATAGCAGGTAATTAGACAGTTGAATAGAGGCCCTGGAGATGTGTTTATACAGAAGAATATGTCATATTACATGGGGGAAAACAATCAAATGAAAAGGTTCTAGAAAAATTGGGGATGAAAATAGAGTTGATGAAAGAAATAACTGGTAAGATCGAGGGGAACAGACCAAGGGGAAGACCTAGAAATAAGTATCTGGATGGCTTGGCCTTGTGGCATGGTCGAGACAGAAACACGGAACTGATCCACGACTCTGTTGATCGAGTGAGATGGCAGAACATGACCGCCCACGCTTACCGGCATGGCACATGATGGATGGATGGAAAGAAATAAAGAAGACGTAAGTGAAATATTTCAAAAGACATAACACTCTTTAAAAAACTATACTGGAAGGTAAGGCTGAGGGCAAGAGGTAGACAACGACACAGGTGGGAAGATAACATCAAGAGATGGAGGAGCAACAGTCTGATAGAATGTACAATCAAAGCGAGAGACATAGTGTTGGAGATCCATGGCAGCCAATCTTCATTGTGGAGATGGCACCTGATTGATTGATGAGAAAATAAACTCAGGAAGATGTAATATCTGGCAATATTAGAGCGGTAAAAATGAAGTAGCCAGAGAAGGTTCTGAACAGTCCTGCATTATGGCATGGGAAGATCATCAGCACATGATTGATAGCATGTGGGTGAATGGATCAGAATGCCTGCACAACACACTGTGAGATGTTTGTTGTAAGGCTTTGGGCTTGTTATAAATAATCTCAATCTGCATGCAATATGCCAACAAATATAATCCTATCTTGTATGTAGTGTGATAATCAAATATAATCTTAGCTTGTATACAATATAATGACTGCTTGGGCAAAGTCTGTTCCTCAGCCCATGACCAAAATCTCCTGGCACACAACAGCAGTAGATGCATATCATAAGGGAATTATTACCCGGGAAGGTTAACCCGGTCAACAAATGCCCGCAGAAGTCGGATGTGTCGGCCTAACGGCGCAAGAACGCAGCTCTGCTGTAAACAGGCACAACGCAATCACATCCGAAAAAAAACTCCGGATGATCGCAGAAGAAGAAGAAGAATAAGGGAATTAGTGAAATCTTCTGCTTCTTTGGCACTCGGACCTCTTCATTAATGTCTCTAATAGAAGCAGTTTTGAGTTTCAGGTTCGTGACATTTCCCTGTAGTGTTGAAGGAATGAAGTAAGTGAAGGACCCTGTTACAGACTCACATTGTATAGACCAACCAGCACCAGGTGGCTGATATGGTCAGTATCACGCCAGCCACCTTTACCACCCAGGGCATTTCCTGGTGCCCATGTTTGGCTGGGTCAGCCTGGGGGGCCAGGTCAATGTTTTAAAATTCACCTTGATGTGGATTCAAACCCATGACTAGCAGGTGCACATTTGTCCTCTACACTAGGGTGGTTCCAGGACTGCAGAAGTTGGCTGGAAGTTCTGGGGCAATCTCTCTCTCTCTCTCTCTCTCTCTCTCTCTCTCTCTCTCTCTCTCTTTCTCTCTCTCTCTCTCTCTCTCTCTCTCTCTCTCTCTCTCTCTCTCTCTCTCTCTCTCCCTCTCTCTCTCTCTCTCTCTCTCTCTCTCTCTCTCTCTCTCTCTCTCTCTCTCTCTCTCTCTCTCTCTCTCTCTCTCTCTCTCTCTCCACACACACACACACACACACACACAGAGATGCAGCAAACCTGTTTTAATCAACTGAATTGATGCATATTGCCAGACAATAGGAACTGCTGAGAAGCTTGATTGCCTATGCCAGTTGGCACAGCACTTCATGATGATTGTTTACTTGAGTTAGCTGCATATCCTTTACAGGAAGTCGCAGTCAATCCCAGCATTTTTTGGCTGGTTGTGATTTCTCTGCAAGTTTACATTTAATAGTTTGCCATTGCTTTCTGAGCAACTGGCACTCATACATTTGTATTGAAAAATACAATGCGAGATGGTCTGCTTTCAAATCGCCCGCAGCTGTGTTTTGAGCGCGAATTGCATTCGTAACCCCTTCACCACAGAGCCCACAGTTTATTTTAATGAGCATATAAAGGAATGATAGAAAAGGCAGAATATTCAACAGGTCTGAGTACTCAGTTCTCAACTCTTTGAAAATAAAGTTTATTTGTTTGTGTTCACGCATTCAGTGTTGTACTGTTGACATTTTAAGCATTCATAACTGGTGTCCTTTATTTATATGGTCTTTATTATTCTTCAAAATGTGTTTGCTATTTTCTTTTATGCTTAATTGTTATTTCCTACCGTCTTACAGATATTCCTAATTCTGGACGAGACCTACCACGACTGGATTATCGAACCAAAGAATGGGATGTGGATTTTAGAAAATATCTCAAGTCTTTGGATGGAAAGAAACCTGTAGTGGTGTGTGGTGACCTTAATGTTGCTCACCATGAAATTGGTATGTCACTTTATTTGTTGATTTATTTTGTTTGTTTTTGTATAGGATCATCCTTGGAAGAGGCTAAGGTAAGTAGAGCAGTATACAGAACTATAAGAAAATGGCAAACAATGTCCTTAGGTGATGTAATGGGAAGAGAGGTTTTGGAGAATGTCATGTTTACAGAAAAAAGATCAGCAGTAGAAGAGACAGAGACATGATTCTTGATGGTCTAAGATGAAAGAATGTCATCAATAGAAAGGGGTTGGGGTGCCTTTTACATTCTGTGGGGTGTACGGGATATATGGTGCCGGCAATATAATTTTAAAGACCAATCAGCACTTTATGAGTGATGTGGTCGGCATTGCACTGGCTGTCTTTACTTTCTAGAGCATTTCCTGGTACAGATGTAGGCTTGTTCGACTCTTTGAGCTGTGGTGAGTTTTTACAATCTGCCTTGGTGAAGATTCAAGTCATAAGATCATTTCAGTGTATGTTGTGGGTAGGTTTTCTCATGTTAAATTAAGACTGGACTATGGCCTATCGATTTCCAGCTGCCTAGGGACTTTTAATGTATGGAACATGCACATGTGTCCTAGTTTTTTTGCCCTTTTCCTGCAGGGCTAGACATTCATACACTACTCAGAACCCGAAATACAGCATATTGTTTTGTCTTTGTCAGTCATCTATACAGCAATTTACAAACACATTTTCAGAATCATAATCACGACTGCTAATGCAAAGTAACGCTGATCTCTGATATCTAGCTCCAATTAATAGTCAATTTCGTGCCTTTCAATGTCACTTAAATTGAACCCAGTGAAATCTCGGCTATCACCTGAAGAATCGCCAAAATCCATTTTGAAAAACGAAGCGTAAAAACCTAGAAAACTGTTTTTAAAAATCCGTTCAAATCCATGGTACGCACTTGCAAATGGCGGCCACGTTGTCAAGCTATCGGCTAAAGCTAAAATAGCCATCGGAAGTATCGGAAAGCCGAGAGATCGCGTTTTTACAATGCATAATGGTAGCGGGCGGTTTGGGACATTTCGCCCGTTAACGGGTCCAGACGGAAATGGACGTTTCACCTGTTAAAGGGTTAAGGAACAGTTAAGAAATGATTAAGTGCTTATTAAAATTGTATAAATATGCTTATTTTAAGGAAATGCTTACTTGATGGCCCCAATTATTTCCAGACATAAGGAACCCTAAAGGCAATAAAAAGACTGCAGGATTTACTATCGAGGAAAGAGAATCTTTCACTGCTACACTAAGAGAAGGCTTTATCGACTCCTTCCGCCACCTGTATCCACACACGGAAAATGCTTTCACCTTTTGGACGTTCATGATGAATGCAAGAGCAAAGAATGCAGGCTGGTGAGTATCACATCTCTTTCTTATGTCTGTGTTATCTTGTAAATACATTCCTCCTGGACATTGCAGACTGTTGACAATGAAATACCTAAAGCCTGTGAGGGACACATTGTCAGCCTAGGGCTAATCCCTACCAGTCTGTGTGTGCTGTGCTGAATCATGAAATAGTTACATTCTAATATGCTTCCCAGTCTGTGTGTGCTGTGCTGAATCATGGCATAATTACATTCTAACATGCTTCCTTGCCAGTCTGTTATTGCTGAATCATGGCATAGTTACATTCTAACATGCTTCCCTGCCAGTCTGTTATTGCTGAATCATGGCATAGTTACATTCTAATATGCTTCCCTATCAGTCTGTGATTGCTGAATCATGGCATAATTACATTCTAATATGCTTCCCTGCCAGTCTGTGTGTGCTGTGCTGAGTCATGACATAGTTACATTCTAACATGCTTCCCTGCCAGTCTGTGATTGCTGAATCATGGCGTAGTTACATTCTAATATGCTTCCCTGCAGATGTGAAGTGCTGTTACCGGTCTTACACATTGTTTCTGAGCTTTGAGAAGGGAAGGAGAATTCTGCAACACATTCCCTTTGGGAGATGGTACTTTGCTACTGAGTCAGGAGAGGTCTCTCTATATCTTTTCACAACAGTTGGAAATCACAAAGAGAAGGCCATTGCCTTGGCAAAATTGTAGGACATGAAAACATACCCATTGGCAGATAGTTGATTACAATGGATAGCATCTGTCTAGAAGTCTAGAGGAAGAAAACATTACACAAATGCATGCCAAAGAAGAAGATTGAAACTAAATATTTAGAGCATAAAATGTTCAGTCTTCAACTCCAGTTCTGATTTTTTAATACCAGGAATTATGCTTTGGTGAGGTTAACATAACAATATCTCTTGCCCTTAATGTTCTTTAAATTTGTACCACTATTTGTGTTAAGTCAGTTACTTTCAGTGTGTTTATAAAGCAGTTATCTTCTATTTTTTAAACAGGCGTCTCGACTACTTTCTTCTGTCAGAGCGTTTGAAGGAGAAATTATGTGACAGCGTCATTCGCAGCAAGGTCATGGGCAGCGACCATTGTCCAATAGTTTTGCAGCTTGCATTGTAAACTGAAAACTACCATTCTTTGAAGATATATTTAGTGCCATATATATTATTTCCTTGTGTCCTATAATAGGAACAGATGGACACATAACTATATACAATTTTTCTTTCAATTCTGCCACTTTTCTGTCAAATTAAAGCATTGTTATATTATAGACAAGCCTTGCTTTATACATTTAAGTTAGTTGCATATCCTTTACAGGATATTGTTTATTATACCAGTGTATTCTTCATATTTGATATTTTATTGGTGCTATGCTTTCGGGGCTGTGCTTTCCTTTATTTTGACATGATTTGTTTAGAAAGATTATCAAATAATAATTTGTTTTCATTCTCTTAGCATTCTGTTGCTTATAAAAAAGCTTAAATTTTTCACTGATTTCTTGATTCTAAAGTTTACATGATACTGATAAAAAATAGACAAGAGAAAGATTTATGAAAATATGTGAAATATTGTTAACGAAAAACAAAATAGCATGATAAAGGGTCAACATAATAAGTTAGTAGAAAACTAGAAAGGAGGTATTAAATAAGAAACCTTGAACCAGTCTAATAAAATGGGGATAAGGACATACGTGAATCTGACCACATGTGGGATAATAAATGAGAATACCATATGAAATGGACTGAAATAGTGTCTAGGGGATAATGATTCATAAGGTCCCTCAGGGTCGCCGTATAAAGGCCATTGATCGAGACAGTTTAATTCCTAAAAGACTCCCGGAATAGAGTAGTTATTGGCTCTTTTGAAAAAAGAATGGGATGATGGTCGAATAGACTCCACCCGCATTACAAGGTAAACTACTTTCCTGAAGACTAAACCAGAGAATAGGCCACTTAACCACAGATCTCTATCAAGTTGTTATCCTTGAATAAAATATCTGAGACTGTGTGTTGGTCGACCTCCCACTGGATTCTCTGCACATATACAAACACAGTAGCACATTTCTCTACGACAACAAACAGTGTAACACTGGTCACGTAGACAATGAAAACTCTCCTGACGAACATATATGTTTATTGCCAGACTCTCATAAGCTGGAAATACGAGACTCTGTCTCCACTACAATCTATCCAACATCAATCAAAAAAATACATTCTCAAATAATGTATGTACTGATAATCTAAAAACATCAGGAGAATGTAGAGTCCCTCCACACCGGGCTTCTCTACACTGTCTTTATTCTCCCACACCAACAGTTCGATGATGACACTTATACTGTTCTACCCTACTCCTCTTCCTCTTCTACCGCTAAAACAGCTGGGCTCTCCCATCCTAATTTTGACCAAACTCCACCATGTGCCACTGAGGTAAAACAAGGTTCTCTGGATACTGAACACTGTAATGGGGAGACGGCTTATAGACGTTGATAGGTTACAGTCATAATTGACTAACAAAAGGAACGGTCCTCAAGTGTCCCTTCGATAAAAATGATGATGGTGTGACTTGAAGTCTAGATTATTCGATCTGGCAGTTGTCTTGAGAGGATAAAAAGGTCTGCATAAAATCTAGGGATTTCAACCCTTGATAAAAACGTCCATCAGTTTGGACAAGTTGTAGCACGGATGCTCAACGACGTACTGGAGTTGTTGATAAAGGAAGGACTCTCCCTGAGTATGGGTCAGAAGCTAGTTGAATCTCTCTAGGCGATTTCCAGTAAATGGTAAGACTTGCATGCTTAATCTTGGAAAAAGACGAAGTCTCAAATGTCTCAGCACGACATTTAAACAAACCAGAGAAGTGTAGCTGGGTTCATATTTAATTCAAATTATGATGACCTCTCAGAAGGAAAGAACCATTCCATCTGTGACTGCGGCATATCTATAACTTCCCGGATTCACCAGGAAGAATAAGAACCCCTCTCCCAACATTCTGGAAGAATAATGCACAGACTCTCAACAAAGTCGCTGGGGTCTCCAACGAACGAAGAACTCTCTATATGCGTTGGTGTCATAGCTGGCTGAACATATATAGGCGATCTCCCGTATCATAAGTGGGTACCATTCTTCGTCGCAAGAAAAAGATGAATCCACAATGTCGCAGAGGGACATAGTAATAAACAGGAAGATTCGTATTGGTTTAATAGTTCAATCCAGTGCATCTGACTCTTCACATCGAGAGACACCTCCAGTAAAATATTGCAGCCTATAACCTCCCTCCTAATACAGGAAGGAGATCAGTAACATCTCTCGTCAGACGTACAGCCAAAGGGGGCTATACTTCGATCAGCGGAGAACCGCTAACCAAAACCAGCCAAGATTAGACCAAGATGTTCCCCGCCGGATGCCTCAATTGTCTGCAAATCAAAAAATGACAAGCCATAAATATACTAGCTTATCACGCAAGTTCATAAAACTCACAGAGACAACAACGGAACATATAGGTAGAGGACAATCCCCCTATCCTGAAGTGGTATCACCTGTGCGCCTGTAACGTATGGGTCTATTTGGCGGGAAAGTGGGGCGGCAATATGAACACTCTACCCACCCTCACCGAACAGGACATCACAGATACCAAATGGAGATATATTCTGCCACATACAAACACTCCTCTATATGGGAGTACATCAATCTGTTATACAACATGCACAGGGTGGGGTGTGTGATTAAAATCGAAGTTGTGGAAATATTGGCTCCAATGACTTGTTATTGTAACAAGCACACTGCACGAGTTACGGCAGGTAAAGATGAGGATTTAGGTATGTGAACCGTTCTCATAAATATGATTGAGCCAATGACATACATGATCCACCAATCCGACAAAAGCAATGGGGTGTCTTATCTGTGTCCCCAGGCTGTCATACACACAAAATATATGTTCCGTCCCCGGCATAGTCTGCACACAGATAAAGTAAAGATTCACACACACATTATATATAGGTGCGTACAGTAACTGAATCTTTAACAAAGGCATTATGTAACACCTGAAGACTTTACCATAAGTCAGGTAAAGATAGGCTCTCCTCTAAATAAGAGTGGGCCAAAGTGAAGATAGATTGACTCTGCAGACACAGTATAGAATTTACAGAGACGTCAAACTCTTCAAAAGAAGATGAAGTAGTGATCATAGCATGATAAGAATAATAAGAATTGTAAGCATAGGAATATAGAACAGTTATATAGACGTTGATATCTCAGACCGGCTTTCTTACAGAAGTAATGATGCCGTAGCAAAGTCCGCCAAAATACATACATGAAATGTAGTATGACTTTTCATATCAAACAAAGATTGTATTAAATAGTTAACACAAATCTTATCATTCAAAGAAAAAAACATATATATGCTCACCAATGCAACACAGAGGCGAACATTAGCCCCTCAAAAAGGGCTACACCCTCCCGGGAAAAAAATCACGTCTACATAGTTGGGACTTCCAGACTCAAGTGACCAGGTCTGGTCCCGCCTGGAAGTTTTACCAAACTATACCAGTCTAATTGGAGCTACTGGCAAATTCCTTGCCTCTATCTGAGCGCTGGCATTCCTTACCATAAAAGGTAGGGCCAGTCTCTCACACATGAAATCAGTTGTTCCAAGAAAAGATATTTATAATCGTCTGCAAGCTGGCGCAAACTGGGACATTATGTCACACCACACAACCCCTTGAGTGCCAACAACATATCTTCGGTGTGCCACAAGGACATAGAAACAAGGTCCGCATCTGTACCTTTTGTTGTTGTAATTGTGTGCATGAATATCTGTGCTTATGCATAATTTTGTTCTTTTATATTTAAACATAGTTTGTTTCCGAAAGTAATTATAAATTATTTATCATAAAGGCATAGTTTGTTTTCCCATGTAATTCAAAATTATTTATCATAAAGGCATAGCTTGATTCCCAAAGTAATTAGAAATTATTTATCATTATCCCCATAATATCATTGTCCTCATAGTTTGTTTTCCCAGGTAATTCAAAATTATTTATCATAAAGACACAATTTGTTTCCCCAAGTAATTCAGAATTATTTACCATAAAGACAGTTTGTTTCTCCAAGTTGAAATTATTTATCATAAAAGCATAGTTTGTTTCCCCAAGTAATTCAAATTTATTTATTATAAAGACACAATTTGTTTCCCCAAGTCAGTAGAAACTATGTATCATAAAAACATTGTCCCCAAGTCAGTAGAAACTATTTATCATAAAGACGTTTTCCCCAAGTCAGTAGAAACTATTTATCATAAAGACATTGTCCCCAAGTCAGTAGAAACTATTTATCATAAAGACATTGTCTCCCAAGTCAGTAGAAACTATTTATCATAAAGACATTGTCCCCAAGTCAGTAGAAACTATCATAAAGACATTGTCCCCCAAGTCAGTAGAAACTATTTATCATAAAGACATTGTCCCCAAGTCAGTAGAAACTATTAAGTATAAAGACATTGTCCCCAAGTCAGTGGAAACTGTGTCATAAAGATGTTGTACCCAAGTCACCAGAAACTATTTATCATAAAGACATTGTCCTCAAGTCACCAGAAACTATTTATTGTAAAGACATTGTCCCCAAGTCAGTAGAAACTATTTATCGTAAAAACATTGTCCCCAAGTCAGTAGAAACTATTTATCATAAAGACATTGTCCCCAAGTCAGTAGAAACTATCATAAAGACATTGTCCCCAAGTCAGTAGGAACTATGCATCGTAAAGACGTTGTCCCCAAGTCAGTGGAAAGTATGTGTCATAAAGACGTTGTCCCCAAGTCAGTAGAAACTATCGTAAAGACATTGTCCCCAAGTCTGTAGAAACTATTTATCGTAAAGACATTTTCCCCAAGTCAGTAGAAACTATGTACCATAAAGACATTGTCCCCAAGTCAGTAGAAACTATTTATCATAAAAGCAATGTCCCCAAGTCAATAGAAACTATCACAAAAGTAGCTGTGGCAGTGCCTGCTCATATGTTTAGATCTACACGGAGGTGGGGTAATTTTACATTACCCTGGGTCTCCGTGTCAGCTCAGCCTAAAATAAGTACTAGGGAATGTCCTGGGACGTAATGGCAACTAGCATAATACTGACCACATCACCCATCAATGGCTCATTGGTCTAAGAAATATGGCACCATGTACCCAATACACCTGTTTGTTTTACATTACTGTTCTTTGAGCCTGATTCACAAATCATATGTTTGTTTTAAATATATTGCTTGTTTATATTCTTTGCAACATTTTTTAGAACTTAAATTAAGCTAATCTAGAAATGCATGTATTATTCCTATGTATTTACATTTATATTAAGAATCTCCCTGTTCTTCAATTGTAATCTCAATAAAACCTTTTTGAGCTATACCAACAGTTACTTGACTGAGACATGCAAGGATGATGTGTCTGACTTGTGACATACAATCAATTACATAACTGAGACAGGCAATGATTTGTCTGGCTCTTGACATGTCAACATTTATATGACTGAGAGAGATATGAGAATGATTTGTCTGGTTTGTGACATACCAACATTTCTATGAGCGAGACAAAGAAAAATGATTTTTCTGAATTTAGACATACCAACATTTATATGACTGAGACATATAAGGGTGATTTGTCTGGCTCTTGACATATCAACATTTATATAACTGAGATATATAAGTGATTTGTCTGGTTTGTGACATACCAACAATTCTATGAGTGAGACAAAGATAAATGATTTTTCTGAATTGAGACATACCAACATTTATATGACTGGGACATATTAGGGTCTGGCTTGTGACATACCAACATTTCTATGAGTGAGACAAAAATACATGATTTTTCTGAATTGAGACATACCAACAGTTCTGTGACAGTGACGTAACAAGGGTGAATTTTCTGGATTGCGACTTACAAATAGATTTAACTGTACTAAGTTTACAGAAAAGATTAGTCTTTTGACCAAGTTAAATAGTCCCACTGCTTGCTGTTGGTACAATAAAATATTATAGGAAACTGTACTGAACGGCATTGTTTGATATTTGGGGAGGATGGTGTGTGGGAATGTTATCCATTTATCAGGGGGCTTTAATTAAATGAAAATCTTAAATGTTTTGTGTGTGTGTGGATACATTCTGAAAAAGAAAAGAGCAAATGTGTCTCTTTTCGATGTAGTAACCACTGCTTTCAGTGTAAGTCCTACAGCGCCAGAAAAGTGGGACGGCCATTTTAAACTGTCCTTATGACGCCACCGTGTTCGTCTGCACTGTGATGTCATGTGCTAAACACTCTTGGCATCCTTAACAACAATATTGACAGGTTGCAAGACAATGGCTTGGCTATTGCAACTTTTATCACACTTTTAAGATTTTCATTTGAAACCCCCTCGTTATGACAGTAAAATTAGGTCACAAATATGTGCATTAAAGTCGACAAGAACAATTTATGTTGCTCTAGAAAATAAATGCTTAATCACGTGTAGAGTTTGTAACTCACATTATATGAAACAAATCAATATGTGTTGATTCTGAAGGGAAGCAACAAGCACAGACATGTACTTGTTTCTTTGCAGGATCTACATAAACATATGTTTACTACTGTCGAGCTTTTACGGGTGTCTGAAAAAAAAAAAAGGACCGAAAAGCTCGACGGATGGGAAAAAAACCCACAAAAATAGGCAGATGTTTCAAGTGAAGTATTCATCAATGGAGCTGTGTGCGTTTTTGCGGCACTGTATTTTTCAACGGAGCTGTGTGTTTATGTGGAACTACTCCATTGAGAAAGAGTTGAGTGGAAGTGTTTGCATGTCTCTGTGTGTGCTTTGTCATCTGTCAAGCCGCTCAGTCATATTTTGTGCTTTTATTCGGTCTCTATATAAACCTCTTTGTTTCATTTTTTAAATTGTCATATCCATCTGCAGGCATGATCACACTTATCTACTATAGCTCATATTTTAACATGAGCCATGTTGATCTAGGAATGTATACTGTTAAGAATAATATTAATGTTACAAGAAATGTGACCTTTCACAGCTGTATGTTTACTTAGTTTTACCACAGATGTGTTTCCCTTGTATTGTTTGAAAATTGATTAAAGTTTTCTTGATTAATTTGTCACTGTGTTGACATTTTTATTGTGTTTGTGGTATCCAAGGTGTGTGGTTCCATGTTGAGGATAACAGGTTCACTGTGCAGAGTTTGTGATCAGATTTTTTGCAGGAGACTGGTAAATCCTTGCTGTTTGTGTGGTAAAATGTTGACAGTGCTGGATATGTGATAGAATCTTTAGGGTGCAGGATATGTGATAAAATCTTTACAGTTCAGGATGTGTGATAATTTGTTTACAGTACATGATATGTGATAACACTTTCATAGTACAGTATGATGTGTTACACTGACAAAGGGAAAGAGCATGATCTAATGAGGGTTCAGTGTCAGCTCTTGCCATTCGCTATGAGAGGTAAAGACTGGACACCTATACTTCATGCACCCAGACCTAGTAAATGAGATTGTCCTAGTACTTCACATGCCCACAGCTTTTTTCCTTCAACGGGACTTGTAATTTGGTTTTTGGCCTGGTCAGGAGCATACATTGACAGTCATGACAGTTCAACCCACTCTGTCATTTAATAGTTTAATGACGTTGGTGTTGTTTATATTAATATAATGTCCAGTTGTTGAAACTTTCCACGTACACTTTTCTATGTCTTCTTCTGCCTTTCTTATCCAGTAATTCCCCCATATAGGGCTAATTTATCTATTGATGATATGCGTCATAAATTTTGTCTTATCTGTATGGTTTGATTAAAATTCTAGTGACCCTTGCAGTTTTCTATACCTGGGTTAACTGATTCAGTGCTGAAGAATAATATATTGCCAAATGCCAACTCCCAGTTGGACAGAAGGACGATATATCACCATATTAGGGTAATCGTGTTATTTGTTTTATTTTGTGGTATCTTCAGCAATTTTAGTGCTCAGTTGTCATAATACGTGTCGTCCCTGGGGTGAGGGGAATCAACACCCACATTCTTTTAACCCCATATCATTATCTTGAGGATCTTCTGGATTTCTGTCCACAACACACCGTCAGTCCTTGGATCACTCTCTCTCTCTCTCTTACCACTGGACCATGCCCCCTCACATTCTTTTCCAAAACATACTACACAACTCTAGTTTCTAACAAAATGACAAATTAATTTAATAAAGAAAATTGTCAGGTATTGCAAAGTGCATGTGTAGAATGTCTGTCGTATAATCTAGTGTGTATGCAGAATCAGACCGAAAAGCTCAGTATCAAGTCTGCTTTCATCACAGTATCGGCCACACAACAACACCATAGATCAAGTATAGAAGGACTGTCAGAATCTTGATTCACAATCACACTGGCTCGTAGTAACCAACAGATGTGATAACAAACACTGTCACAGAATGACTGTATGTGACACACGGCGAATACAATTATAACCACTTTATTCGCACTTCTCACTCACCGCAAACATTACATGCATCGCACAACGGTGATGCCATTACACAATAAATATATACATTCAATGCATCAGTTCATAACTTACAACACTACGTCCCAGGCGCACAGTCTTCGATACTCAAACAGGCGTTCTCTCTAATAGCGTCCACTCACACAAGCAATACGAGCACACATCTCCCATGTCTGTCCTCTTCCACAGTCCGAGGCCGTCTGCCGTCTAACTGCAGTGAGTCCTCGTTGGTCGTGTTTCCTCACTGCGTGGACTCCGTGCGTCACGCGTGCCACAACTGACCGTTCTTGTCACTGCGTAGTTAATGCCGCTCACAGGTGTACCTGGCCATAATTGCCAGGCGTCGATGATGAAGACACGGCAGATCTGGTGGGGAGATTCTGACATCAAGTCTGCTTTCATCACAGTATCGGCCACACAACAGCACCATAGATCAAGTATAGAAGTACCTCACCAAATGATGTGTCTCTCCGGCCAGGTGTCGACTTCCTCCAATGGCTCTTGGATAGTCTGGATGCCTGGTCACCAATAGTGGATATAGTTCAATACTGACCATGAATCTGACACACACAGTATAACTAATATGTCACTAAAAGTTCGATGATCTGATAACCATTGTACAGTAAAATAATGTTTACTGTCACTTTGAAACAAAATGTTAGTAGTTACTTTCTCACAGGAATTCACCATTTGAAAAAAACACAATATTAATTGTTAAGTTCTCACAGGAATTCACCATTTGTGAAACACAATGTTAATTGTCAATTTCTCTATATAACTACTATTGTTCCTGTTACTGGTGGTATTGTAAGTATCTTCACTCTACTATGATGAGAACTACCACTGAGGAATCACTCTTAGATTATCGTTGGTTCCTGCTCAGCAGAGACCAGGTTCTTGCAGACCCTCTGGGTTATGGGCCCAGTGCAAAAGCTGCTGAGTAAAAACTGCCTTCAATGATCGAGCCATAATCTTCTTCTATGACTTGTCTGCTAGCTTTTTGGAAAACATAGTGGAACCTGTTGAAGAGAGAACACACCAGGTGAGAGCACCCCTATTCCGACCTTTATTAGGTGAGTGTAGGCCGACGGCCGCACTCAGATATATATAACAGAGAACTAAACTCTGTCATAAGGCAGAGGAGCTCATCACATCGGTCTGAGTCATGGTAAGACAAGGAAAGACTAAAGGAAAAGTGCAGAGACCCAGTAGATACCCTACTGGAAGATCCTACCATTTTACATTTCCTTTATCTCCCCGAACATCATCCCTCTACCTTGTTCTTAACTCACTGAGTTAATTGATATCTCACCCTAGCTAGTTTAAGCAAAGCAATAGCCTACTGCTGCTGATGCCCCTATAATAAGTTTTCACAACGCACATTACTATGCTCGACTCCTAAGAATCATCTAACTTGGGTCTATTTAATTAAATACCATTTATTTATTCCTGTTTGAAATCGAGACTACTAAATCACACAATGGATAAATGTCCACCGATGTAAATCAACATAAGACACTGTAGTCTCTCTCCATAATCAAAACAGGAACATCACACACGTCCTTGTTGTCTCACAACATTTGGTCGCTCCGCCAAAGTTGTTTATCCAGACTGTTTTAATACTGTGTCTGAATGACGTCACAAATCTGACTAGACACTAGGCGTCGAGAAACTATTTTTTTCCTCTCCTTTTCCGACTCTATGTAAACAACTGGCCGGCTGTTCCGCCATAATCTGGGGAATTGTTCCCGGTACTTCAAAAAGTCTTGCCGGCTTGTGATCTGGAGAATATTTTCCCCACAACAAAAGATCTTGCCGACTCCCATCAGGACAGTCTGTCTCCAACATCAAAGGATGGCGGATGCCTGTAGACGAATGGCGCAACAGTCTTTCATCGATCGACAACTCGAAGAATTCCATGACATCAGTGAACAGAAAGTGACGTTATAATTTTGTTTGGCACTGAATCATTTAACCTGCCAAATGTGTGTGCCTTTCCTGCATATAGTCAATCCCAGCATTCTTTGGCTGTTTGTGATTTCATGGAAAGTTTACGTTCAGTAGTATACCATTGATTCCTTAACGACCGCGCCTCATACCATTGTAGGAAAACTAGCGCAAAGTGGTCTGCTTCTAAATCGCCGGCAGCTGTCTTTGGAATGGCATTCCTAACTCCGTCGCCACAGCGCTGGCCGTGAGCTAGCATCATCATCATCATCTAGTGCCTTGCCGGTTGGCGTGGACGATTATGTCCCTCCACAGATTGCGATCTTTGATGGTATGGATCACTTTGTGTGTTGACTCCCTTCCGTGCCAGGGGACAAGACTCAAGAATTTTCTCCCGCTGTCTTCCTCGATCTCTTTCCACAAATCTTTCCAGTTGTCATGTGTTCTATTTATTGTCTTCACATAACGTGGCCACAAAACGATGACTGTTTTTTTTTCCTGATGTTTGTGATAAGTTGCGATTCAGCTTCCCTCTAAACGTTCAGATTGCTCATTTTGACTGTCCACTTACATTTCAACATTCTTCTATAAAACCACATCACCAAGGCTTCAGGGGATTTTTTTCCCACCTGTTTATCTATTGTCCAGGATTCACAGTCATTTGTTAACATTTGTTTTATTACATGCAAGAATTCTTTCTCTAATGTCCAAGGACTTATTTCACCAAGAGCTAACATACGTGTTGCTAGTGATTATGGTGGTGGTGATATATCTTCCACCCAACGGCGGACCAGATTTTTATTTTAAAATATTGTTTCCCCAGAAGAGAAAGCTACTGAAAGGACATAAACATTTTAAACATGTCTGTATTTTTAAAGCACACTCTTCTCTCTTCCCCCTCTCCCCGCACAAACACACACTACTACACCGCCTTCATCCTTTCATCAGGATCCCACAAGGCCTACTTGCCAACGTGCAACCCGACACTCTGGCATATATACACCACCGCATCCACGTATGGGGATGTCTTCACAAAAAGTGGGGTTTAAAACATACACAAACATACCTACTCCCACATAATTACATCCGTATGAATGTACAGTGGTAGATTCATTAATATCTGTAGATTAAAGTAAGTAAACAGCATTCCAATGTTTCAGAATCCGCCCCGCTCTAAACTGCCTCTAATAATTATAGGCTGTCACGTGTTCGCCTGCCGTGATGTGGGAATCTAACAGGCGCAAGAATAGATTTCCAATTAATCAACTTCAGTTCCTGTGTGGGCGTAAGCCGATAGGAAAACAGGAATCTGAATTGGCAGTGTGGAATTAATTAGATTAATGATTCTTACACCAGGTATCAAGGCATCAGTGTGGCCATGCACGTGTCTATGTAGACATCAACGTTGTTCATGTATGTATGTAGGTAGATAGGCCTATCTGTCTGTGGGTGGACTGGTATGGCGCGTGGGTGGGTGGTTGATGGATGGTAGTGAGTGCGTGCATGCGCCCATATTTGTACACACCAATCATCACTCACCGATTTGGCAACAGACCGTATCGCGCTGGGGTTTTAACGTGTTTGTATTGAGAGCTGGTCGTTCAGAAAGCAATGGCAAAATTCTGAACGTAAAACCTGCCAACAACAGTAGTAAAATGCTGGCGCTGACAGCGATGTCCTGTAAATAGAATATGCAAAAAAAAAAAAAAATCATCACCTAGTGAGTAATATGGTCAGTATGGCCTTATCAAAACATTTCCTAGAACCAATTTTAGGCTTGGTCTTACATTCCACCTTACATTTTCAACCTTACATCCCAGGTCTATTTGTTAAAAACAAAAACACTTCAATACAAATATGAACTCATGACCACAGTTGTCATGCGTTCGAATTCCCTCGGGATAAGTGCTTTTATGTGACGTAACGTCGACCCAGGCTAAAAATGTGGAGCAGGAAATTTTATGGGAAGGACTACCGGTGTGATACTGACATCACCCATCGAGTACCGATTGTTCTAAAAAATATCTTTACATAAATAAACACACAGTATTGTTTGGCGCTCACAGAAGGAGAAGAAGGAAATAGAGACTAGAGGACACACTATCACTAGACAGCATACAATTTGAAAGCTATAGTTACCGACCAGGATTCGAAACTGTCACCTCCAAATGGCAGCAGTGCCTCGCTGCAGGGACAAGTGTACTTCGTGTAGACACGTCCAGCTTTATTTCATGGAGAGATGTAAGGGCATTTTACAAACGATCGTCTATCTATAGACACGATAAGGTACCAGTCATTTTGTTCCAATCGTTAAATGACAAAACAATGCAGAGTTGTTGAATTATGACGACAAATCCTTAAACTGAAAAGCGTCAAACAATAAACCGACAAGATAACAGGAAAGACTGGATTTTCGAGAAACGCCCACGCAATTCTAAATGTTATTTGATGTAGAAGTACACGTTGTCACACCTTCTAAATCAATCTGACCTTCATCTGTCTAGACACGAGTCTTTTCGAAACCACTGAGACGATATCGATGGAATTTCCTTTCACAAACTCATTTCTATACAATGATGGGAAAGTCACTTATTTATAATAGGGACTTCTTTTACAAAAATGTGTCTGGGTTCCGTTTAACCTTGGGTACTAAACGGTTGCTTATATTTGGAGGAGTTATCTTGTTTATCTGTTGTCGATGCACTAGTATGTATAGTTGTTTTGTCGACTCCTGCATTGTTTTCTTAGACTGTAAACTGTTATTTACTGCCTATAATACCTTGCGGTGTAGGAGAGGGGGGGGGGGGGGGCTTTGAGCCTGAAGAATTAGGGCCGCGTGGCTAGTGAAAATATTTTCAGAAATATAGAAGATATGGAAGGAATCAACCTGGGGGGAAGATACGTCAATAACATTAGATATGCGGATGATACAGTCTTGATTGCAGACAATGAACAGGACCTGCGACATTTAGTAGATACGGTTGTTGCACACAGTGAGCAACTAGGGTTAGAATTGAATAGTAAGAAACACAGATTATGATCGTCACTGGGAAGAAGGGAATACCACAATGTGATATACGAGTAAATGAGCATATTCTTAAGCAAGTTAATCTGTACAGTTATCTCGGAACAGTCATAACATCTGATGGGAGATGCCTTGAAGAGATTAGAACTAGAATTGCCATTGCGAAGGTAGCCTTTTGCAAGATGAAAAACATACTGACCAATAAAAAGATGTCAATTGAAACAAGAAAAAGTTTTGAAGTGCTACATAGAACCTGTACTTTTGTATGGATGGAAGCGTGGACAATGAGCAGTCAAGCTGAAAAACATCTGATGGCTGTGGAAATGTGGTTTCTGAGGAAAATGCTAAGAATACCTTGGACAGACAGAAAAGCCAAAGAACAAGTCCTTCAAGAAACAAATGAAGATCGTAAACTGATTAAAGACATTAGACGTAGACAGTCAATTTTTTGGGCATGTTATGAGAAGAAATGACTTGGAGAACTTGGTGACAACTGGCAAGATCGAAGGGAAGAGACCAATGGGGAGACCGAAAGGTAAATACCTGGATGGCTTGGCCACGTGACATAGTCGAGACAGGAACACGGAGCTGATCCACGACTCTGGTGATCGAGTGAGTTGGCAAAACATGACCGCGCACGCTTATCGGCATGGCACATGATGGATGGATGGCTAGTGCAGTCGCCGCGAACTGTGCAGGTTATATATATATATATTATGATTCGCTTAAAGACTGATCATCGCAAGACAAGGACAGAGACATTAAAATTAGGAACATGGAACGTTAGGACGTTAAACAACGACAGAACATTAGAGAACATAACACAAGAAATTCAAAGAGAAAAAATTAATATATTAGGTATGTGCGAAACGAGATGGACAGGAGCAGGCATCAAGATACATAAAGATTTTAAGATTATTTATTCTGGAGGTGAGGATCGACATCGGGGAGTGGCAATAATTTTGGACCGGAAAACATCAACGTCTGTTCAGGGATATTGGGCCGTGTCGGACAGAGTATTACTAGTTAAATTGAGTGGCAGACCTTTTAACATAAATGTTATTCAAGTATATGCCCCAACAGGAGAGTCTAGTGAAGATAGTGTAGAGGAATTTTATAATGACATAGAGTCTGCCTTAAAGAAATGTAAAAATTCAGAAATAAACATCATAATAGGGGACTTCAATGCAAAAGTAGGAAATCAAGGGGATAGATACACAGTAGGAAACTATGGTTTAGGAGAGAGAAATGAAAGAGGATACAGACTAGTAGAGTGGGCAAAAGAACAGGAAATGATTGTAGGAAACACCTGGTTCAAACAACACCCTAGAAGATTATGGACATGGAGGAGTCCTGATAGCAGGATTAGAAACCAGATTGACTACATTCTCATTAGGAGAAGATTTAGAAACGCCCTAACAGTAGCAAAAACAGTTCCCAGTGCTGATTGTTATAGTGACCACAGATTACTCACAGGAACATTGAGGATAAAGTTGAAGAAAGTCAAGTATACAACAGGGAACACTAAATATGATTTGTGTACATTGCGTAATGACAAGGAAATACAAAACAAATTCAACATAGAAGTACAGAACAGATTTGAAATATTGTCTGATCTAGAGATCCTATTCCAGGATGTGGATGATCAATGGGAAATGTTAAAGAATTCAATCAATGTGGCTGCAGAAACAACTATTCCAAAATTAAAGAAGGTGGGTCGTAAGAAATGGATGACTGAGGAAATTTTACACTTAATGGAAACAAGAAGACTCAACAAAAATAATCCTGCCAAATATGAAGAAATTCACAGACAAGTCAGAATATTATGTAGGAAGGCAAAAGAATCATGGCTTGAGGAAAAGTGCTTAGAAATTGAAAAACAACACAACAGTCAAAATACCAAATTAGTGCACAAAAGAATTCAGGAACTTACTAATAAAAGAACAAGTACATCAACAGGCTGTCTAAAAACTAAAGATGGCAAAATCATAATAGAAAAAGATCAGATTCTACATGTATGGACAGATTATGTGAAAGACCTGTATAATGATAACAGAGAGGAACAGTATGCTATTAGATTTAATAATGAAGGACCAGCAATTTTAAAGATGGAGGTTCAAAATGTTCTTAAGCATATGAAAGCTGGCAAGGCCCCCGGTGCAGATAACATCACAACAGAAATGATTAAAGCTTTAGAAGAATTTGGACTAGAGCAAGTCACTAGACTGCTGAACACATTATATGATACTGGAGATATACCTTCTGAATTATGTAAATCTGTATTTATTGCAATCCCAAAGAAATCAGGAACCTTAGAATGTGATCAACATAGAACAATTAGTATAATGAGTCACATCACAAAGATTTTGTTACGAATTATCATGCAAAGAGTGAGGAAGAAAATACAACCTGAAATAGGGGAAGAACAATGTGGTTTTGTAGAAGGAAAGGGTACAGTAAATGCTGTGTATATGCTGCGAACAGTTATTGAACGTGCTTTAGAAGTAAACAAGGATATACATCTTTGCTTTATTGACTACACAAAGGCTTTTGATAGAGTTAGACATGTCAACATTGTGGATATGCTTGCAGATCTACAAATTGATGGGAAAGACATTAGACTTATAAAAAACATATATTGGAAACAACAAGCTGCCATAAGAATTGATAATGAAGTAGGACAATACCAACCTATTAAGAGAGGTGTTAGGCAGGGATGTGTAATGTCTCCAGATCTTTTTTCCCTATACAGTGAAAATATTTTCAGAAATGTAGAAGACCTAAATGGAATCAGCATTGGAGGACGAAACATAAATAACATTAGATATGCAGATGATACAGTATTGATTGCAGACAATGCACAGGATCTGCAACAATTAGTAGACGCTGTGGTTGTACACAGTGAGCAGCTGGGGTTGGAATTAAATTGTAGGAAGACACAGGTTATGGTCGTCACTAGGAAGAACGAAGTACCACAATGTAATATACAAGTAAATGGGAATATTCTTCAACAAGTGAATCGGTTCAATTATCTCGGAACAGTCATAACATCTGATGGCAGATGCCTTGAAGAGATTAGAACAAGAATCGCCATTGCGAAAGTAGCCTTTAGCAAGATGAAAAACATTCTGACCAATAAAATGATGTCAATTGAAACGAGAAAAAGAGTGTTGAGGGGATACATAGAGCCTGTTCTTTTGTATGGATGTGAAACTTGAACAATGTGCAGTCAAGCTGAAAAACATCTGATGGCTGCAGAAATGTGGTTTCTGAGGAAAATGCAAAGAATACCATGGACAGATAGAAAAACCAATGACCAAGTACTACAAGAGACAAATGAAAATCGTAGATTGCTTAGAGAAATTAGACGTAGACAGTCAAAATTTTTTGGACATGTTATGAGAAGAAATGGACTGGAGAACTTAGTGACAGCTGGCAAGATCGAAGGGAACAGACCAAGAGGAAGACCGAGAGGAAAATACCTGGATGGCTTGGCCACATGGCATGGACGAGACAGGAACACTGAGCTGATCCACGACTCTGGTGATCGAGTGAAATGGCGAATCATGACCGCCCACGCTTTCCGGCATGGCACATGATTGATTGATTGATATATATATATATCTTTCGAGTTGCTAAATTTCGTTGCTTTTCTTAACATTCTATGGAGTTTTATTTAATCATTCACAAGAATTACCCACTTTGTTGGAACAATACACGCGGATCCAATGAAAGACGTGTCCTGTCCACAACTAGGACACGCGCGCACACACATACACACACACGCGCGCGCACGCACGCACACACATACACACAATTTTTTTTTTATGAAGTTGTGTCGGTTTATGTTTCTTTGTTTTCTGTCATGACGAAGGCTTTTACCGCAACGTTAATTTTGTTACTTGTGACCGTGTTCTATGCAGCTTCTCGTTACTTGGTGAATCATTCACGTGAATTGTCTGGACCACCACAAGTCATGACCAAAATGCATTGTTGTTGCAACTTGTTATCAACTTTCTTGCTTGTTTGGAGCGTGAACTTCATGTTTGGAATAATGGTGGCCGGCTTTGTCGCAGAACTGACTGGTTTGCCTTATGCAGAAATGTGTGGCTGCTGGTTTTCTAGTGACTGCCGCTTCCATCGACGATGAACTGTATTTTTCGTGGAGGACTTTTGTGTTGACATTCTGGCGGCGGCATTATGTACAGTGTACCTGTGCGGGCAATAGGTTAGTCGAGACTCCTGTCTGTTCCACTTTTAACATGGGGCAGTGAGGAGCATTTTGTGTGATATTCACTGGCACAGGAACGGCGCATAATGCGGACGACCCGTTGCTCTGAAGTGGAACTGCGACTAACTAACAAACCAACTAACCAACCAACCAATCAACCGACTAACTGACTAACAGACTGACTGACTGACTGACTGACTAGCTAACTAACTAACTAACTAACTAACTAAACTAAACTAAACTAAACTAACTAACTAACTAACTAACTAAACTAAACTAAACTAACTAAACTAACTAACTAAACTAAACTAACTAAACTAACTAAACTAACTAACTAACTAAACTAACTAAACTAACTAAACTAAACTAAACTAACTAAACTAACTAACTAACTAAACTAACTACCTAACTAACTTTCTTGCTTGTCGTGTCGTTTTCCTGGTAGGTAAATTAAAAATTTCTTCAGTTTTGGATTCAGCAGCTTCGGCAGTGCTTTTCACCTGGCTTCGGTAGGCTTTTATCCGCTGATATACTCCTGTACGGAACATATG
Organism: Cepaea hortensis; assembly: GCA_963921405.1. Taxonomy (NCBI): domain Eukaryota; kingdom Metazoa; phylum Mollusca; class Gastropoda; order Stylommatophora; family Helicidae; genus Cepaea; species Cepaea hortensis. The sequence continues at coordinate 77,661,450 of OY992886.1, forward strand.
TGGACATTGAGTTTAGTTCTTGTCATTAATTTACTTCTTGCCCTCTACCCAATGTTGAAAAGTAGATTTAAGAGACATAGATATCGTTTGTTTCCGACTCCGTGTAAGAAAAGTAGTTACGTGACATAGATATCGTTTGCTTCCGACTCCGGGTAAGAAAAGTAGAGTTATGTGACAGATATCGTTTGCTTCCGACTCTGAGTAAGAAAAGTAGAGTTATGTGACAGATATCGTTTGCTTCCGACTCTGAGTAAGAAAAGTAGAGTTATGTGACATAGATATCGTTTGCTTCCGACTTCGAGTAAGAAAAGTAGATTTATGTGACATAGATATAATTTGCCGGCCTCTGTGGCTAAGGGCTTGAGAACGCGGTTTGTGAGCCGTATACCCGGGTTCGAAACACAGCGGTGCTGGCTTTTTCGAAAAAGGTATAGGAGCCGGACATTCAGAAAGCAATGGCAAACTACTGAACGTAAAATTTGCCCAGGAATTACGAACAGCGAAAATGCTGGGGTTGACTGCTACGTCCTGTGAAGGGCATGCAACTTAATTTAATTCTAAGATATCGTTTGCTTCCGACTCAGAGTAAGGAAAGTAGAGTTATGTGACATAAATATCGTTTGCTTCCGACTCCGGGTAAGAAACAGAATGGTATTTACATTATTCTTAGAGGTCAGCATGGTCGAATGGATAAGAGCGTCCGTTCGTTCTTAAACATTCAGTGTGCTGATGCCAAGGTAGCCCGTTCTACCCCTACATCAGTCAGTTGGACTAAAATGTTGACTTATCGTGCTTGACCAGGAATGTAAATTACAAGCACTTCTGAAGTTGGAGTGGCATAGCGAGGGACACTGCTAACAGGGAAAGCTAATCCACGCGCAAAAATCAGCCCAGTGCATTAGAAGTAGTATCACTTGTATGGACTACCGTTAAGTTTATAGGTAGCTAACGAAAAAAAAAATCTTCTACGTTGAAACTCAAAGCAAAAGACATAACCTTTTTTATGTATGTGTCTGACTTTTGGCGTGATTGTATACAGTTATTATCAACTGATACCACAACTTAGTGCCACGTTGAGGCTGTATAAGCTGATCTAATATGTTATCGATTCATCATTACTCACCCCTGTCTCCCTACTAAGCTTTCAATATTCTTTAAATATCTCTCTCCAGCTTTTGTCGTCTACACAGCCTCTGTCAACGTACCCAGATTTCGATGACGTTAACATTTCTGTTGTAAAGATACAAAGACACACCAAGGCATTCCCACACAGATACAGTTGTATGCTTGAGAGTTAGTAGAATCTTAACTGATTCAGCGCCAAACGAAACGTACGTGTGGACCAGACATGGTACACAATCACATGAACAAGTATTATAATGTAAATATTCGTTATCCGAGCATTGGAGTTGGGGAAGATACATGAAACAAATCAAATAACATGAGACCCCTAGAATGGCGATATATCGTCCTTCTGTCCAAATAGCCAAAATCTGCTCAAATGTCACATTTGGCGATGTGTTATCCCTTGACACTGAATCAGTTAATATATATCCGGTGTTTGTAAAGTCTCAATACACTTTGTATGTAGAACACATTTTTAAAATGAAGTACGTGGTGCCATACAAATATGGGCCCCACAGTTGATCGTGAAGCAATATGCAGCGAATGGCTGTCGTCTGCTGGGGTAATTCTTTGCACTCCAAACAGAATGGTGTTATCAACGGAAGAAATACTTTTTAAAAAAAATTTGTTCTACATACAAGGTAAAGGGAGACTTTATAAACACCCGGTGTATATATATATATATATATATATATATATATATATATATATATATATATATATATATATATACACACACACACACACACACACACACACACATATATATATATATATATATATATATATATATATATATATATATATATATATATATATATATATTCATTGGCACCTTTCCGTCTTGACAGACGATAGTTTGGTACATTGTGCTTCAAAAAGGCTTAATAATTACGACCCATGGCGGTGGCGAGTGTGGCTGGTAAGGCCAATTCTTGCTGCAAATGTTTGCCCACAGTAGATGCATGTGAAAATCTGGTCATTTCCACCATTGTGCACCATCTTATGTCTGTCACGCTCTGTGTGTGCTTTATCTGCAATCATTTTCTCTTTTGTCTTTATTCCATTTCTGATGTTTGCCCTCCATGCAACACGTTCAGCGGCGACTTGCTCCCAATGTGCATTATCAATGCCTGTATCAATCATGTCCCGCTTGCACACATCTTTGTATCGTAGTAGAGGCCGACCCTGAGATCTCCTACCCGTCTGTAATTCACCAAAAAAGATGTCCTTTAGTATTCTACCATCGTCCATCCTCCTAACACTCCCCCGATGTGTCTCCACCTTGCCGTGGTGGGGGAGCTTGCGTGTCCCATCGACCCCATGTGCTTGCCGACGGGTGAAAACTACATATCGGACGGCTCGTGGGATAGGGACCAGACTAAGAGAGACACAACCTGCTGCTCTGCAGGTAAGACTGAGGATAGCAGTCAAAATCAGGCAAAGGATCCCTAAATCTCAGTCCGGGCATAACCTCTAAGGCTCCCATCCGAGGTGTATGGCTGAACGTCTCTAAGCCATAAACTCTCGGAAGTGAGAGCCTGGCCGACACAAACCTACATCAAAATTGTGATGATGTGCTGAGAACGCTACATGCTCGGCGCAGATTCGTTCGATGGCTCTTAGCTGGGGGATATGAGGTATCCCCGGATGAAAGGGCCTGACCGTTAATCGCCCACAGACGCACGGAGGTAAGGTGCTGAGCTGGCAGCACATGTAGCCTACCTCGTGAGTGAGTACAAAAGGTGGAAAAACACCTCGGTCGCACGTCTCGCAGACGTCCGATAGTCTGTAACCACACTCATGGAGTGAGTGTAGTCAAAGGTGGAAAATTGTTTCGTTGACACGAAATGGAACGCCTGTCTTGCGAATCCATTACGTGGCAGCCCGAAGCGAAAGCTTGCTGTGTGGAAGCCGAAAAAGAGTCTCGAAACCCGAGGAAGGCTAACCTCATTAAAAAATGCCCGCCGGAAGCCGGAAGTGTCGTCCTACGGGTGGCAAACTAAAAATTGACACTACGCATTTACGTCCGAGTGAAATGTCTCGTCCGAATGTCTCTCGTGCTAGGAACAGCTCTGACTACCTAGTTTCCGAATGCCGCTCTTGTTCGGAACAGCTCTGACTAGGTAGTTTTCCGAATGTCTGTCGTGCCTGGAACAGCTCTGACGGGCGCAACTGTGGTATAATAAAACGTCCTTACCCTTTCCTATTTATGGACTCCCTTAAAAATAAACAAACCCTTACAATTACTGTTTAAGTAATGTAGGAGAAAATAAAACAGCGATAGACTGACCGTGGCACAGCTAAATTTATTTTGGCTTGTTTTCTCTCCCTTATCTGGCCAATCCTGGCGAGGGGGAAAACAAAGACTGAAGCGGCCATTTCTAGTCAAGAGAACTGACAAGAAAGTCGACCTTTCCCTTCGGGGAGAAGGTAGTTTGTTTTAAAACCATGATTCTCTTCAAGCTATTGGTATGTTATCTACATTATTAAGATATATTTATGTATTACATTGACCAGTATGTTTAATTAAGAATTAGTTACAATTCTCTTAAACCAGGCTGGATGATGTTTACTAAGGAAACACAGGTGGGCGCCACGCTGTAATTTTTCCTATGTCTTCAAATCCCTATGTTAATATCTTTTATAGGCATTATGAACTTATATCTAACTAAATAGTGTTTATAACCTATGAATAGTATGTGTACTGTAGTACATAGAGTATCAACTCTCATGTCAGAAACTCTTTTCAATTTAGGAAAGACTCCTGATTCATACTTCAGAGAAGAAAACTCGTTTCTGCCAATTTCATAGTCCTATGAAAAATAACTTCTATGCAATGGAACTATATATCCCTATCAATGCTTAGAAATCTGCAAATAATTTATGTACTGTAGAGATTGGACTTTAAAGAAACATTTTCTCAATGTAGGAGCAGACTCTTGATTTCATACTGCACAAGTAGAGAACTGGTGTCTGCCACCTTCAAATATCCTATGTAGTGTAAATGCACTGGTAAGGATGTCTCTGAACTTGTTTTATCCATGCGGGGACATACAAATGATTACGCATATTCCTGACTCTTACTTAGTCAGGGGATAAAATATTTTGCCACATTATAATCTGTAACTTGGAAATATAGTGCTAAATTTTAGTACCATTCTTTTGTTAACAGATTAGTAACCACTCCATATGAGGGTGAACATATAATCATTTCATAAAATAGTGTTAGGGACAGGCCATGGTTGAATATAAATTCATGAACAATTAAACGCGTGATGTAAGTGCATGTTCGGATAGGATTCACTCCGCATCGCCTCACCGTAGTAGAAACAGAAGCGAAGATTGATGTGAATAAATTGCTTGCAATATTCAGAAGACTGGACCATGCGGCATAAGTTATTCTTATAAATACCCTCCGAATAATAGCAGTCATTGGCAAAACATATCACAGCGATTACTATCCTCATGTGCTGTACGCAGTGGGGGAAAACAATGGATGTTTTAGTTCATGAAGATAATTCAAAAACCTAGGCTCCCTGCATCATTATTATGTATGATTATCATGTACTTAATATCAGAGAAATGTACATGTATGTTTTTTTTGGTATGAGAATTTTCTCTGTTCTGATTGTTACTTTTTACTGTGGGAAGATACATTTTAATGTTGCACCTTGGGATTAGAGGATGTTGATGTAAGAATCCATGTGTTTGTCAGTACTTTAAGAAGCCAAGGTTGAATAGTCTTGACCTAATGATGATTATAGTGCCGAAAGGAAGACGCGGCATTAGAAACCACAGGGATTCTGTATAGGCTATTCTCTTCAAGTAATGAGAGAGACAATATCAACATGTTGGATGGACAGAATGACTTCACCCATCTAATAGTCCCAGTAACAACAGAACAAAATATAAGTGAGAAAATATCTTACTCACTATGAAGAGTCAGAATGGCTCAACTCAGCAATGAGGGACAGTGGAACAGGGACACCCACTCCTTTCCCCTTCTCCCCTTGTTGTTTTGTATTTGTGTTTGTAATTGTGTTGTAAACCTTTTATCATAACACAGTAGGTTAATGCTAGTGTTGTATTCTTTGTCATCCCTTTTCTATAGAAGAGAAGCAGGTGGTGGTTGAATTTGGTGGGACTATATCACTAACACTGGATCCTGGGTCAACAGCCATAAAGTGAATGTCCAAACCATAGTCTGGATCTAGCAATACCTCAATGTTTACTGCGGCACTCAATAGCTCCATAGCGAGCAACAGATAAATTAGAAGACAACTGACTGGGTGAGTGATTAAGTCCTATTTTAGTAGGAATATCCAGGATGGACTTCAAGATCTAATAATCTACAAAGATGAAGATCATCAGAGTACTGACAACAGTGTATCGTTTGCGTTACTTCTGAGAAGTATCACCAATGGCCTCATCATTCAACCAAGTCAGTGAAACTGGGACAATCCTTCTTCAAGTTACTAAAACTAACAACAGTGAGTAACCTTCAACTGTTGGTTGGATTACCAAGTTAATATCCACAATGGATAAGTCTTCGAAAGAACATCTCACAGCTGCAACAGTTAAAAATAAGGTTCCAGCCATGCAACACCAAAGTCTAGAATACTAGACACCAACTCAACCAAATGGGAAGAGACACTGAAACAACATTATAGCCAATACAAACAAATGTACCAACTTCAGAACATCTGAACCATAACTACACCAGATTACCTCAAGGTCCAAAATCTGAACACCATCAAAAGAACCATATGAAAGCAGCTAGATGAGTAAATGCCTTTACGCCTGCAACCAAAGGAATCACCTGATGGCTTGCAAACCTGGATATGTGGTGGAGTAATATTCTTCAGTTACATGCCTGCAGCAGAATCTTCAGATGAAACCACATGAATGATTCACCACTGTATGTTCTACACAGAAATGGAATGAATGAGAACTCTATGCTGGTCCCATGTCAGCCTAACTGCCCATCATCAAGTGTGGGATGGCCTATCAACATGAACCGGGTGTGTGACAAAGCCTTTTGAACTAAATTGGGAAACGGTTAACATAAACCGAGCTGTTGGACAGTCGTCATCTTTTCATCGATAAGATGATATAGGGAAGAACCTTCTGCAGAGCTTAAGTTGCATCTCCTGAAAGTATGACAGACCTAGGCATCAATTTCAATTGGAACACAACCCAAATGGCAACCGAGTATTCTTAAATTCAGTCTCATGGAGAGAATATGTGCTTATGTATAATTCTATTCTTGGATTATGGATTCGCCAGCCAACTTCGGTGGACATACTGTGAGTAGAAAATGACTGTGAGTATAATTCTGCACGGATAATTATGGACATTAACTGCTTTGCACTGGAGAAGAATGCCCATCCGCAACGCCTAAATGAACACTATAATTAATTAATTTAATTATTAGTATCAACTGTTTTCATGAGTGTGGTTTTCTTCAATGACAGGAAAAGGGTAAAGATTGTTTTATATGGTAATGGTGTACACCTAAAGGGTTATGTTATGACATATATGTATAATATTTTGACACCCACTCATTATTTTTAAATATGAGAATTGTACATGGTGTCAGAAATAAATGTATGTATGTTGGATTTCTGCACCTAGACCAATGTGATTTTATCTAGGTACAATGAGTCAAGTTAGCAGAACCAATTTGTGGTTGTTGTGTTGTTTGTAATAACCTTGTTTTTTTCTGGGGTCACTGGGTACTATGTTGTAATACTGCATATCATTCCCATGCCTGTCTGAAAATGCATAGTGTTTATTACACCTATATATATATGTAACTGCAGATCTTGAGTTAATACCTGAACTGTGTGTCCAAAAGTGTTGTGTACATCAAGTAAATGTGGTGTCCAACAAGTGGTTGTTTATATGTTGTGAGCAATCAATATCCTTCTAGCATCTATAGTTAATTTAAGGGTGATGAAGTGGGAAGGGAAACCTACACACAGATGCCATTGTTTCAAGGATGGAACTCTTTCCTCCTGGGATTTGTGGTAAATATCCCTGATCACCCTGCATTCTTACCAGTGACAGAGAATCAATAATACCCCCTAGACATTTTAACGAATTATTCTCAGGAATTAAAATCCACATCCCACAGCAACGACAAGCACATGTCCGAAAACTCGCTGAGTGGATGCCGTCTGCAAACCTGTCTGGTTTGTGCGGGAATGGCCCGGGGCAAACGAAATGACCAATATATTGAAGTGAGGATTTAAAGCAGCCATGAGCAGGACGTGACGATTCCCTCGGCTAGCCCAGAACCAGGGCGTTATGTGTCGGCCCTGCAACTATGGAAGCAACCTTGGATGGCGGAAAATGCTATGGACTGTCCCTGCCTTCCTTTGAGGGATGACCGTTGTCTTCGACCGTTCTAACTTGGCCAGCATGGATGTAGACGGCACCACAAAAGTGAGAGTCTCCCAGGAATGCTACCTGGTCAAAAAAGCACGCTAAAGTCGATGTGTTGGCCTACGGGTTTCGGCCCAAGGGCGCATAACAGACACACCGCAATCACATCTGAAAAAACACTCCGGATGAACGAAAAGAAGAAGAAGATCCTCCTAACATGTCCTATCCATCTAAGTCTACGAAGACTGAGCATGGAATACACCGTCACACAACCTGATCTTTCCAATACTTCAGTATTTGTGATTTTGTCTTGCCACTTAATACCAAGTATTCTTCGCAGACACCGCATATGAAAGCTGTTTAAACGTTTCTCTTGGCGTGAGTAAGTTGTCCAGGTTTCACTGCCATAAAGAAGAGTACTAAGGACACAGGCTTGGCAGACGAGGACTTTTGTTTTGGCAGTAAGCTTCCTGTTCTCCCAGACTCGTTTTGCTAACATGTTGATTGTTGTTGCTGCCTTGCCAATCCTGATGTTGATTTCCTGATCGAGGGATAATTTGCTATTTACCTCTGATCCTAGATATGTAAAATGGTCTACTATCTCCAGTTCGGCGTCGTCAATAAAGATTGATGGTACACCATGTGCACCTTGTGACATAATCTGTGTCTTCTTTTTGTTAATTTTTAAACCAAATTCAGAACAAGCATTGGAGAATGCATATAGTAGATGTTGTAATTCTTCCTCAGAGTGGGTCGTAATCGCAGCATCATCCGCTAAAAGCAACTCTCTGATTAGTACCCTCCTAATTTTGGTCTTGGCCTTCAATCTCTGAGCATTATAGTGGCCACCATCTGAGCGTGAGTGAATGTATATACCGTCATCCTGATCACGAAAGGCATATTTCAGTAGAAGTGAAAAGTATATCCCAAAGAGGGTGGGGGATAGCACACAGCCTTGCTTAACTCCACTCTTGATTTCAAACTCTTCTGAAGTTGAGCCATCAAACTTGATTAAACCCTTCATGCCTGTGTGGAACGATTCCACAATGGACAGAAGAGTTGGTGGGCAGCCAATCTTCTTTAGTGCTTTGAACAGACCCTCACGACTGACCAAATCGAATGCCTTTGTGAGGTCGATGAAGGCAATAAACAGTGGCTGATTTTGTTCCCGGCATTTTTCTTGCATCTGTCGCAATGAGAATATCATATCAATGGTAGGCCGGTTCTGACAGAAGCCGCACTGTGATTCGGGGTAGACTTGATCTCCCAGGACTTGAAGTCTGCGCAGGACAATTCTGGCAAATACTTTCCAAACAATACACAAAAGTGAGATACCCCTATAGTTGTTGCAGTCGCTCCGATCGCCCTTGTTCTTGTACAGCGTTATGATGTTTGAATCTTTGAAATCCTGTGGGACTTGTCAATCTCGCCAGCATAGCTCTATTAGCTGGTGGATCTGTAGAACGAGTGTGTCTTGCCCACCCCTGATTACCTCTATTGGAATCCCATTCTTACCTGGAGCCTTGCCAGATGCAAGCTCATTTATAACACACTTAACTTCTGTTATAGTGGGAAGTGGGTCCAGGTGGTCAAGAGTTGGCAGGGTCTCTATGGCGTTGAGGGCATCATCCGCTAGTTTGGTCTCACTTGAGTAAAGCTCTAAATAGTGCTCGACCCATTTATCCATCTGCTGTTTCTTATCAGTGATGATTTCTCCAGTCAAGGTTTTCAGCGGTGCACTTCTTTTGATCATTGGACCACAGGCTTTCTTTATCCCTTCATACATGCTTCTGATGTTTCCCTTATCACTTGCGATTTGAATGGACTCACATAACTTGATCCAATAGTCATTCGCACACTGTCTGGCAGCCTTTTGTACATCCTTCCTCGCTTGCTTCAGCTCACTCAGAGTGTTACGCGTTGGTCTTTCCTTGTTTTTTAAGAGAGCTATCTTCTTTTTATCAATCAAGGGCTGCAGTATCTGGCTGTTTGCCGCAAACCAATCCTGCCTCTTATGATCCACAGTGCCGTAAATCCCTACCGCTGTTTTATAAATAGTTTCCTTAAGTTTACTCCATTTATTATTTATTATACAATTTTCTGATGTATCATTGAAAGCGTCTTCAAGTTGCTGTTGAAATTCAAAGCACTTTCCAGGATCGTGAGTGTTAATAATATTAATCCTGGGGCTAGACTTGTGTTTAGCTGTGTATATTCTCTTTGGTCTCAGTCTAACCCTTGCAACAACCAAAGAATGATCTGTATCACAGTCAGCACTGTGGTAACTTCGAGTTAATGATGTATGGTTCAGATGTCTCCGTGTGATAATGAAGTCCAGCTGATGCCAATGGCCGGATCTGGGATGTTTCCATGTGACCTTATGCAGCTCTTTTGTTTTAAAAAAGGAGTTTGTAATACATAGGTCATTTCTAGTGCAATGCTCCAGTAGCCTTTGCCCATTATCATTCATGCGACCGATGTTGTATTTTCCAAGGCACACTGGCCATGAACTCTAGTCCTTGCCCACTCGAGCATTGAAATCACCGAGCATATAAATGTAGTCGGATTTTGGAACTGCCTTGATCGCAGAGTCTAGCTGCTCATAGAACGCATCCTTCACATCATCAGAGGAAGCGAGTGTCGGTGCATATGCAGTGAGAATGGTGGCAAATCCACAAGAGGGTGCCAAGCGCAGTGATAATAATCTTTCATTACCTCCAGCTGGGATATCAATCATTCCCAGTAGCGAATTCTTCACTGCAAAGCCCACACCATGTTGCCTTTTTTCTGCCTGCCCTCTTCCCTTCCAAAAAAAGGTGTAATTGTTTTCCCTGAGTGACCCTTCCTCAGCGAGGCGAGTCTCCTGCAGGCCAGCAATATCAATGTTAAGACGATTGAGTTCAGCATCAATCACAGCCGTTTTTCTCACATCATCAATATATGTCAAATCAGTGGAAAATCCCGGACACATGGTTCTCACGTTCCAGGTTGCAAGCCGTAGCTTGAGGTTTCTATTATTCTTTTTATTAGTACCTGGTGCATTGGTTTTACAGCCTGCGATACAGATTTTGTCCTAGCCCCAAGCACCCATTGAAGCAAGCAGGCTGTGGCGGATCAGCACCCAATTGGCCGGGGGCTGCCCAGCTTGAGGCGGGCGGTAGCTGATCAGTGACACCTGTAGGTGTCTCCCACCGTCAGAGGCTACGCGTGGCGCCCCATGTCTACGCCAACTGACAAGGACTTATAACCCGTAACAGTTGCCTCTAGCTTTGATTCCGAGACCGGTTAAGACCAGGGATGGAGTTATTGCCTCTCCATAGCACAAAGCCTGGGCTAAAATAAAGAAACCATGCGTTGCCCATGCAGCATGATCCCTCTCTCGGCCTGCCTAGTTCACTCCAGAGGAAAGTTAACACCTATAATCTGGAACAAGACAAGCTGCAGAAGCTGCCGGATCAGCAAAGCAATGCTCTAACTGTCCGCCTGTCGGAGCTTCGATCCTAGACCAGCTGCCAACCAAGGCTTAGGGCCTGGTCTGCCCTGCCATGACTTATTTTGTCTGTGGGTTGCATTTCCTCGCACCAGGATAAGGCTTGTACCCTCCCAATTGCGCTCTTCTGCCCGAAGCCGTTGGCACAATGTGGGGTGTCGGGTTTGGTAAGCGCCGCCCAACATTCGGCGCTGACAGAAAGCAGGTAGTACCGTCTACTGTTATACGGTAGCTCAGTCATATCTGACTAAGACCTGACTGACAATATATATATATTATATATATTGTCAGTCAGGTCTTAGTCAGATATATATATTGGGATACTGTATGAGGTGGGACAATCATGCCTCTTTCTAGCAGCATTTTCTTCAAAACAATTTAAGGAAATTAATACTTGTTGTCCCAATCAGTTAGTACTTTAACACCTGTTGTCCCAACCAGTTACTACTTTAGTTTAGGTGTAGTTTAGTTTAGTCGACGGATCAACATCACGGCAAACGGGTGTAACCCATAAGTGCTCCGTTCTACTCCTAACTCAAGCCTGAGTCCGGAGAAACTCAGCTCAGTGCACGAACTCCGTAGCACTGGCGAGGATCCTGAAATATTTTGGGTAGATTTTTAACTCGAAATTTTGCCCGGGCAACGCCTTTATGTTACTCTTTTTCGATTTCCAACTGCCAATGTATTTTTCACATGCGCAACAATACACATGGGCGTCCAATCTCACTACCCATACATCAGGGGAAATTTTATTACTAGAAGTCCACGTGAAAAAATCCCGGCCCTCACCGGGGCTTGAAACGGGACCTCCAGCACTCGAGGCGGTCACCATACCTCGAGACCACTCAGCCCCAGTTGCTACTTTACTACTTACTATGCCAATCAGTTAGTACTTTCATACTTGTTGTCCCAGTCTTTCATACTTATTGTCCCAATCTTTCATACTTGTCCCAATCAGTTAGTACTTTCATACTTGTCCCAATCTTTCATGATTGTTGTCCCAATCAGTTAGTACTTTCAAACTTGTTGTCCCAATCAGTTAGTACTTTCAAACTTGTTGTCCCAATCAGTTAGTACTTTCACACTTGTTGTCCCAATCAGTTAGTACTTTCATACTTGTTGTCTCAATTGGTCGGAAAGCAATCACTCCACCAATGCTATGGACTTATGGACTGAACACGGAACTATTCAGGATACCACCACGGAGCTCAGCGGATTTATTGCCAAACTAACAGCAGGTTTCGTACACAATCAAATGAACAAGTATTATAATGTAAATTTCCATTCACAGAGCATTAAAATTGGGGTTGGGGAAGATACACGAAACAAATCAAATAACACGATGACCCCTGTATGGCCATATATTATATATATATATATTGTCCTTCTGTCCAAATAGAAGGTCATATTTGGCGATGTATTATCCTTTCGCACTGGGCTAGCTAAGAGACAGTAACAATTATTCAGTTATATGCAGAACCGGATGCCGCGCTAGGGTTGAGACTAACACCCTCGATTGCCGGCCCTTGTGGTCATCGAGAAGGATTTTTAAAATGTCCCTGACCTCCCGATGCGCCCAACCAAAAATCATCATCATCATGTGCCATGGCGATAAGCGTTGGCGGTCATGTTCTGCCATCTTACACGATCACCAGTCGTGGATCAGCTCCGTGTTTTTGTATCCACTATGCCAAATGGTCAAGCCATCCAGATATTTACTACTCTGCCTTCCGCTTGTTCTTTTCCATGCAATATTGCCAGTTGTCACCAAGTTCTCCAGTTTATTTCTTTTCATAACGTGCCCAAAATTTTGTTGCTGTCTATACTGTATCTAATTTCTGTAATCATTTTACGGTTTTCATTTGTTCCTTGTAGCCTTGCTCATTGGTTTGTCTACAACCTACAATGTATACCATATTAAACTAAAATATAAGATTACCCGATCCAGCCTTAAATAAGCCTACAACTGGGGTTGTACATTAATTGCTGGTCTCCAGTGTATTTCCTTTGCTGATATTTCTTTCGTTATGATTTTCTTACGCTGTTCGTATTTTTGTTTTTCTCTCGCTCGCCTTGAACGCAATGGTAGTGGATACACGTGCTGTTATATATAATTCTAGTGCACTGGGCTGATTTATGCGTGTGAATTAGCTTGTCCCTAATACCAGGAACCTCGCCATAATGCGAACATACTCCGACTTCAGAGGTGCTTGTAAATGACGTACCCAGTCCAAGGACGAGACATCAACAGTTTAGTCCATCTGACCTGCGGAGGGGTTGAACCCGCTACCTCTGCATCAGCGCATCGGATGTTTAAGAACGTGAGCTTATCACCGCTGTTCATTTCTAGTTTGTTATATTGCGTTTTTTGTTCTGTGAATATATTGTTTCTCAAGTCTTTGTATATCTGTCTACGCGTAGTAGTTCTGTTGTCATTTCTTTTTTTTGTTTATTTTTCCCATCGTAAAACATTCTGCCCCAATTATTTGGAGCTTTAATATTCGTTGTCCTATCATGTTGCTATATTCACATGGATACCAGAACATGTCTTGGGATGTAACGTAGTCTAATGTGGCATTGATCACTTCAACCATCGAGTACCGAGTGGTCTAGTCAATATGACGCTATCACCATATGCCCAATTTACTTCACTACGTGTAAATCTAATTCTTTACTGTTCACATGCAAAGCCCGTATTACATTTACAATATAGTGTGTAGACGTGGGCAGGACGGCTGTGCTGGATGCCAGAGCTAGGATAAACAGGAAGCCGGAAGAAGTGGAGGTGGCATTTGTGAGAACAGTTGTGAGAATTCCACAGACAGAGAGGTAGTAGGGGCTGAGGTATTGGCAGAAGCAAAACTGCTGGATCTCTGTTCGGAGTCGTACTTAAGGGACATTAGATTTATGGCGCAAGTCGGTGAAAGAAGTGCGTTGGAGAATGTGACTTTGCATTCTACAAAATAATAACAGCCACATCAGACATGTAGTCCATCATTATATTTGTTCAGCAACGGTTAGAGATATGCATGCTATATGAAGTGTATGCTTCCCTGCGTGGCAAAATCCGCCCCATCTTTTAACCACTTCAAGTCGCAAGAAATGATCGCTCAGTCACCGCAGAACCAGTAGTGTCCCTTGGCTGTTTATTTTCTGGGATATAAAAAATCCGATCAATCTCTTTTTACTGTGCCTTCATTTGAACATACTGGTTTTATTCTTTCATTCCTTCCAGTCAGCCACACCAATTCTGTCTGTTTTTGCTTCACACAGTTGTGTTACTTTAGATATTTCTGTCCACATCAATTGGTATTTTAATGTGTTGTCCTAGTCAAATTATACTTCAATAATGTATTTTCCGGTAAGTTATTTTGGCTTTTTCACCTCATATAGAATTTTAGGTTAATACTTTCTGCCCCCATCAGTTGTTACTTTCGTACTTTATGCCCCAATCAGTTGTTACTTTAGCTCTTTCTGTCCCAGTTATGTTGCTACTTTCATACTTGCTGTCCCAATCAGCAAGTAATTTATTACTTGTCACAGTCAGTTAGTACTTTCATACTTGGTGCCCCAATCAGTTAGTACTTTAATACTTGTCCCAATTAGTTATTTCTTTAATACTTGTAGTCCCAATCAGTTAGTACTATAATACTTGTTGTCCCAATCAGTTAGTACTAATAATACTAGTCCCAATCAGTTAGTACTTTAATACTTGCTGTCCCAATCAGTTAGTACTTTAATACTTGCTGTTCCAATCAGTTAGTACCATAATACTTGTCCCAATCAGTTAATACTGCGATACTTGTCCCAATCAGTTATTACTTTAATACTTGTTGTCCCAATTAGTCAGTACGGTAATACCTATTGCCTCAATCAGTTAGTACGGTAATACCTACATTGTCTAAACCAATTAGTATTGTATTACTTATTGCTGTCACGGGTTCAACACCGGCCTGGTTCTCGGTGGTTGCCCACATATTTTACTTTGGGTTCGTTATTACCTTCTGTCTTCCCTCTTACTAGATCGTCCCCAGAACGGTTCACGGATGCCACTACCCCTATGAAGACTGTTTCTACATGAAGACACTTAACTGACTATAAGAGAACAACCTTTTGAAAAAAAAGGCAAATCTAGAATCTTTATTGGAGATTCTAACTTGAACAGACAGATAACCAAACCAACAAACAGACATACAGCAAGGAACAGTCATTTGGGTGAGAGTAGTCTGCTTGAAGTACTCATCATCCCACATAGGTATGTCAGTGTTATATCTAATGTCAGTGTGTAGCGCTAGGTGGTAAGACACATTCACCTGATGCCTCCTGGAGCCCTGGAATTTGAACCACTTAATGTTCACAATCTAAAGTCACTGCACACAGGTCCACAGCAATTAGGCAAACAAGTTCAATGTTTCAACAGCACCCAAGCCACTGCAAATAGGCACTCAGAAATCAGTAATGCGTCAACCGCACACAGCAACGGGCACTCGCCCACAGGAACATCAACCAGTAACAATAAGGGCACTCGCCCACAGCAACATCCAACAGCAACAGCAAAGGGTTCCTGTAAACAAGAACAAGCCAGGTGTACCCATCCATCACACCCTTGCACAATACACACTACATCAATAGTCCACACTGACTCCATCTATCTCTTGTGGTCAGGCCTTTGAGCTCAGACCGCATCGTATGTCTGAACTCCCAGACATATCTCACGGACAGATTAGGTTTCAGCTCCGAGTAATCCTAACTTAAGTCCAGTAGCTTTTCAGCCACGCGTCTCATCCCTAGTAAATAGTAAATAGGATGACACATTCCCCACCATCTCATACCTAATAGATAATAGATATAATGACAGGTCCATTTATGGGGATGGTAAAGTTCCATACCTCCCATCGAGATCATCAAGTGTTATAGTCTAGATCATCTTTTTTTAATCACCATTTGTCTCATCAGGAAAGTAGATAAGCCTATCAGGATACCCCAGGTAAGTACTCCATTACACCTCCAAGGTTAATGGAAGATACTCAAGCTACATTGATAACTAACCTGAAATACTGAATTAAAGACCAGACAAACAACAGAAGAGTTTGGTGTTCTTGTGTTTGTCCCTTTCCACCCTTCTGCATCGGATAACTGGATTTCTGTTATGTGTTGGTGTATGAATATATAGACACACATCACCGGAATAAATTCCTTTGTCTGCCTAGGAATTGTGTCGAATCAAAAATCCCATATAATCTGGTTCCGATGACAGTATAGAGACAATAGAAAGATAGACCCGCATGACAAAGTATTTCCCTTCTCAGTAAGGGAACTGTAGAGTCACACAACACTGATGAAATATCCACGCGATACCTGAGTGGGTGTTTCGCCACCGCCATACTGGCCCACGGTTCAATCCCCAGTATGTGTGAAGATATCTTTCCCCCTCTGACTAAGCCCAGTTAAATAACAACAGGCCTATAGGTCGATATCAATTTTCCAGCTTATAGCCTCCCACATATTTGGGTTTCACCGTAATGATAAACGCATATGGTTCTTGTTCGTCACTTGAGTGTTTGACAAGTACTAGTTTCAACCACGCCACCAGATGATGATTGAACCATACTAATGTCAACATATTCATTAAGGGAATCAATTTAAAGCTCTGTTCAAGAGAAAGCTCTCCGTCCGAACAACAACTCCCCCAAATTCTCCATTGTCGAGATAGGGCATCGAATGTATTGTTAATTTGCCCCAACCAGACTGATCTACCGAGCTGGGCTAGCAAAATACATTCCGCCATGTCGGTTGAACACTTAATCTAGGTCATAGTACACACACAGGCCTACTACACAGTCAGCATACCTGGTCGAGACTTAACCAACAACTGGTGTCCGCTGACGCGAGGTCGACGTGTAAATCTCGGTCAGAGCCCAGGCCTCACGGCACAACTAGCCGGCCTGGTCAAGAATTGACCCACAACCAAAATACAAACTTTATTTAAGCAACGCCAAGTATAAAAGTGTGTTACCTTTAAAACCTAGGAACAAATATGCAACAGGCATCGATCCGATAGATTCATCAAGCTCTGGGCTGTAGATTCCCTCTGGATCCCCAAAGTACAACTTGATACAGCTGGTCAAAGACACGGCCCCTTGTCTCCAGGACAACAATGCCACCACTCTAGATCAATCTATAATTCCATGAACTGCATAGATTACAGCTGGTGGACACGGCCGTGAAAGGATAGCCACCACTCTACCATTAGCTGTAGAACATTCGCCGGATCCCCGTGATGCCACTAATACAACTGGCTATGGAAGCGACCTCCCTTCTTGATGTCTGACTATCGAATGCCTATTCCTGACAACTCCCGAAGAACAGACTCTCCCAAGTCTGCCGACAACATCCAAGTATTACCTCACGAAAGTGAAGGTAACCCCGCATTCCCCGAGTTTTAGCAGAGAGTGCGATTTACAACAGAAAAGATCAAAGCACACTCAAAGAGTTGAATTACGACAGAACAGATCCACGCACACTCAAATAGTTGCGTTTATGATTCTCGGGACCCGTGAAATACATGCCAATCCCAATTCAAAACATCAAAGACCCAGAAGACGGGCCCAACTTGTACTCGGAAATTCCCCTCTCACTCGCCCTAAAATGTAGCCTAGCCAGTTAGACGGGGTGGGGTAGAGTTGGCGCTGTTGTCCCGTCTGAGACACACTTGCGTTTCACGACAATTGCCCCAATCATTTTGTGATACTTGTTGTTCCAATCAGTTGCTAACTTAATACTTATTATCCCAATAAGTTACTTTACTATTTATTATCCCAATCAGTTGTTACTTTACTACTTATTATCCCAATCAGTTGTTTGTTTAATGCTCATTGTCCTTATCTTTTGATGCTTTACTACTGATTATCCCAATCGGTTGCAGCTTTTACACGTTCTATCCCAAGTAGTTGCTAATTTTACTCTTTCTTTCCCAGTCAATTGGTACTTTAATATTTGTTGTTCTAATCAGTTTCTACTTTCATACTTTCTGTCCCAAGTAGTTATTTTAATTATTTCTGTCCCTGGCAAATCCTATGTTGACGCTGTGCCCTAGACCATTGTTTCTGTAATTTCTGTCTATCCTAGTATAGTTACTGTTACTTTTAATATATCCTAGTATAGTTGCTGTTACTTTTAGTATATCAGGCAACTGTTATTTTAAATACTTCTATCCAAGACTAGTTAGTGTTACTATTTGTGTTCCAGGCAACCGTTACTGTAAATCTTTCTATCCTTACCTAGTTACTGTAATTATTTCCATCCAAAGCAGTTGTTAATTGAAAAAAAAACTGAAGCAATTACGTACTGTCGCCACATTACAGATTGGCTATAGTGAATCGCCAACCTATTCTGCCTCTTGCTCTGGTTTTACAAGCAGACAGACCGCTCTTCGTCCATCTCTTGATATTTTATTCCCCCTTTTATCGTTGGCCAGCTCTTACTCATAAGCTTTCGAATTTTCCTTCAAGTTTGGACCTCATCTTCTTCTTTTGCCATTAACTCTTCATTGGGGCTAAGGTCCCCAACCAAACCACACCAAGTCATTCTATCTCTTGCTGTCTTCTGCAGCGCTCTCTTTGTTCTCCCCAAATTATTCACCTATGTAATTCTCTTCTCCGTGTGTTTTTAGATATTCCACTATTTCCCGTGGTTCGTGTGTTCCAGGCAAAAGAGTGTTTAATTATACTATCCTCAGGTTTTCTCAGTCGGTGTCCTATCCAATAACAGCGTTCTTTCCTCACTGCTCGCTTCACTGGAATTAATTTAGTTCTTCCCATGAGCTTTATTTACATTGGTGATTTTGTCATACCATTCTAACTATTCTGCGCAGGCACCAGTTAGCGAACGTTTGTTGTTTATCCGTATTTCTTTTAGTTGTTCTCCCTGTTTCTGACTCATACAGTAGTACAGATTTAACATTGGAGTTAAACATTCTAAGTTTGGTGATAAGTTTAAATTCCTTTACCTTCCACACATTTCCTAGTGCTATGAAAGCTCACATAGACTTTATGTTCTTATTTTAATATAATCTGTATCCCCCATGTTTGTCTACATTACTTCCCAAACATGTGTATAATTCCGCCTCTTGATGTGAGGTTTCACCAAGAGAGATCAGGTTGTTATTTACTTGTTTTACTCTCATTACCTTTGTATTTCCACTATGCATTTGTAAACTTGTTTGTTGTGACCTCTCATCAAGTGTGATTAATTTACCTGATTTGATTACGTGTGTGTGACAGGAGTGCAGCGCCGTCGGCGAAGTCCAAAGCTACACACTGACGCCATGAATAATAATATACTGTTTATGACACCTATGTTTAAATTCGCCAAGGGAATATACATTGTTTTGAAGTCAAAATCATCCAGTTGTTTTGTCAGTGTTCATTGAATGTGTTTAGTCGTGGATCAGCTCTATGTTTTGCTCAATTTTTCTTCTTCATGGGGTAGCCAGCCCTAGGTATAATCCTTCTTTGGTCGCCTCTTACGACATGCCTGATAGTGTGCCGTATTACTATTCTTATTCTCTCTTGTTCAATATGCATCAAACGCTTGACTATACTCGTTGTTAGTAGTAATTGTTTCTCTATTCCATGATGTCAAACTGATAGTGTGACGTGTTATTATTCTTATTAAATCTTGTTCAATATGCATACTACGTTTGACTATTCTCATTGTCAGTAGTAATTGTCTACATATTCTTAAAGTTCTTGCCGTGTGGCTTAGGTTACCATGTCTATCTCCTGTATTGTCAATTATTTCTGATAACGATGTTTCTCCATTCTATGATGTCAAAATGCCTACCATCTTCAGTCTCGTGTATTGTCAATTATTTCTGATAACGATGTTTCTCCATCCCACGATGTCAAACAGTCTAGCATTTTCTCTCTCGGTCTCCCATACTTTTCTTCCAATGCAGCGTTTCTGTTGTCACGATGCAATCTAGCTTTCTTCTCCCCATGGCGTGTCTAAAGAATGTGGAGTCTTTTCTGATGTGAGTAACCAGTTCATTTGTGAGTTAACTTCCTTCAAAATATCTTCATAACGCTTTTTATCTGTTCTAATTATTCTTCTGTAAAATCACACCATATTTGCAGCTTCCACATAATTCCTCACTAGTCTATCTTGATTTTAATGTCTTATTCATATTGTTGAATGTGGTTTTGGCATTTCGCACTGTCTTTTAAAATTCTGTTTCATTTCTGCTATCATGTCCAAGATAGGAGAATAATGCGTTCTAGTATCTCTCGTTAACTCTGATATTCACTGTTGATAATTCCTTTGCATTGCCAATTATTATTGTTTTAGTTTCTTAACTGATTCAGTGGCAAACAAAAAAATAGATTTGACGCAAACACGGTTCACAATCAAATGAACACGTATTGTAATGTACATTTCAGTTCACTTAACATTAAAATTGTAGAAAATGCCATGAAACAAAAAAATAGCATGATGACTAGTATGACGACATATCGTTCTTCTGTGCAAATGTGAGGTAACATTTGACGATATATTATCCGTTGGCACTGGGACGCAGAGGTGTTTCCAAGGCACCAGGGCCGGGTTATATACTGGCCAAGACCTATTGACGCGTCCTCGTCGAGCGTCCTGGGCAACAGGTCCCTTTGGGGTCCTGGCTAAAGTCAGTAGGATCGCCGATTCCTCCGAAGTCGGAGAGTGTCTGCCTGTACGGCGAGGAACCACCAGTCTGCACACCAATAAGCCAGACATGGGACAACGGATACTCACGCAAAACTCAGGTCCTGTATGACATCACACTGATGTTGGACAATAGGATGCCTTCATCCGACATACAGGACTTCGCGTTGGAGCTCAAGCTAACGAACACAAGCAAGCAAGCAAGCATCCGTTGGCACTGAATCAGTTAAATGTTAATGTCAATTTCACATTCTGAACAGGATACTCAAAGTTTGTGACAATTACAATTTCTTCATTGTTGAGTGTGATTTTTTGGTTGAATGTAGTTTTGTCTGTGGGCATAGGTTCTCTCTGTGTGTGTTTTTTTTTCTGTAAGTTTAGAATTAGATTTTAATGTTCACTGAGCCTCTTGACTGACAGGACCTAAACCTATGCAGTCATGTAGCTTAGAGTTTAGTATTTAGACAGAGGTGTTTGATTTCTCTGGAGGTCTTCTTTAGTTGTCATGTAGCTTAGAGTTTAGTATTAAGGCGGAGGTTTTTGATTTCTCTGGTGTTCCTCTTTAGTTGTCATGTAGCTTAGTGTTTAGTATTAAGACAGAGGTTATTGATTTCTCTGGAATTCCTCTCTAGTTGTCGTGTAGCTTAGAGATTAGTATTAAGACAGGGGTTTTTGATTTCTCTGGAGTTCCTCTTTAATTCTCGTTTAGCTTAGAGTTTAGTATTAAGACAGAGGTTGTTGATTTATCTCTAGTTCTTCTTTAGTTGTCATGTAGCTTAAAGTTTAGTATTAAAACGGAAGTTTTTGACTTCTCTGGAGTTCCTCTTTAGTTCTCGTGTAGCTTAAAGTTTAGTATTAGGACGGAAGTTTTTGATTTCTCTGGAGTTCCTCTTTAGTTCTCGTATAGCTTAGAGTTTAGTATTAAGACAGAGGTGTTTGATTTCTCTCTAGTTATTCTTTAGTGTCATGTAGTTTAAAATTTAGTATTAAGACGGAAGTTTTTGATTTCTCTGGAGTTCCTCTTTAGTTCTCATGTAGCTTAAAGTTTAGTATTAGGACGGAAGTTTTTGATTTCTCTGGAGTTCCTCTTTAGTTGTCATGTACCTTAGAGTTTAGTATTAAAACAGAGGTTTGTGATTTCTCTGGAGTTCCTCTTTAGTTCTCGTGTAGCTTAGAGTTTAGTATTAAGACGGATGTTTTTGAATTATCTGGAGTTCCTTTTTAGTTCTCTTGTAGCTTAGAGTTTAGTATTAAGACAGAGGGCCAGTATATCTTTCTGAACTTTCTTGGGGGTCTCAGTGGCGAAAGAGTTTAACCAGTCTGCCCGTGTTCTGAAAATTGTGGGTTCGTTTCCTGACTCAGTTATTCTATTTATGGGTGCACTTTTTTCGGAGGCACTTGGAGGTAATCGTCAGAGCTAGGGAGTCCGTGCTCTGTGCAATGCTCTCGACAGGCGGTTAGCTGCTTTGCGGAGATAACCTAGCTAGATGATATAAAACACGGTGCAATGGAATCGACCCTATTGCACTTTACTCCCTATTAACTTGCTGTATAGAGGGGAATATTGCGTAATACAGGGTGTATTTTTAATAACTGTGCAGTGTTTGAAAATATTGCCGGTCCAAGTTTTGTATTTACCTATTACGTTGCATGAACTTTGCAGAGGGTGAATACAAAACTTGGACCAGTAATATTTTCAAACACTGCACAGTCATTAAAAATACACCATATATGTTTAGTAGTTTGCTAAGCACACTCCTGTGAAGCAGTCATACTAAGACCACATCTGTGATTCTAATATAAACCATGGAACCATTTTGGTAATCATCTACATACCGTTTCATATAGTCCAAGATGTATGACGATGGTTCCTATATAAATTAACAACCTCCTGTCTCTTGACATCATCATCATCAAGTGCCATGGCAATAAACGTGGGCGATCAGGGTTCGCTACCTCACACGATTAACAGAGTTTGGATTAAGTCTGTGTTCTTGTTCAGATTAAGCCTGGTGGCATTGAACCAATCACAGTTTAGTTTAGGTTAGTTTAGTTTAGTTTAGTCGACGGATCAACATCACGGCAAACGGGTGTAATCCATAAGTGCTTCGTTCTACCCCGAACCCAAACCTGAGTCCGAAAATCTCAGCTCAGTGCACGAAATCCGTAGCACCGGTGAGCATCCTGAAATACTTTGGGTAGATTTTTAACTCGAAATTTTGCCCGGGCAGCGCCGTTAGGCTACTCTGTTTCGATTTCCAACTGCCAAGGGATTTTTTACGTGCGCAACAATACACACTGGCGTCCGACCTCACTACCCAGAGACCAGGGTAAATTTTTCTACTAGAAGTCCACGTGAAAAAATCCCGGCCCTCACCGGGG
Source organism: Cepaea hortensis (assembly GCA_963921405.1). Lineage (NCBI taxonomy): Eukaryota > Metazoa > Mollusca > Gastropoda > Stylommatophora > Helicidae > Cepaea > Cepaea hortensis. The sequence goes on from OY992886.1 coordinate 77,684,536, forward strand.
CTTGAACCCGGGACCTCCAGCACTCGAGGCGGACACCATACATCGAGACCGCTCATCCCCCATTGCAGCAATCACTGATCTAAGTGGGGGAGGGGTTGACAGGATGCGTGGCTCTTTTGCAAGATGTTTAAACCACTTTCCTTGCCCTCCGAAGGGTGATGGTTCGATTCCAGACTGTCATTATGTTCAGAATGTAGTTTTCTCGAAGACTCCTTAGCCGCGGGGTTCGTGATTTTTGCGATGCTTTCGCCAAGACGCCCTGGGGAAAGAGACCGAGTCTTATGGAAAACAACCCGATGCAACAAAGCCGATCCTTTCGCATTTATATCCATGCTAAACATTTAAAGTGCTAATAACAATTGTGCTCAAAGCAATGTTTTCACGTTGTAAATGTGAACACAGAAGACACGAACAGCAGATTGTACAATTTATGGCCTGATATATTTACTTATTTCGCTAGGTACATACTGCATACTACATAATCACATATGATACGAAGTGAACAGATGGATCATTGTGTGACAGAATTACATACTGGTCGATTCGTGTTCGAACGATTGACACTACCTGCTTTCTGTAATCGCCGTATTTTGGGCGGCGCTCACCAAACCCAACACCCCACATTGTGCAAACTGCTTTGGGCGGAGGAGTGCAACTGGGAGGATACAGACCTTACCCTACTGTGAGGAAATGCAACCAAGATACTACATGTGGCAGGGCAGACCAGGCCCTAAACCTTGGTTGGTAACTGGTCTAGGATCGAAGCTTTGACGGACGGACAATTAGACCATTGCTTTCCTGATCCGACAGCTTCTGTAGCTTGTCTTAATTCAGATACATTGGTGTTACCTTTCCTCTGGAATAAACTAGGCAGGCCTAGAGATGGACCATGCTGCATTGGCAACACATGGTTTCTAAATTCAGCCCAGGCTTTGTGCTATGAAGAGATATAACTCCATTTTACTAACTATCGTCTATCAAGATGGCAAGTGTCAGTCATATGTGGGAGAAAGTGCCTACCATACGCCTTACGTCACATTGAACATATGGTGCTGCTAGACCAAGTATTGTTGTAACCAATCGTCACTAGTGGCTGATGTGGTCAGTGTCAAGCCGGCCCTCTTTTCTTCCCAAGACATTTCCTAGTACCCATTTTAGACTGGCTCGACCTGGTGGATCAGGTTAATTTTAAAAATTCAAATTTCCCCCCGATGCGGGTCGAACTCATGACCACCGGATCAGCAGGCGAGCGTCTAGACACTATGCCATCGTGACCTTTACAGGAGAATATGCCAGATAATAAAGTGTATATTGTGTTCTGTGTGTTTTCTGTGTCCAAACAATTCTGCTGTTGGTATTTAGTTGTAGTTTTAGTTTAGTTTAGTCGACGGATCAACGTCACGACACACGGGTGTAACCCATAAGTGCTCCGTTCCACTCCTAACTCACGCCTGAGTCCGGAGATTCTCAGCTCAGTACACGATATCTGTAGCACCGGCGAGGATCCTTAAATAATTTTCGAAATACCGAAATACAAGTATAAATGTTGGTATTTATGTGTCACTAATGACTCGAACTGCACGTTTTATTTCGTCAACCAACTGAATTGATTGGTTCGATACTATTGACACTAAAACAAGTTAGTTGCATCTCATTGTCAGGACGTTACACTCAAATCTAGCATTTATTAGCTGTTTGTGATTTACTAGACATTGTTATATTTATATCAGTAACTGGCCCGTGAGTTATGAACTGCCGACGCCTCATAACATAGAAATCAACGCAAAGCGGTCTGCTGTTTTCTATCTGATACGTTAATTGAGATAACATTATGCTATGACAACATTTCGGCGATATATAAGCCCATGGCATATATGGGAAGTCGAATAACTGATTCAGTGCCGAAGAATAGTATATCGCCAAATGTGCCTTCCATTTGGACAGAAGGGAGATATATCGCCAGGGTGTATTTTTAATGACTCTGTAGATTTTGAAAATATTGCCTTTCCATGTTTTGTATTCGCTTTCTGTGCAGTTCATGCAACATAATAGGTAAATACAAAACTTGGAATCGCAACATTTTCAAAAACTGCACAGTCATTAAAAATACGAACTATAGGATCATCGTGATATTTGTTTCGTTTTGCATCTTAAACAATCTTAATAATCAGTGAATGGAAATTTACACTATACTTCTTATTTGTATTGTTCTCGATGATTTTTTCACTTACTTTTTTTTTGGTTTAGCACTAAATCAGTTAAGACAATTATTCATCCGACGCCACTTAATCAGTTAATTTATGCCTCCCAAAGAGAACAAAGGTCTCAAGCGACATTATTTAGTTGCAACTGCAAACAACAACCACAACAGAAAAATAAAAGAAAAAACAAAACAAAGTAAAGCGTCGTGATAGGAAGAAAACCTCTATTCTTTTTATTATCAACACGGACAAATTTGTTAGAAAAATGATCTTACAATGATTCACAAACAGAATATGACAAATGGACGTTGATGGAGACTTGACCACGCTGGCGCTGAGTATCAAGCTGATAGCTTCTTTAGAATTTGGTCTTGCAATGCTCATTTACTTTCTCCTGTACTCCTGGAAGGTATGAAAGAAAGAAAAAGCGATAAATTGACAATATTATGCGTATGTGTGTGTTTGTGTTTTTGTGTGTGCTCTGTGCTCTCTCTCTCTCTTTCTCTCTCTCTTTCTCTCTCTCTTTCTGTGTTGTGCGCGCGATTGAGGCAGCTTCCGGAATAGTATACTATTGGATACTGGCACCTTGTCGTCTTGACAGACGATAACTTGTTACATAGCTAGCTACATCCAATAGCGGGGACCAGGGATTGAGTTATACCTCTCCATAGCGCTAAGCCTGAGTTGAATTGTAGAGACCTTGTGTTACCCATGACGCACGCTCTCTCTCTCTCTCTCTCTCTCTCTCTCACTCTCTCTCTCTCTCTCTCTCTCTCGGTCTGTCTAGAGGAAAAATCAACACCAATCTATCTGGAACAAGACAAGCTGCAGAAGCTGCTGGATCAACAAAGCAATGCTCTAACTGTCCGTCTGTCCGAGCTTTGATCCTAGACCATTAGCCGACCAAGATTTAGGATTGGACTTCCCTGCCTGTTTTTATATTGCATTTCCTCGCAGTAGGATCAGGCTTGTACCCTCCTAAGTGCGCTTCTTCGTCCGAAACCATTGACACAATGAATGTGGGGTGTCGAGTCTGGTGAGCGCCACCCAACATTCCTAACAGAAAGCAGGTAGTACCGTGTACGGGACGCAGGGGTGTTTCCATGGCACCAGGGCCGGGTTATATACTGGCCAAGACCTACTTACGCGTCCTCGTCGAGCGTCCTGGGCAACAGGACCCTTCGGGGTCCTGGCTAAAGTCAGTAGGATCGCCGATTCCTCCGAAGTCGGAGAGTGTCTGCCTGTACGGCGAGGAACCACCAGTCTGCACACCAATAAGCCAGACATGGGACAACGGATACTCACGCAAACCTCAGGTCCTGTATGACATCACACTGATGCTGGACAACAGAATGCCGAATGCCTTCATTCGACATATAGGACTTCGCGTTGGAGCTCAAGCCAACGAACACAAGCAAGCAAGCAAGTACCGTGTACTATAATAAAGCTCAGCCATATCTGACTAAGACCTGGCACAAACTTACGGAATAATCGATTCGTGTTCAAATGATTAAGGGCACAATGTTGAATTGAGCCCCAGAAATGAAATGTTACTTTAGAAAGCATATACACTACAATAAAAAAAATTGTACATTGTTGGATAGCGCCAGCATTTCTGTGAGTAATGGAGATCAAACAATTGAGTTCTGCTGCATGCCATTGCATCAGCAGATTTATCCCTATTTGTGAAGCAGTACCTCGCAACGACCAATGTGAATGCCCCGGAATATCTTCTAAATTCTATCGAAAACAGTATATTTTATATTTTCTTGTTCACCTGGCCACAAATCGGCTCTTAAAGGGCAGAGATTCAAGGATGCTGAAAATGTTATCACATGTATGATTACAGCCGAGAGAAGGTTCAACAGAATGAGATACAAGTGTGTTTTTAACAGATATAAAAACAGACAATGGCAAAAGTATGTACTTGCCCTACAGGAACTAGTCTGAAGGAAATGTAGTGGCTGAGTACGAATTCAAACATCACCATCATTGTGGAGGTCAGCAAGGCAGAATGGATAAGAGCTTTCGTTCTTGAACATCCGACGTGCCGATGCTGATGTAGGGGTTTCAACCCCTATATCGGTCAGTTAAACCAAAATTTTGACTTCTCGTCCTTGAAATGGGGATATAAATTCAGAGTGTCTCTGAAGTCTAAGTGAGTTCGCCTGATGGCGAGGGACACTGGTTATAGGGAAAGTTAATTCACACGCAAAATTAAGCAATGAATTAGTATCTTGAGTGCTAGCTGAGGTAGTGTGTATGAACTAAACTCGAATTCAAAGTGAGCGAGCGAAAAACAAAAAACATCAGCACTGTACTGGAAACATTGTCAAAACGTGCCGTTACCTTCGTCGCTAGCCATATGATTCATTTGTAACATGCATGAATACAAGTTAGTCGCATCCCCTTTACAGGACGTTGCAATGACATCCAGTAGTTTATAGTTGTTTGTAATTTTCTAGACAAGTTTATGCTTGGTAGTTTGCCATTACGATTTAAAAGGCCGACGCTCAAACCATTGTGAAATGCAACACAAAGCTACCTGCTCCGAAACTGCCTGCTGTTGCTATCGAACGCGATATGTAGGGGTCGTGAAACCGCTTTCAGTATCACTAAGCTTCAGACACCGACACATACTTGAATACAATACACATGTTCTCTGGACCTTCGGGCATTACCTTATGGGTGTTCACGCCTCCCCTTCTCCCTTAGCCTTCTTCTCCTTTTTCTAATTCTTGTTCTTCTTCGTCTTCTATTGCTTCCACCACCGCATATGTGACGACGAGTGCTGCTTCATATTGTAAAATATGTCACTACATTGCTGCGTCATTTGGTATCAGATGTCACTGCATTGCTATTTCATATATTAAAATATGTCACTAAATGAAACTTCTTATTGTAACATTTACGACTACAACGATGCTTCATATAACAAAATATGTCACTTTAATGATCCTTCATATAATGAAATATGCCACTACAATGATGCTTCATATAACAAAATATGCCACTTCAATGATTATTCGTATAAACTGGCAAAGGGAATTAGGGGCCGAACTCTTTTTAATGAAATGTTCAACAAACTTCAACGAGAACATCAATGACAATAGTGGTCTTGTTTCAGCTTCTAATAGCTTAAGCTAGAGGCAAAAGAAACCTAAACCGCACCAATCCACGATGTGTACCCATGTTCAGACATTATTCTCAACCTTAGGAAAACACTGACCACATCCTCTTCAAATGCCCTGTACTGTCAGACAGGGGAAGGCTAACACAACAGTCTGCACCAGTTGGCCCACTTTATGGTGCCCGGGAACGGCTACAGAAGAATTAAACCTTCGTCAGACTGGCATTGAGCTGCCAAGAGTAGACAACTCAGCACTGTGATCAACGACACTAATTCGGATCCATTCTTATGTCTGCTCCTTCCCACCTCCCTCTCATGTCTTAATTTCTCTTTACCTTTTCTCTCGTCATCCATCTACCTAACTACCTACCTACTATCCACCCATCTATCTTCCTACTCAAACCCACCCACCAACCAACCAACCAACCAACCAACCTACCAATATACCGAGCTATCTTGCGTGCGTGCGTGCGTGTGTGCGTGCGCGCGCGTGTGTGTGTGTGTGTTAGTGTGTTAGAGAGACGTTGGAAACTGGAAAAAAAGTACATGCACTTTCCAAATTTGGCTGGCACAAGTGAACATAAAATATCTTTTTCAAAATTAGCGAATTCAGCAGACACATTCCACCTATTCATTCTAAAACGCTAATTACATTTCTTGTCTCCCGCTGCGCCCCGTTCGGGATGTCCATCCACGACACGTCAATAGCAAGCAAGGAAATCGCAATAAATGCCAGATATAACATCGTAGAGCAAATTGTACTTTCTAAATCTGAGCCAAGTGAGGAGTCAGCAACAAAATGACTTTTCACAGCGATCCGTCTGGCTGTTAATTGAAGTTGCTTCACTTTTAATTTGTGGTGTGCAATTTTGTCAATGTGTTGCATGCACTTTAGCTGTCTGAGCACTTAGTGGGAGCAAACATTCATGCCGGAAGCGCTGACTAAAAGTTATGGACCCTTTCCATGTCTGGGTGTGTGGTTAGTAAAGAGAAGAACATTTTCACTCGCCTAAGGCTCGTGGGGGAATATCTACTGGATCTATATTTTTATAGCCCAATCAGCGCTCTGTGGGTGATGTGGTCAGTGTCACACTGGCCGACTTTACTTCCCACTACTCATTTTGGACCGGGGGTCCTGGCCAATTAAACAAATTTACTCCGATGCTGATTCTAAACCTTGACGACCCGGCCGGGATTCGAGCGTCTAGCCACCACGCTACCTAGACTGCCTGGTAAATGGTGCTAACCTTATGTTTATACCCAATCAGCACACTGATGGCCCCACCATCTATCGAGTGCTAGTTGATCTATACAATATGGGGATAGAGCCGTACATCCAATAGGCCTCAAGTCGTGTAAATAATGCTGCATGTTCTTTGCAGAACATTGCTCTCAACCCCATGTTGATTTTCTACGCAATTGTACGTTCAGTAGTTTGCCATGGCTTCCTGAACAAGAAGTCCAATTTAACTGATCCAGTGCCGAAGGAAAATACATCGTCAAATTTGACCTCCCATTTGGACAAAAGGACAATCAATCACCAAACTACGGTCACCGTGTTATTTGTTTTACTTCGTGGTATCTCCGGCAGTTTCAGTGCTCAGTGAGCGAAGGTTTACATTGTAATACTTGTTTATGTGATTGTTAATTCTGGTGTAGGGTTGAACCCTACTACGCACCGCAAGTTTAAGTGCGAGCGCTATCTTTTCAACCATCTTTTCAACGTCTTTTCGACGTCTCATGACTTGTAAAAGGATCCTTAAAAAAAAAAGTCAATGCCATGGCAGATACAGTCGTTGGGGTGTGAAGTATTCACATGTTCTAGGCCAAGACATATAGAAGTTAGATGCCAAATTCCCTTCCTGGCCCTTTTCATCCATTTAAAATGACAGAAAATTCTGAAAACCATACAATGCTCATTTTTGTGAGGCTTGACTGACCCAACAACTGTTTAAGAAAAGTTGTTGCATATCCTTTAAAGGACGTAGAGGTCAATCCCGGCATGTTTTTGGTATTTGAAATTCCTGGGCTAATTTATGTATGGTATGGGTGCCGGTCGTTCAGAAAGCAATGGCAAACTACTGAACGTAAACTTGCCCAGCAATGACGAACAGCCAAAAAATGCTGGAGTTGACTGCTACGTCCGTAAAGGATATGCAACTAACTTTTTTAAGGAGGTCTGCTGCCAAATCGCCTACAGCTGCCTTTCCAACGTGGGTATGCGGGATTACGAACTGCGTCTGTAAAACTTTCGCCACGGAGCTGGCTCAACAACTGTACATTTCCCCAAAAATAATCAATGAACCCGAACCACTCTCCTGATGAGGAAGCACACTAATCATTATGTTACTGGGACACAATGATTAGCGCATCAGGTTTTCCACATCTGTAGAGGCAGAGATGGATCGCAAACCACCACATAAACTATTCTATATATTTTCGAAACCTTGTTCGTAACAACCAACTTATACGAAGAGAAGCACTAGCTGTTTGGATATCAGTCTCCGTTTCCAGCTTTGTTTTATTTGACTTTGTTCAGTCAATAGTCGTGCTCAGCGACCCCTGGCCAGCGAGGAAGGATTCAGAGACTGATTCGCAAACCAGTTGATCCCTTGCATGGGAACCCATAACTCCTTACCGATGAAAACTGACTCCCACAGTATCGTATCTCGGAAGCTAAAATACAAGCCACATGGAACATCACATTTGTTTAGAAAGAACAATTAGCGAAAACCCTTAAGATGTGACAGGGACCACCAACACGACACTGGTCGCCGGGCATTAGAGGCACCCTGGACCTAAACCTGTATGAAGCATAGGATATGGTAACTGATCTAGAGTCTTTTCAGCACCCTGTAGTGACAGCGACGTTTTGAAAAGAACTAGCTGCGTGACTGTGCTGAGAGGATGAGGTTATTATTTCAGGGCATAGACTGAGATTCGGCCTATCATCTCTCTGTGCTTGTAGACAGTCAGAGCGGACAGTGGAAGCAAGACCAAAAGACTTGCGGCAACACCGCAAGACCATCGTATGCACAGCCCATTGCGAATTGCATGTGCAAAGAAACAAGATTCGTAGCAGGAACTTGCTGTTGGTTTCTGAAGTGTTGGGAGAATTACATGTTCTCAGTGCACGGAATAATAGGTGGTCAGTCCCTCCTTCCCGTAGCGAACGTCGAGAGCTTACATCGAACCATTGTTCGATGATGCACACAAACCCATTTAGAGATATCGATGAACTTTCATTTACAATATTTAGGTTCTGCAAAAAAGGCTTATTATACAAAGATTATCATCAGCAGCGAGGAGGAGGAGGAGGAGGAGGGAGAGGGCCGCAGAGGGAGAAGAACATAAAGGAGAATAAAAGGAAGAAGGAATGGCAGGAGGAAGAGGAGAAGAGGGAAGAATGAGGAAGAGGTGGCAGAGAATAACGAAATTGAGTATATTGTCAAGAAGATATCAAGAATGACAAAGAGTATTTATTTCAGGTGAACTACAGAAAATAGAATAGCCTTGCATAAACTGCGTGGATACTTTAAAGATAAACTACATGAACTCCTCAACTGTCAATAAGTTCTTCCCCTCAAACATGGGAAAAGGAGTAAACTACACTAACAATAGTTTGTATTAAGAATAAGGATATCCCCAAACAGCTGTTTGTCCAAGCAATGGTGGAAAGATACCAGTTTGTGCTTGAAGAATCAACAGTATGAAGCCATCAAAAAAGTTTCAGGAAATCGGAGATTTTGTGCAATTTGAATCACCTTGAATAAACCCTCCCCCATTGAGACGCAACACGCAGTCTGCCATCTATGACAGGCAGCTGACAAGGCAAACCAAATGAGGTTTTCTCTAGACAAACTTTCGGCACGATTTTTCCATGGAAACTGGCGATGTTGTCATTAGAGATATAACATAGAAACACTAGATGCGGATTCATTAATTGGATACCCACAGAGGGAGAAAAATAGAAGTCCCGTTTCCGGTTCTGGCTTGAGGCACGAGGGTGATGACAAAGAGCCCAATTAGAAGACTGACATCTAAAACTATTTGGTGCTATGGGGATGGTTGCCTGGTTGGTTGATTATGCCTTCCCTGGAAAATAGAGCCCTTATTCTTTGAATGCGATGTACTACGTTCATCTGAGCCCTGAAGAGGACTTGTGTCTTTCAGAGTGAGGATAATGTTGGGACTTTCTCCTGATCCAGCACCATATGCACAGGGGATGTGTGGCAGTGCTCTTTTTTCCCTATCCAATGTAAGAAATCAGCGGGGTGTGCACCACCGGTAGTTCAACTTCACTACTGTGGAGACACATATAGGGATATACCCAGGTCATGATTGAGCACAGCATGGATAGAATAGTTAGAGTAGGCTTATGTTGGTCATGTTTCTTCTATGGGTGTTTCTGTACTTGATTGTCATCAGACTTCATCTCTATGCCCAGAGAGAGGTACGGTGAATATGGTTTCAAAGAACATGTTGACTGTTAATAAGATAGAAGTCTGAGAGTTACAGCATAAGCTACAGATACAGACAGTTGACCACTCTTATAGAAGCGTTAGAGTTAACACCTAAGCGACAGATACAGACAGTTGACCACTCTTATAGAAGCGTTAGAGTTAGTGCCTAAGCGACAGATACAGACAGTTGACCACACTTATAGAAGCGTTAGAGTTAGTGCCTAAGCGACAGATACAGACAGTTGACCACACTTATAGAAGCGTTAGTGTTAGCGCCTAAGCGACAGATACAGACAGTTGACCACACTTATAGAAGCGTTAGAGTTAGCGCCTAAGCGACAGATACAGACAGTTGACCACACTTATAGAAGCGTTAGAGTTAGCGCCTCAGCGATAGATACAGACATTTGACCACTCTTATAGAAGCGTTAGAGTTAGTGCCTGAGCGACAGATACAGACAGTTGACCACACTTATAGAAGCGTTAGAGTTAACGCCTAAGCGACAGATACAGACAGTTGACCACACTTATAGAAGCGTTAGAGTTAGTGCCTAAGCGACAGATACAGACAGTTGACCACACTTATAGAAGCGTTAGAGTTAGTGCCTAAGCGACAGATACAGACAGTTGACCACACTTATAGAAGCGTTAGAGTTAGCGCCTCAGCGATAGATACAGACAGTTGACCACTCTTATAGAAGCGTTAGAGTTAGCGCCTAAGCGACAGATACAGACAGTTGACCACACTTATAGAAGCGTTAGAGTTAGTGCCTAAGCGACAGATACAGACAGTTGACCACACTTATAGAAGCGTTAGAGTTAGTGTCTAAGCGATAGTTACAGACAGTTGACTATATGAATACATCTATACAGAGTGGTCTGTATGTTTATCATCATCTAGTGCCTTGTCGGCTGGCGTGGGCGATCATGCCTCTCCATAAATTGCGATCTCTGACGGTATGGATCAGTTAGCGTGTTGACTCCCTTCCGTGCCATGACACAAGCCTGTCAAGAATTTTCTAAAGCCGTCTTCCCCTATCTCTCTTTTCGCAAATATTTCCGGTTGTCACAACATGTTCCAGGTTTTGTCTTCTCATAATGTGGCCAAAAACGATGATTGCTTCTTTCTAATATTTGTGATAAGTTGACTTTGCTACTTAGCTTCACTCAAAATGTCTAGGTTGCTCATTTTGGATGTCTAATTAATTTTCAGCGATGTTCTTTAAAACAACATTGTATGTTTATGACAAATAATAAACAGCGCTAAAGTGAAGTTGAAATTCGTCTGTTTGTAAAATGTGAACCAGAATGTATACATCACTTGTAATAATACTTCAGGGTTGTGAAGTTTGTCGGTTGTTCAGCTCAGTGCACAAACTCTGTAGCACCGAAGAAGAATCCACAGCGTGCACACCAGAATCGCACCTACATGTTGTATTTTTAATGACTATGGAGTGTTTGAAAATATTGCCGTTCCAAGTTTTGTATTTACCTTTTATGTAACATGAATTCCACATAGGGTAAATACAAAACTTGGAACGGAAATATTTTCAAAAACCCCACAGTCATTAAAACTACACCCTGTACTATATATAATCTATTAAGTGTCGGTTTTCTAATTTTCAGATATCACCAGTTCTGCGGTCTAGTCCGTCTTCTTACTGTTTCCAATGTAATGCAGTCGAAGCAGACAGACAGACTGAACGACTGACCGACCGATTGACTTACCGACGACCGATAGACCGACCGGCTGATTGATCCATAGACCGACAGCCCGATACATCCACCGATAGACTCAGAGACCGACAGATAGGAAATATTTTGTCTATTTGTGAACAAAATAAGCATCTGAAGTTCCAATAAACATACATATTTATAAGTAAAAGATGTATTATAAACTACTGACACTAATAGAAAGATAAATAGAGACACAGAAAGACATATATTTGTGCTTCATAGATTATATTAAGGCATTTGATAAAGTAAAACATGATGAACTGATTAAAGTGTTGGAAGATATTAACATTGATGGGAAAGATCTCAGAATAATAAAGAATATTTATTGGAACCAAGTAGCAGCAATTAAAATGGGAAATAAAGATGGCAATTGTGAACAAATAAGGCTGGGAGTAGACAGGGCTGTGTTTTTTCACCGGATCTCTTCTCCCTCTATAGCGAAGTAATAATGAGAGAGATAAAAGAGAAGCTAGGAATACTATTCGGGGGTTATAATATAAACAATATACGCTACGCAGATGAAACAGTATTGATGGCGGATAATGTAAAAGATCTACAACAATTGTTGGACATTGTAGTAACAGAGAGTGCAAAGAAAGGACTCTCACTGAATATCAAGAAAACAGTAATAATGGTGATATCATAGAAAAGAGTGAAACCAAACTGTGAAATAGAAATAGAAGGAAACATTCTTAACCAAGTGGATGGTTTTAAATACCTAGGGCTTGTATAACATCAGATGGAAGATGTACAACAGAGATTAAGAGCAGAATAGGGCACGCAAAAGCTGCATTTCAGAAAATGAAGAGTATCTTATGCAATAAGTCACTATCACTGAATGTAAGAGAGTGCTGAAGCGCTACATAGAACCTGTTTTGCTGTATGGCAGTGAATTTTGGAATGTAAATGAACAAATTAGGAAGAGTTTGAAAGCAACAGAGATGTGGTTCCTGAGATGAATGTTGCGAATTCCTTGGACTGCCAGAGTAACTAACAATGACTGCCTCAAAGAGGCTAATGAAACTAGAACATTATATACAACAACAAGAAAGAGACAAACAGCTTTCTTTGGTAATATTATGAGAAGAGAGGCACCGGAGAACATCGTGCGAACTAGAAAAATCGAGAGGAAGAGAGGCAGAGGCAGACCAAGAGATTGATTGAGGCGGTGGCACGGAGGAATATCATCAGCAGAGTTGATCTAGAAAACCAAAGACCGAGATCTGTGGAGAGTCATGAATGCCTAAGCCAGTCGGTATGGCACTTGATGATGATGATTATAAACCAGAAGAACTACAATGTCAGCCAAGAAGCAACTACCCGCTAGCTTCAGGTTTGCTTCTTGTCTGCAGTGGCGTATTATTACCGGTATATGTGGATTAAGGGCAGTGTACACAGTTTCACAATACCCCACATCGGGTTCGAAATCATCACTACGTGATCTGGAAGCAGACTACATTGCGGTGATTTTAACAAGAATATAAACGTCGGTCGTTCAGAAAGCAATGACAAATTACTGGTAGTAAAATTGCCTCGAACATCATAAAAAAAAATTGTGTTGCGTATCCCTTACGGGACGTTGCAGTCAACACCAGCATTTTCAGCTGCTGTTGATGTACTAGGCAAGTGTTACGTTCAGTAGTTTGCCATTGCTTTCTGAACGACCGGCCTCTATACCTTTTTCGAAAAAACCAGCACCGCCGTGTTTCGAACCCGGGTATACGGGCTCACAAACCGCGTTCGCAAGCCCTTCAGCCACAGAGACCGGCCGAACATCATAAACAGCCTAAAAATGTTGGGGTTATTTGCGACGCCCTGTAAAGAACATGTAAGTAATATTTTATACATATTATAGGAAAACACCTACCTCCAAGATCTCTCTGTAATAAGGCCCCGGGTTGTCGCTGAGTGCCATTGCCAACCTCTGCAATCTCTGTATGGCCTCATCATAATCCCTCTTCTCAGGGACGAAAGCTCCCCAGTGAGTCTCCGGCTCTTTGTTGAAGGGGAAGAAGTACCTTTTCTCTTCCTCCTCGTAAGGATAATAATCAACCAAGCCTCTTTTGGCCAAACCAACAACATCAAGCGGCCCGTATTGATATTTGTCTTCATAAACACTTGGGGCATACGGAACAGCGTCTTCATTATAAGTAACGTATGGAGCATACGGCTCATTTTCATCCTGTTCATATCCATTCAGATATGAGTCTAAAGATCCCCCCTCCGTATCCCGTTCTGGTTCCTCCTGCTCTGGGGTATAATCATTGGCCAGATAGTTCACCAGCTGCTTATAAACATACTCGGCCTCGTCGTCGGTGAGTGGCACAAAGTCTTCCGAGTCTGAATTAAGATCGGGATATTCAGAAGGGATGTAGGGCAGCTCATAGGGGCCGTAGTATCTGTCGTCCAGGAGGTCGCGTTTGATGCGCCTGGTTCTCTTGTTGTTCTTGGATGGCGTGCTTTTCCTGGAGAAGTCGAGGGAGCGTCGGTAGCGATATAGGTATGGACTGTTGAACCGATGATAGCCACGACCTGCGGGAATAGAGAAACTAGTCAGACATTTACTAACACGGTAATATAGAAACCATGCAGATATTTACAATAACGAAACAGAGAAACTGCACAGACAGTTGATGTAACAGAAATATATACACTAGTCAGACATTTACTGTAGCGGGAATATTGAAACTAGGCAGATATTTACAATAACGAAGCAGAGAAAAAAGACAGACTTTTAATATAACAAAAATATAGTAACTAGTCAGACATTCACTATAACGGAAATATAGAAACTAGTCAGATATTTACTTTAACGAAAATATAGAAACTACTCAGACATTTACTATAACGGAAATATAGAAACTACTCAGACATTTACTATAATGGAAATTTGGAAATTAGTCAGACATTTATATAACAGGAATATAGAAACTAGTGAGACACTTACTATAACGGAAATATATAAACTAGTCAGACACTTACTATAACGGTAATATAGAAACTAGTCAGACAATCACTATAACGGAAATATAGAATAGAAACTAGTAGACATTAACAATAACATAAATATAGAAACTAGTCAGACACTTACAATAAGAGAAATATAGAAACTAGCCAGACATTTACAATAACGGAAATATAGAAACTAATCAGACATATACTATAACAGAAATGTATAAACTAATCAGACATTATTTTGCATTTGCTAGCTCTAAACTCGAGCGTAGTGCACACACGTGAGACTGCTACTAGTAGATGTAACTGACAGTAAGTGCACAGGACTGATGTTTGCGTGAAGATTAGCTTTCTCCATGGCAAACGTCATGCTCTATATAACGAAACGTTGTCCGACTTCAGAGGTACTCGTAGTTTACGTCCCCAAGCCAAAGACGAGAAGTCGAACTTTAAGTCCAGCTGACCACCGGGTGGAACGAACTCACTATATCGGGGTCAGAATAGATAAATTTAGATCGTTAAACCTTTGAGCCGCGCCTATCTACAGACATGTATTATAACGGACGTAAAGAAAGCAATCAGACTTTCAATTTTGATGCTTAGATACATAGATTCATGCTTAGATACATTGTTACCTACCTGCCTGCCTACCTACCTACTTACCTACATACAGGCAGACAGGCACTCGTGGATGCACGCACGAACACACATACAATCTTTTTCTCTCTCAGACAGACAGACAGACAGACAGACAGACAGACAGACAGACAGACAGACAGGCAGACAGAAATAAATAAATAAATAAATAAATAATACCTCCCTCCTCTCCCCCCCCCCCCTCCCCGCTTCCCTTCATCCATCTATCTATCCATCCATTCATCCATCCATCCCTCCATCCATCCATCCATCCATCGATACATATATACATACACACATACCACCCGCCCTCCATCCATCCAAGCATTCATCAATTCATAGCTCCATCCATCGATCCACACACACACACAACACACACACACAACACACACACACACACACACACACACACACACACACACACACACACGGACTATGATAATATAGAAACACTCACCGTTGTTCATTGACATGAGATAGTTTCGCATCTGATTCACATATGCCCTCTCCCGATCTCTGTCCAGAGAAACCTCACCCTCTTCCTCGGGTTTTTGTGACTCTTGCAGGAATCTCTCCGTCTCGTCGCCCTCATTGCTGTCGTCCAGGGAGGATGGCTCATCATTACTTCCATCATTGCCTTGTGCTGCTGCCGCGTTACCTTCTGCTGCCCGTTGAAGCTCCTTCAGAGCCTCGTCTTCGTCGTCACCATCAGCTTCTGGTGCGGTGTCTTCGACGGCCTCGCTGACCTCTCCTGTGCCCTGTTCGTTTTCCTCATCGTTTTCTTCATCGGCCAGCTGTTTGTTGGCGTTGTCATCAGTATTTGATTTTTCGACAGACTCCTGTCAATATAAAAAGGGGAATTATAAAAGACAGACAGATAGACAGACACACAGACAGACAGACAGACAGAGACAGACAGACAGACAGAAATAAAGAAAGAAAGAAAGAAAGAAAGACAGACAGACAGAAAGACAGAAAGAGACCAAAAAAAATATGATAAGATTCCACAAGCGAATGTTAGATAGAGTTCGTTGCGATGAGCAATCACCATGTGTTATTATCATTGTCACTCGAATCAATTTCAACCAGGTCGTAATTTATTTTTAATTGTGGGAACAAGACATAGCAGACTGAAACACCATCTACGTAACAAATTTAAGATGTGTTGGTCGGAACTCTCTGTGTGTGTGTGTGTGTGTGTGTGTGTGTGTGTGTGTGCGTGCGTGCGTGCGTGCGTGCGTGCATGCGTGCGTGCGTGCGTGCGTGCGAGCGCGTGTGTGTGTGTTTAGCAATATCATACAAGACGGCCTGACACATTGTACCGACCAGCCCAAACGACCACAATGAACGTAAACATAGATAGCACCAGTCCATTTCATTCTAGCACAGCGGGTATGGACATGTCACGAACCGGAAACCACTCCCAACTATTGCTTTTGTTGGAGACCTTAACGTGAAGGCCTGAGTGCCAACGAGAAAGAAGAAAAATAATTGCATTTGATTGCAACATGATTAAATCGATTATTTTAATTTTTGAGTTAATGAAAGGATTCGGCCTTATTTGTGAATTGAAATTGAATACACGATGCGATAATATTTTGATGTTCATTTTCGAGTCCCAAGTCTCTTTTTAAAATCTTCTCTTGCTGTTAAGCGTGGGGGAATGGAGAGTCTAAAGCTGGCTGTCAAAGGCCAGAAGTGTTGCCTTTCTTGCACCGTATACCATATAGTGTGTTCTTGTCGTAAGTTTTTTTTTTTTTTTAGCATATCCTTTACAGGACTTAGCTGTCAACACCAGCATCTTTCAGCTGTATGTTGATCTCTTGGCAAGATTGTCGTAAGTTGTAAAGTAAAATATGCAATTGTCTAAATCACATTACTTGTCGTCTCTGGATGGATTCGATGCGCGATGTCATGACTATTATATTTTCGATGTCGTCTTTTTTATTTTATTTTTACATTTTGTCTCTTCTGGGAAGCGCCAGCAGACTTTGTCAAACATTTCACATCATGTTTTTCAACGTTAGCTCGCTTTGAAGTCAAGCGTAGTCCATAACGTGCTACTAGTTCTAATGTACTGAACTGATATTTTCGTGTGGAGTAGCCTTCCCTATTAGTATTACCAGTGTCCCTCGCAATCAGGTTAAACCACACAGATTTCTGAGGTTCTAGTAATTAACATCCCCAAGTCAAGGACAATAAGTCAACATTTTAGTCCAACTAACCCGTTATCTCGCATCCATCAGCACACCGGACGTATAAAAACGAACACTCGTATCCATTCGGCTATGCTGATCTCTTTCACCTTATATGTGGCGAGTGTTCTCTGGTTGGATCATGTTTCACAATAAAACACAGTTTGGGAATGAGATGTTTTCTGTACTGGTTATCAGTTGTCTATTGACTTCCATCGTAGTCTGCGAATGTTCGAGTAAGGGTAATAGGTGGCCAGTCACCGTCTTTGTTTGGTCACATCTCGTTTCTATCTCCCTGGGCATTCTTCAATTTTAATGTCAGTGCAATTGAAAGCTTCACTGACATCTGGGATGTTGACAAGACGAAAGGAATTTTTATCATTTGCAATGTCAACGTGGTCCAAAGAATCGAAGTCGTTTGTAATGAAAACATGATTAAAAAGAGCAGCCTCGTGTGTGATGAAAATATGATTAAAAATAACAACGCCGTTTGTGATAAAAGCATGATAAAAACAGCAACGTCGTTTATGATGAGAACGTAAACTCATGATGGTGATTTGTGGTCCAGATAGTCTCATTGCAGATATTGGCTTCAGGGTGTGAAGTGTATGGGCTTTACGTGTTTTAGGCCACGATATAATGAGGCTTGGTGGCTAGTTCGAATTTCCTTCACAGACATGAAGACAGACAACCAAACAACCAACGAATCAACTGAAAATGATGTGCAATTAAAGTATTTTAAAGTAACCACTGCTGAGAAAAGAATTAGTTAAAATGATAGATACCTGGTACTAAAAGAGTTAAAATATCTGGAGCATACAGATTTAAGCATACCTGGTCGGCAGCCGCCGTCTCGGTTTTCTCAGCCTCATCCTCGGCCACAGACTGGAGAGCAGCCTCCACTGCTTCTTTTATCTTCTCATTGTTTTCACTTGCACTCCCCGCAGCAGCTTCCGCCCTAGAAGCAAGAGCCTCTGTCACCGGTATCTCTTTATGAACTATGACCTCTGAACCTTGATCCACTTCACCAGGAAGTTGGGCTGGTGCTAGGATGTTGCTGAGGTCAGATTTCTTGGCTACCACGCGAGCCTTGTTCTGTTGGTTTCCGAAAACAATTTCTTCATCTGCACGTTTTGCTGCGGGAATAGAATGACATGAGGTTATCTGCGACAGAGCTGTGGAAATGGTTAGTTAGTTGCACATCCTTTACAGGACGTCACAGTCAACACCAGCATGTTTTGCTGTTTTGATCTCTTGGCAAGTTTACAGTTTACGTTCAGTAGTTTGCTATTGCTTTCTGAACGACCGGCACCCATTTCATTACGTAAAAAGCCAACGCAAGACGGTTTGCTGTCAAATGACGACCTGCCCCCGTAATACCTTAAGCCACGGAGCCGGTTTGTGGAAATAGTAACCATTGGAAAACATGAAGTGTAGGTAGTTAAAGTTAGCTGCATATCCTTTAAAGGATGTCGCAGTCAACAACAGTATTTTTTGGCTGTTCGTGATTGCTTGGCAAGTTTACGTTCAGTAGTTTGCCATTGCTTTCTGAACTACTGGCACCCTCACCATTTCATAAAAAAAAAAACAACGTAAGGCGATTTGCTACTAAATCGCCCATAGCTGCGTTTCGAACGCGGGTATGCAAGATTACGAACTGCGCCCGGTAGCCGTGGAAATGGTAACCATCGGAAAACATGAAATATAGATAAGATTTACAAAATTCCGAATTCCAATATATAGAGGACGTTTATGTAGCAAGCATTCATCAGCAAACGACAACAAGAAACAATCAAAAACAAACATTATAACTAGTTTGGAGTCTCTGAGCTAAGTAACACATATTTAATTTATTCTGCTTGCTTAATTGTATGTCTTATTGTTTAATTTATGCATCTTATAATCTCCAGCATCTTATCTCTTGGTCTCCACCTGCCTCTCTTTCCCTCCAGCTTTCATGTTGTCACGACGTACTCCATGGTATTCTGTCTCATTACATGCCCAAGATAATATCCCTTCCGATGCGAGTAACCAATTATCTTTGCACGTTAACTTCATTTACCATATCTTTATTTCTCTTTCTACCCATCCATGGTGTTATCATCACTCATCTATACAGCCACATCTTAAGAGCTTCCACGCAATTCAGAATGTGTCTGCTAATTGTTCGTGATTATTCTTGTCACAATTGCAATGAAATTAGCGACGCATTAGCTAAGTTTCAAGGACACTTCTGTTCTATTCGTCAGGTATGTGTGTGCGCGCGCGCGCACACACACACACAAATATATATGCACACAAGCACAAGATATACGGACTGTTTTCTATATTGCCAATTATGGATGCGAATCTACAGTGGTGAAGTGGTTTGGTGCTAACACTGTCCGTCTCTGGCTCAGGAGACCTGGATCTATTCACCGCATAGACAGTGCGGAGCTGTACACAATTAGAAAGCAAAGTGGGTAGTGGATTGGAATCCTAGGCTTCTCAGACAAGGACACAAAAGCTAAGAGAACCGCATGCGTGTTGCTCACGTGAACAATCCATCCGCGGTCAGAGGCAGAGAGGGGGAGGGGGACAGAGAGGGTGTGTGTGTGGAGCGATAGAGAGACAGAGAGGGAGAGACAAAGCGATAGTGAGAGAAGGGAAAGACAGAACAAGAGAGACAACAGTGTGTGAGGAGAAAGAACGAGAAAGAGAGAGGTGGATAGACAGAGAGAGAGGGAGAGAGAGAGGAGAGACAGCGATAGTGAGTGAAGGGAGGAACAAGCAGATAGAGAGAGGGAGGAGGGAGAGACGGGGGAGAGACACAGAGAAAGTAGAGAGGGGTAAAGAAAGACAGACAGAGAGAGAGAGAGGGGGAGAGACAGAAAAAGAGGAGGCGGAAGACAACGAGTAAAGAGGAGCTGAGAGAGGGGAGAGACAGAGAGAGGGGAGAGACAGAGAGAGGGGGGAGACAGAGAGGGGAGAGACAGACAGAGAGATAGAGAGACGGGAAAAGACTGAGGGTAAGAGGCAGAGAGAGGGGTGGGGCAAAGACAGACACAGAGAGAGGGGAAGCGACAGAGAGGAGGGGAGACACAGACAGAGAGAAAGGGGAGAGACAGACATAGAGATAGAGAGAGGGGAAAAGGAAGAAAGACAGATGGCTAGAGGCAGACAGAGAGAGAGAGAGAGAGAGAGAGAGAAACGAGAGAAAGAGAGAGAGACAGACAGACACAGGGAGAGGGGAAGAGACAGAGAGGAAGGGAGACACAAACATTGAGAAAGGGGAGACACAGACAGAGAGATAGAGAGAAGGGAAAAGACAGATAGAGGGCAAAAGACAGAGAGAGGGGGTGGGGAAAAGACAGACACAGGGAGAGGGCAAGCGACAGAGAGGAAGGGAGACACAAACATTGAGAAAGGGGAGAGACAGACAGAGAGATAGAGAGACGAAAAAAGATAGAAAGACAGAGGGCAAGAGAGAGAGAGAGATAGAGAGAGAGAGAGAGAGGCAGGGACAGAGACAGGGAGAAGGGAAGAGACAGAGAAGAGGGAAGACACAAACAGAGAGAAAGAGGAGAGACAGGCAGAGAGAGGGAGAACGGGAGAGACAGAGAGAGAGGGCAAGAGAGCGAGCGAGAGAGAGAGAGAGAGACAGAGAGAGAGAGAGAGAAATCTACGCCACGGGTTGGATTTGAATGACTGGCCACCAGGCTGGCTGCCAGAGTGCTAACCATTGACTTCCCGCCGTTCATGTCGCTTGTAAAGCCATTAAATAAACCTGGCATCGATTCTATGTGTATATTCCAATCCACAATTTCCCAAAATGAGCGGTGAAACC
Source organism: Cepaea hortensis (assembly GCA_963921405.1). Lineage (NCBI taxonomy): Eukaryota > Metazoa > Mollusca > Gastropoda > Stylommatophora > Helicidae > Cepaea > Cepaea hortensis. The sequence continues at coordinate 77,705,679 of OY992886.1, forward strand.
ATATGAGTACCCTACCCAAGGATTCTATTTGCGGTTGAAAGCTTCACAGGCAATCAATGATTTCAGTTACTTGGCCTGAATAAATGCACTGCTACATGTAATGTATTTCTTCATAATCTTCATCTCCCGGCGGCCTGCCTTTGCAGACCTCCTCTTCTCCCCCTCCCCACATCCCCCACGGCCCCACACCCTAACAGTCTTTCGAAATTTATTTCTAATCATAACCCAGATTTTGTGCTTCGTTTTCTGCCACGAGTAAATGATCTATCACATCTGGAATATATTTATAGTTTGGCCTGCATTTTCTCCGCTTACCTGGCACACTTCCATCCTTAATTATCTTTTCTATAGTTTCGCGTCTTTTTGCATGCCCAAAATATTTAATTTCTCATATTTATTTGTCTTAACAACCAGTCTTCTTCCAGCGTCCCCCCCCCCACACACACACAGTTATATCATTATCCCTACTCTCTTCAAGACCAGAAGGGAAGTTATATTAGGGCCCACACTGGCTCAGATTAAATTAACAATCCTGTGACCGAATCAGCCTCAAATAGGATATTAATTTGAAGGTGATTGTTGTCCAAAGAGTTTAATGGCTACAACTTATTAAATACTGAGTTCTTTATTGGGTAGATCTGCTTGTTCGTCTTTCCCTCCAATGAATTGTTTATACTCTTCAGTGTCATTAAAAGGCGGATATGTGCTTTTCATGTGATTTGTTGTAAATCCACGTTTAGCACGCGAATGTTGCTACACGTCATGCGTTTTCTCAAATTCCAAGAATACAAAAGCGTCCCAGAGGCATGAAATGGAATATTGCTTGGATAGCAAATCCATTACGTGGAAAGTCCGAACCAAAAGCTCACTGTGTGGGCTTCATAAAAAGGTGGAAAAAGTGTCCTAGTGGCACGAAATGGAATATTGCTTGGATAGCAAATCCATTACGTGGAAAGTCCGAATCGAAAGCTCACTGTGTGGATGACATCTGCAGGCTGCATTCTTCTAGTTTCCGAAAGAACAGACTATGGTGAACGGAAGGCCCAATATACGGAAGTGAGGCTAAGCAGCCATGTGCAGGACGTGACGATTCCTTGGGTGAGCCCGGTACCAGAGCGCTGTGTGTCGGCTCTGCAAGTATGGAAGCCTCCTTGGATGGCGGGGAATGCCCATGGTCTGCCCCTGCCTTCCCTTGAGGGCTGACCAGGATGTCTTTGGCTGTTCTATATGGACCAGCTGGGATGGGGGATAACACCACAAAGTGAGAGTCAAACGTCCTAAGAAACCCCGGGAAGGTTAACCCGGTCAACAAATGCCCGCAGAAGTCGGATGTGTCGGCCTAACGGCGCAAGAACGCAGCTCTGCTGTAAACAGGCACAACGCAATCACGTCCGAAAAAAAACTCCGGATGAACGCAGCAGCAGAAGAAGAAATTCCAAGGATACAAACCAGAGAGCCATTCTTTTAAATGTTTGTCACGCATAATTTTACAACACAGAGGCAATAGTCAGTGCCGAAATCACGAAAGACTAATAATACAGTAATATGCTGGGAGTGTTTAAAACTGACTCAAGCTACCATGCTGATCCAGCCTTAAATTCTTGAAAAAGGAGAGTCTGGCATATGAGACTACGACCTCCAGCATGAGAATGAAGGTGGAAGCAGTAACAGCGGCATTCTGTTGGCTAGAGACCACTGCAACACACATTACGGACTCAAGGAGTATGCTTAGTAAGATGGAGAAAGGAATGTTTCGTGTGGAATGGTTATCCTCGCCTCAGAGGTCACAGATTGTGAGAATTATATGGATTATTATTTGCTCTGGCCATTTTGGAGTGCGGGGAGTGGGGTGGGTGGGTGGGAGGGGGGGGGGGGGGGTGGGGGGGGGGGATTAACAGGCTGATAAGCTGGCAGGGAATGCACCACTTGGTGGTATATTACCTATGGACAAGGGAGAGCTGGCCGTGCGTCTGTGGAACGTGGGACCAGGTGGAGAAGGCAAGGAACAGAGTTAGAACCCATTTGTGGAAAGAATGAAATTTAGGGGGATCGGCACCGGTTCTGGAAGAATCTCAAAACTGAGAGGGAAGACCAGAAGAACTTTCAATCAGATAGCGGTGGGAACGATTAGTAGTATGATTCTTCGCTGGCTGTTGAACGAGGGGACTGAGCGCGTTTGGGAATGTCCTGAGTGCAGTGATGTCTACAGGGCGGCCTGTCGAAAGCGTCGCACAAAGCACGAACTCCGTAGTTCCGGCGACGACCTCCTGGAGTCTCTGAGAAAAAATGCACTCATGAACCGAAAGACGTAGCCAGAAATCGAACCTACAACCTTCGGAGCATGAGGCAGACGGCTTGACCATTTCGCCACAGAGACTTCCTAACGACTGGTCTATTCAAATATGGATGCAGCACCATATGCCCAATTCGTCTTTAGGCATGTAGTTATTATCTCAGATAAGTGTCTGTAATAACTGGAAATTATCTCAGATAAGTGTGTAATAACTGGAAATTATCTCAGATAAGTGTGTAATAACTGTGAATTATCCAAGATAAGTGTGTGTAGTAACTAGAAATTATCTAAGATAAGTGTGTGTAATAACTGGAAATTATCTCAGATAAGTGTGTGTAATAACTGGAAATTATCTCAGATAAGTGTGTGTAATAACTGGAAATTATCCAAAATAAGTGTGTGTAGTAACTGAAAATTATCTAAGATAAGCACTACAACATCTACTAAAATCAAAGGCGCTATCTCGTAACACCAAAATCACAATATACAAAATTTTAAGACGCATCTTTGGACCCATTAGGGATACACAAAGTGGAGAGTGGAAAAGAAGAAGTAACAAAGACATTTATGATCTGTTTAAGTCCCCGCTAATCACTGGTATCATGAAGGCTAATAGACTACAATGGCTGGGGCATATAGAAAGAATGGAAGATAATAGGGAAACAAAACTCGCTTACACTCAGGAAATAAATGACCGTAGACCCCGAGGTAGACCAAGAAGGCGGTGGAGAGATAATACATGTACAGACCTACAAGCACTTGGAATCAACGACTGGCAAGAGAAGGTCCACCAGAGAGACGAATGGAGACGGATTGTATTTGCAGCAAAGAACCTCAATGGCTCGGAACGCTGAAGAAGAGAGAGTGTGTAATACCTGGAAATTATCTCAGATAAGTGAGTGTAATAACTGGAAATTATCCAAGATAAGTGTGTGTAGTAACTGGAAATTATCTAAGATAAGTGTGTAATACCTGGAAATTATCTAAGATAAGTGTGTGTAATACTGGAAATTATCTCAGATAAGTGTGTGTAATAACTGGAAATTATCCAAGATAAGTGTGTGTAGTAACTGGAAATTATCTAAGATAAGAGTGTGTAATAACTGGAAATTATCTCAGATAAGTGTGTGTAGTAACTGGAAATTATCTAAGATAAGTGTGTGTAATAACTGGAAATTATCTCAGATAAGTGTGTGTAATAACTGGAAATTATCTAAGATAAGTATTGTAATAACTGGAAATTATCTAAGATAAGTGTGTGTAATAACTGGAAATGATCTAAGATAAGTGTCTGTAATAACTGGAAATTATCTCAGATAAGTATGAGTAATAACTGGAAATTATCTAAGATAAGTGTGTGTAATAACTAGACATTATCTAAGATAAGTGTGTGTAATAACTGGAAATTATCTCAGATAAGTGTGTGTAATAACTGGAAATTATCTCAGATAAGTGTGTGTAATAACTAGAATTTATCTAAGATAAGTGTGTCTAATGACTGGCAATTATCTCATATTACTGACCATTCTGTAGCACATTATTGATATAGAAAAGTGTGTGCAATAACTTACCATTCTGTAGCACATTATTGTAGCTATTATCTCAGATAAGTGTATGTAATAACTTACCATTCTGTAACATATTATTGTGCTATTATCTCAGATAAGTGTGTGTAATAACTTCCCATTCTATAGCACATTATTGTAGCTATTATCTCAGATAAGTGTATGTAATAACTTACCATTCTGTAACACATTATTGTAGCTATTATATCAGATAAGTGTGTGTAATAACTTACCATTCTGTAACACATTATTGTAGCTATTATCTAAGATAAGTGTATGTAATAACGTACCATTCTGTAGCACATTATTGTAGTTATTATCTCAGATAAGTGTGTGTAATATCTTACCATTATGTAGCACATTATTGTAGCTATTATCTCAGATAAGTGTATGTAATAACTTCCCATTCTGTAACACATTATTGTAGCTATTATCTCAGATAAGTGTATGTAATAACTTCCCATTCTGTAACACATTATTGTAGCTATTATCTCAGATAAGCGTGTGTAATAACTTACCATTCTGTAACACATTATTGTAGCTATTATCTCAGATAAGTGTGTGTAATAACTTACCATTCTGTAACACATTATTGTAGCTATTGTCTCAGATAAGTGTATGTAATAATTTACCATTCTGTAACACATTATTGTAGCTATTATCTCAGATAAGTGTTGTAATAACTTACCATTGTGTGACACAATATTGTAGCTATTATTTCAGATAAGTGTGTGTAATAACTTACCATTCTGTAACACATTATTGTAGCTATTATCTCAGATAAGTGTGTGTAATAACTTACCATTCTGTAGCACATTATTGTAGCTATTATCTCAGATAAGTGTTGTAATAACTTACCATTGTGTGACACATTATTGTAGCTATTATCTCAGATAAGTGTTGTAATAACTTACCATTCTGTAACACATTATTGTAGCTATTATCTCAGATAAGTGTGTGTAATAACTTACCATTCTGTAGCACATTATTGTAGCTATTATCTCAGATAAGTGTGTGTAATAACTTACCATTCTGTAGCACATTATTGTCTCAAATGACAACTGTCTGCTCTCATTGTTTTATTTTATTTTTGTTCTCCTTCATTGAACTCAAGCTTAGTCCAAACACGTGCCAGTGTTTCTAGTGCACTGGCCTGATTGTTGCGTGTGGATTAGCTGTCTATAATACTAGTGCCCTCGTCATCAGGCGAATACACTCTGACTTCTGAGGTACTTGTAATTTATGTCCCAAGTTAAGAACGATAAGTTAGCATTTTAGTCCAACGGCGGGTTGAACCTTCTACTACGGCAGTAGCACACTAGAAGTTTTAAAGCAAGCGCTCTTATCTAATCGGCCAATCTGACCTCCACTTTTGAAGATATTACGCTGATCCGTCTGCAGAATTTCCGTCCAGTCTTTGAAAGTGTATTAATAATTTATGTTTGCTTTTTACACCATCTACTGTTCTGATGTTTGATTAGATTACTCGTCGTTGGCGACCGTTAGCCTGTTATATTCTCTTTCATCTAATTCTGATTGTTTTCTTTCATCTGCTCTTATGTTCTCTTTCATCTGCTCTTATGTTTTCTTTCATCTGCTCTTATGTTCTCTTTCATCTGCTCTTACTTTCTCTTTCATCTGCTCTTACTTTCTCTTTCATCTCTCTCTTATTACCTTCTCTTTTATCTGCTCTCATATTACTTGATTTGATTATATCACACTTTATGTTCTGTATATTTTATTTGAAAATCAGTATAGTACTTTTCTGTGAGGCGCGGTAGTGTAGTGACAGACACGCGGTAGTGTAGTGACAGACACTCGCCTGGGTTCGATTCGTATTTATCACCATCATTGAGTGCCATGCCAGCTGGCGTTGACGTTCATGTCTCTCCACAAATCTCGGCCTTTGGTGTTCTGGATTAAGTCTGCTGCTGATATTCCTCCATGTCACCGTCTCAATCGATCCAACATCATTTCTCTTGGTCGGCCTCTGTCTCTCTTCCCCTTGATCTTTCCAAAGGTCACGATGTTCTTCAGTGCCTCTCTTCTCATCACATGACCAAAGAAAGATGTTCGTCTCTTTCTTATTGTTATATATAATGTTCTATTTCCGATAGCCATTAGTTACGCTGGCACTCCAACATTCGTCTTAGGAACAACATCTCTTTTGCTTCCAAGTTCTTCCTAATTTGTTCATTTACATTCCGAGATTTATTGCCATACATCAAAACAGGTTCAACATAGCACTTCAGCACTCTCTTTCTTACATTCAGTGATAGTGACTTTTTGCATAAGATACTTTTCATTTTGTGAAATGCAGCTTTTCCTTGCCATATACTGCTTTTTTGATTGATAGATCTCAACAGATTGATATCACCATTGTTGTTGTTTTCTTGATATTCAAGGGTTGTCCCTTTCGAGAGTCCGATTTGTATTAGGAATGAATTTTTAAAATTGACCTAAAATGGGTACCAAAATGGATTCTATCACACGATCCACAGAGCGCCGATTGGCCTATTCAGATATAGGTCTAGAGCTGTATGCCCCATGCGCCTAAAATGGTCCTTTTTATTTATTTCATTACGTTTCTTTGCCGTCTTACCATCACTGCGGGCATGGTGTCAGGCCCGGTGGCCATGTGTTCGAATCCTCATTAAGGTGGGCTTTATCTTGAAAGTTGACCTGGGCTTCCAGGTCGACCCAGTGTAAAATGGGTGCAAGGAAATGTTCTGGAAGATAAAGGCGGCCGGCGTGTGCTGACAGCATCAGACACCTAATGCCGAATGGGTTGTCGAAATATGCGCCATATGTCTAATACACACCAGGGCGTGGTAAAGGGTCTTTACTTTTTCTTCTACTTACCATCATCTTTGCATTTATGTTTATTATGTCTTGGCTCTGTCTTCTTCCTGTCTTGTTGTCTTAGCTTTTTAAAAATAATATTGTTATCTTCTTATGGTATCTTTCTCTTATTCTTTATGCGTTTCTTCATTTTATCTTTACATATCCACTGACATACGGGCCATATTTTATTTCAACTCCTAACTTGTTGTCATTCTGTGTCATGGTTTTCCATGTTAGAAATAATATATATCATAAAAACAGCAACATGCATGCAAGGAAGATAAATTAATCTAGATACTCCCAAGCAAACAACATTTGATGTTTTAGACGAAGTTAAAAGCTTAAACACACATAAAGAATATAGAAGGAGGAAGCATAAAGTATCTGCCTCGACTTAAGCGCAAGTAGAGGACTCAAAACACAGGCATGCAATAAGAGGATTCAATAAACATGCGTACAGCTAGCCTAAGATGATCAGGACAACTCTGTAATTGTTCTATTATGTATATAGCACACACCTACATAAAGTATTTGCATAGATTTTACTCAGATTTAGAGAATACATATACAGTATCTATCTAGATTTTGCATATAGCTAGCTAGCACACACGCACACATCATCTGTCAATAGTTTACAAAGAGTTGGCATACACACACCGTATTTGCTTACACACAGAGCTAGCACGCACACAAACAAATGTGCTTAAAATTGACCTGAATCTCGTACACACACAAACCTACAGATCGCATACCTCTGTTCACTTGATTTCCGGCTTGTTCCACGTTGACGAGTTTTTCTTGGGTGGATAGAGGCGCACTTGTTACCATAGCGACTGCCCAAGCCACAGTCAACACAATGTGGAAATTGCACTGCATTTCTATGTGTTTTCTCTATGTCAGTTTCCTAGCAACTGGAAATAAAGAGACACAATATATCAATGAAAGGGTAGAGAGAGAGAGAGAGAGAGAGTAAGAGAGAGAGAGAGAGAGAGAGAGAGAGAGAGAGAGAGAGAGAGGGGACATAGAGACAGATACAGAGAGAGACAAAGAGAGAGACATAGAGATAGAGAGAGAGACAGAGAGAGGGAGAGAGATAGAGAGAGGGAGAGAGCTAGAGAGAGAGAGAACGAACGAACGAACGAACGAACAAACTTTATTTTCAAATGGTTAAGAATTGGGCACGCAGGCCCGTCTAACATTCTGCCCTTCTATCACTCTCTTTCATACATTATTTCATTCACACATCATTCAAGGCTAACAGAGAACAGCAACAATAGAGCGAGAGAGAGAGAGAGAGAGACTGCTGGATAAAAGAAAATGATCATGATGTTACAATGTTTTACTTTACAACACATATATCGTCACACACACACACACACGTACACACCACACCACACCACACCACACCACACAAACAGGCTATTGAAACTAGAACATTATATACAACAATAAGAATGAGACAAACAGCATTCACTGGTCATGTGATGAGAAGCTAGGCATCGGAGAACATCGTTACAACTGGAAAGATCAAGAGGAAAAGAGGCAGAGGCAGAGGCAGACCAAGAGAAATGATGATGGATGAACTGAGACGGTGGCATGGAGGAATATCATCAGCAGAGTTGATCCAGAACACCAGATATATGGAGAGACATGAACGTCTACGTCTGCTGACAAGGCACTTGATGATGATGATAGAAGGAAACTCTAATATATATGGAATTATATATTACGAATCGTAACCCTTAAGCTGGCCGGCTTCGTGGCTTAGAGGTTATGACTTTTCTCCGTAATCTCGTATACTCTCGTCGGTAACGTGATGACAATCAGCAGTGGTTCGAATCGCATCGGTAACTTACGGGGTATGTGAGCCGGCCGCTGAGAAAGCAATGGCAAACTACTGAGCGTAATCTTGCCAAGAGATCAACATACAGCTGAAAGATGCTGGTGTTGACAGCGATGTCCTGTAAAGGATATGCAACAACCCTTAAGCTAAGATTAAAAACAAAAAACATATTCGATACTCTAATTGTGACAGCAAGCATTGCGAAATAGAAATCAGAAATAGAAAATCAAGTGATGTCAGAATTAGCGACAGTTCAACCCATGGGGCAGTCATGGTTGCACAGTGAAGGAAAACATACATTTTATTGTGCGTGGGAGTGTCTTACAATTATGCAATGCCGGGATAAATATGGAATCGCTTAGACTGAAATATCTGTTTCATGCTTAACCAGGCATGGACAACCGCTGTCTTTTGTGAGACTGGATAACAACAGAGCTGGTGGTTTTTGTGGTTAGAGTGTCCGGTTTGAAACCAGGCGAACTTAACACAACGAGTTCTTGTTGTTTTCTAAAGTAGCGCACATGTCGGGGCAACAATATTGGGCTCCTCTTTCAGTGGGCGAAAGTGCCAGAGACCTGGGAGCCGGGGTAGAGCTGTAAATAGATGCTCGTCTTTCGACTTGTTGGTCAGGGGTTGGAGATATATCTCAGATAAGAACCGTTGTGTCTAGACGCTGGCCTGTCCGTGTGGTGGTGATGGGTTGGAAATATATCTCAGATGAGAACCATAGTGTCTAGACGGCCTGTCCATGCGGTGGTCTTGGGTTGGAAATATATCTCAGATGAGAACTGTAGTGTCTAGACGCTGGTCTGTCCGTCATGTGGTCAAGAGTTGGAAATATATCTCAGATGAGAACTGTAGTGGCTAGACTCTGGCCTGTCCGTCATGTGGTCAAGGGTTGGAAATAAATCTCAGATGAGAATCGTAGTATCTAGACCAGGGGTGGCCAACCTTTTCAGCAGGCGGACCAAATTTCAGAAATAATATTTCCTGCCGGGCCACGCGCCTAATTTTTTTTTTCTTAAATTAAAGTAAACAAGCAAGCGTGCTACAGCTTCGACCACATCGTCGTTTTCCACTTCGCGGGCCACAACATGACTACCGACGGGCCGCATGCGGCCCGCGGGTCTCGTGTTGGCCACCCCTGGTCTAGACGCTGGCCTGTCCATCATGTGGTCAAAGGTTGGAATTATATCTCAGATGAGAACCGTAGTGGCTAGACGCTGGCCAGTCCGTCATGTGGTCATAGGTTCAAATCCGCCTTGAGGGAGATTTTAAAAATTAACATCTGCTCCCAAGCTGACACAGATTTAATGAGTACCAGGACATGTCTTGGGAAAGTGAAGGGGACCGGCGTGATGTTTACCACATCACCGTGCCCATGAGACTATAACAAAATGGGGCTAGCACCATATGCCAAGTGAGCTTTAGACATGTACAATGTACCCTTACTTATATATCTCAGATAGAGGGACGCAGAGGTGTTTCCAAGGCACCAGGGCCGGGTTATATACTGGCCAAGACCTATTGACGCGTCCTCGTCGAGCGTCCTGGGCAACAGGTCCCTTCGGGGTCCTGGCTAAAGTCAGTAGGATCGCCGATTCCTCCGAAGTCGGAGAGTGTCTGCCTGTACGGCGAGGAACCACCAGTCTGCACACCAATAAGCCAGACATGGGACAACGGATACTCACGCAAAACTCAGGTCCTGTATGACATCACACTGATGTTGGACAACAGGATGCCTTCATCCGACATACAGGACTTCGCGTTGGAGCTCAAGCCAACGAACACAAGCAAGCAAGCAAGCATCTCAGATAGAGATGTACATTTACTGCATTCAAACCAGCAGTGGACGACTAAAGTTTTGTTTTTCCCATATCCTTTACATGACGTCGCAGTCAACCCCAGAAGTTTTTTTTTACCTGTTTGTGATTTCTTGGCAAGTTTACGTTCAGTAGTTTGCCACTGCTTTCTGATCAAGCGGCACTTATATCATTGTATAGAAACCAATGCAAAGTAGATTGCTTTCAAATCGCCCGCAGCTGCGTCTCGAATGCGGTATAAGGGATTGCGAATTGCATTGGAAACCCCTTTGCCACGGAGCCGGTGGAAGACTACAGTCCAGACATTGTGGGGAACTTAGTACAGAGGTGACTGCATAAACGGATATGCGAGAATATAAATCGATGAAGGACTCGTATTGCATTCCCAGGGTGGTTATAAAGGGCAGACAGAAATTGTGCAATTTCGCAGCTATTCGTTTGGGAGATAATGGTTCTGGCCAGTGATGACTGCCGTTAGTTCAGGCGTTTAGATGGATCTGGCCATTGATTGCGAAAACGTGGTTCATGAGGTTGATGGATTTGGTCAGTAATGAAAACGCTATTGGTTTAGGAAAATAATAGATCTTGCCAGTGATGGCAAAGTTATTATTAGTTCAAAGGAGGTGCTTGATCTTGCAGGTTATGATTAGGCTATTAGTTCAGGTAGAGGCATGATCCAGCCAGTGAAGACAAAGCTCATAGTTCACGGGAGATGGTTGATCTTGTCAGTGAAGACAAAGTTCATAGAATATGGGAGATAGTTGATCTTATCAGTGAAGACGAAGTTCATAGTCCACGGGAGATGGTTGATCTTATCAGTGAAGACGAAGTTCATACTGCATGGGCGATGGTTGATCTTGTCAGTGAAGACAAAGTTCATAGTTCACGGCAGATGGTTGATCTTGTCGTGAAGACATAGTTCGTAGTTCATGAGAGATGGTTGATCTTGTCAGTGAAGACAAAGTTCATAGTTAACGGGAGATGGTTGACCTTATTAGTGAAGACAAAGTTCGTAATTCACGGAAGATGGTTGATCTTGTCAGTGAAGCCAATGTTGGTTGTTCATAGGAGATGGTTGATCTTGTCAGGTGAGACAAATTTCGTAGTTGATGGGAGATGGTTGATCTTATCAGTGAAGACAAAGCTCATAGTTCACGGGAGATGGTTGATCTTATCAGTGAAGACAAAGTTCATAGTTCATGGGATATGGTTGATCTTGTTAGTGAAGACAAAGTTCGTAGCTCGCGGGAGATGATTGAGCATGTCAGTGAAGACAAATCTCAATGTTCATGGGATATGGTTGATCTTGTCAGTGAAGAGAAAGCTCATAGTTGAGGGGAGATGTTTGATCATGACAGTGAAGACAAAGGTCATAGTATAGGGGAGATGCCTGATACTGTCAGTGAAGATAAGGCTAATAATTCAGGGAAGATGATTAATTTTGCTGTATATTATATTAGCACATATTATTTAAATGAAGGGACGGGGGTGTGGAGGATGGGATAATCACTATTGCTTCAGTAGGACTTTGGATCAAGCCAGTAATGTCAAAGTTTCAAGGGAATGGTTGATCTTGCTAATTATGACACAGTTATTAGTTCATGGGGGTGACTGATCCTGCTAGTGATAACATAGTTATTAGTTCATGGGGATGATTGATCCTGCTAGTGATAACACAGTTATTAGTTCATGGGGATGATTGATCCAGCTAGTGATAACACAGTTATTAGCTCATGGAGGTGACTGATCCTGCTAGTGATAACACAGTTATTAGTTCATGGAGGTGACTGATCCTGCTAGTGATAACACAGTTATTAGTTCATGGAGGTGACTGATCCTGCTAGTGATACACAGTTATTAGTTCATGGGGATGATTGATCCAGCTAGTGATGACAACGTAATTAGTTCCTGGGGATGATTGATTCTGCTAGTGATGACACAGTTATTAGTTCATGGGGGTGACTGATCCTGCTAGTGATGACACAATTATTAGTTCATGGGGATGATTGATCCTGCCAGTGATAACATAATTATTAGTTCATGGGGGTGACTGATCCTGCTAGTGATAACATAGTTATTAGTTCATGGGGATGATTGATCCTGCTTGTGATAACATAGTTATTAGTTCATGGGGATGATTGATCCTGCTAGTGATCACAAAGTTATTAGTTCATGGTGATGACTGATCCTTCGAGTGATAACAAAGCTATTGTTTCAATGGGATGACGGATCTGGATATTGGTGGCAAAGCTATCGGTTAATGGGCTGATGGATTTGGGCAAAAGTGCCCATGTTTCTAATTTGACGATCATTGAAATACATGATCTTTCACCAAAGTCAACCTATCATCTGAAAGTGACCAATTTGAGTCCAAAATTCCTGTTTTTTTTTTCTGTTAGTGCCCGCAATTATTGTAAATGTATAAATATGTTAATTCAATAATAAAGAAACCAGAGAAGTGCATGACAAAAGAATTAGGTTGCCCCCCCAATGAATCGTGTGATGTGGATTCTATTTAATCCCCCCCAATAACATCTGATGGGAGATGCCTTGAAGAGATTAGAACAAGAATCGCCATGGCAAAAGTAGCCTTTAGCAAGATGAAAAACATACTGACCAATAAAAAGATGTCAATTGAAACGAGAAAAAGAGTGTTGAGATGCTACATAGAACCTGTACTTTTATATGGATGTGAAGCTTGGACAATGAGCAGCCAGGCTGAAAAATATCTGATGGCTGTAGAAATGTGGTTTCTGAGGAAAATGCAAAGAATACCATGGACAGCCAGAAAGACCAATGAACAAGTCCTTCAAGAAACAAATGAAGATCCTAAACTGATCAGAGACATTAGACGTAGACAGTCACAATTTTTTGGGCATGTTATGAGAAGAAATGATTTGGAGAACTTGGTGACAACTGGTAAGATCGAGGGGAACAGACCAAGGGGAAGACCTAGAAACAAGTATCTGGATGGCTTGGCCTTGTGGCATGGTCGAGACAAAAACACGGAACTGATCCACGACTCTGTTGATCGAGTGAGATGGCAGAACATGACCGCCCACGCTTACCGGCATGGCACATGATGGATGGATGGATGGATTCTATTTCTGGGTAAGGCAGACGCCGCCGTCTGTCGGTGCTGAAATAACAATCTCAACCTGTACGCTGTGTGGAGACTTCATGGACAAGAGGTCTTGATTACCCAACCTGAAAAACCCTCCTAGCATCAGCTAGAGCACAACTGCTGCAGTGATATATTTATGTGGAACAATTGCCTTAAACACAGACACCATAAATTAAAGTCTATCATGTCTTGCCTGGCATATTTCGCTGCATCTCGTCAGGTGCATATTTAGTGAAAGCCTTGTTACAGACCTTTGAGAACAAAGTTTTAAGACGCATCTTTGGACCCATTAGGGATACACAAAGTGGAGAGTGGAAAAGAAGAAGTAACAAAGACATTTATGATCTGTTTAAGTCCCCGCTAATCACTGGTACCATGAAGGCTAATTACAATGGCTTGGGCGTATAGAAAGAATGGAAGATAATAGGGAAACAAAACTCGCTTACACTCAGGAAATAAATGACCGTAGACCCCGAGGTAGACCAAGAAGACGGTGGAGAGATAATATACATACAGACCTACAAGCACATGGAATCAGCGACTGGCAAGAGAAGGTCAACCAGAGAGACGAATGGAGACGGATTGTATCTGCAGCAAAGATACTGTTCAATGGCTCCGAACGCTGAAGAAGAAGAAGATTTATTTAAGAATTAATCCTATAGTCTCACGGATACTTACGGCCAAGGTTTCTGATGACTGATCAGCAGCAATTACTGTAATAACTGTTTTAAAATTCAAATTACCCCGTTCAATGTTAAACAAGTTATAATTGGACCGATTTTGTAGAAGAATGATGAGGACACAGCAGACGGATGTAAAGAGTAATGAAGATATTTTGAAAGCAATTAAGATACAGAGCGAAGTGGTTCCTGGCATCTGAAAATGACAGTTCACAATCTTTGGGCATGTCACGAGAGGGGGAAAATGTCGAATTCGTCGTGACAATGGGAACGTTTTCGGGAAGTAGAGGCAGGCAGGAGAACAAGAGAGAAGATGCTGGATAGTTTGACATCATGGTATAAAGAAACACCGGTATAAGAAATGATGAACAGAACTGAATTGAGGTCGTTAGTTATTATTTGTGTAAAACTACTATTTTGAAGACTTTTGCTTTTTAAAACAATGGTTTTATTGCTGTGTCATTTAAAACACTTTAAAACAAATTCTCATGTAGTGTATTTCTCTCATCACCCTCCCCTCCCACATTTAAATCTAGTTATATTCCTGTTCCTGATTGTTCTGGTCTGTTTAAATCTTCTTATTGTATCGTTGTATATAATTTTCATTTCCCTACTTGTTAGCTATTCTAAATTATTTGTGTTCGTAAGCTCGATTATTATTTGAGTTCTACTGATGTATTGTTTGATTAGTCTATGTAGCTTGTTTCCCTGTTTACATGCAGTATTTATGTGATTGTTATTTCTTTATATATTGTTATTTCTGTATGTTTGTCTTGAAAATATTATGTTAGGCCCTATATTTCTTAATTATATTCTTGGCTATTTATTAGAAAGTGGTCCATGTTGTTTAATTCATAACATTCTGTGCAGATTGGTTCCTCCCATTCGAATGGAACATTTACTTTTATAAACTGTCGTTGTTTTTCCACTACTCCTACCCCATTCAACCTCAGTAGAGAAGTTACACTTAAAATTAATAATCCTTGACAGGATCAACCATATTTCGGATATTAATTTGAAAGGGATTGTTGCCAATAGGAGGTAAAGATCTCTGCCTGCCTGCCTGCCTGCCTGCCTGCCTGCCTGCCTGCTTGTCTGTCTGTCTGTCTGTCTGTCTGTCTGTCTGTCTGTCTGTCTGTCTGTCTGTCTGTCTGTCTGTGTTAACTATCCAGCAATCATGAACTTGCCGTATTCCAGTTTATACAGCCAGCCACAGACACTAATTATTTATTGATAAAAGATCCCGGCCAGACACGTGGTCTCGGCTGACACTAATAACAACGTTATTAATAATAATGACATATTGTACATCCATACGCCCCTGTCTGAAACAAAAGATAATGAAGAAATAAGTAACACGACTAAAACCCAGGCAGACTGCCACACTAGATTGTACTAGTATAGTTTTGGAAACGAATCTGTCATACCCATGTTAACATGATTGTTGTACTTAGTATTAGTAGTAAGTAATGACATACGATATACATCCAAATGCACCGAACTGCACCAAATGACATTCAAGAAAATAAGTAACACCCACTAATACCCAGGCAGACTGCGGCATTTTAGTGAGCTACAGGCTGTATTTTTAATGACTGTGTAGTTTTTGACAATATTGCCGTTCCAAGTTACCTATTATGTTACATTGTATTGCATAAACTCCACGGTAAGTAAATATAAAACTTGGAACAGCAATATTTTCACAAACTGCACAGTCATTAAAAATACACCCTATACTATGATTTTGGAAACTCAACTATGATTTCCATGCTAAGATTAATGTTGTACTTAGTACTCATAGTGAATTAAAAACAAAGTGACTTGTAATATTCTGTTGTGATAATGTGGCCGTGTCCAGCGTGTGCCGCATGGTCTAGTGTTTACATACCCGCTTCACATGCCAGTGATCCGGGGTTTGTTTCCGGGTCCGATCAGGGATATGCACCACTGACGAGCTCAAATAAGAGCGAACCTCGAGTATAGTGCTGTTCCACATTGGCGTGGAAGGTTCATACCAGAATACGATCAGCGTTGCCAGTAGTGGGTTGTGCTCAATATTTAAATCTCAAATCCCGAAACAATCAAATAAATCAATTTGATGATTGCTCGCTGGACTTTAGGCGGGCAGGTGTGCCTTGCCAGTGAGAAGACCTGATCGTTCGGGTCCACATCGATTGACGGACGTCAATCGCGGCGATCGGGCAAATCTTGAGCTACAGCCTACGATGGGTGACTTGTAATATTCTGTTGTGATAATTTGGCCATGTCCAACGTGTGCCGCGTGGTCTAGTGTTTACACACCCGCTTCACACGCCAGTGATCCGGGGTTTGTTTCAGGGTCCGATCAGGGATATGCACCACTGACGAGCTCAAACGAGAGCGAAACTCGAGTATAGTGCTGTTCCACATTGGCGTGGAAGGTTCATACCAGAGTACGATCAGCGTTGCCAGTAGTGGGTTGTGCTCAATATTTAAATCTCAAATCCCGAAACAACCAAATAAATCAAAACAAACAATAACAAACAAGATAAGGGATCCTATATCATGCCATCCGGAGTATTGGTTAAAAATTTAGCTACATATCCTGTACGGAACGTCGCATTCAACGCCAGCATTTTTTAGGGTTGTTTGTGATTTCCTGGCAAATGTGCGTTCATTAGTTTGCCATTGCTTTCATACCATTGCACACAATACCAGTGCAAGGCGGTATATTTCCAAATCACCCGCAGCTGTGTTTCGAACGCGGTATGCGGGATTACGAATGCGTTCGCAACCTCTTTGTCACAGAGCTGGCAGTAATATTGGGTGTACATAAAAGAAGGGTTTAAAAGTCGAGATGATCGACTTCATTGCACTGGTTATATCTAATAGTGCTCGGTCTCTGTCCACAGGGCGGCCTGACGAAAGCCTCAAAGGACAATCGAACACATGACTTGCGGGTCGTCAGGCGAGAGTCACACACTTAACGTCCGTACATGTACTGGAGATAGCGCATCGGGAATGATACAGATGACATCAGTCCTCATATGCCGTTTAGTTAAGAAAATATTATCCCAGCGCATAAACCACGAGCAGCTATGATGGGTTCGGAAACACGGTCTTGAATTTGTTTGTTTGTTAAAACGCGTTGTTTAGTTGTGTCTACAATCTCTCTGTCTCGGTGTCTCTGTCGATCTGTATCTGCCACTCTGTGTGTGTGTGTGTGTGTGTGTGTGTGTGTGTGTGTGTGTGTGTGTCTGTCTGTCTGTTTGTCTGCCTGCCTGCCTGTCTGTCTGTCTGTCTGTCTGTCTCTCCGTTTCTATGTCTGTCTCTATGCCTCTCTGCCACTGTCCCCTCTGTAACTCTGGCTGTCTGCCCCTCTGTGTCTCCATGCCTCTCTGTCTCTGTCTGTCTCTGACTCTTAC
Organism: Cepaea hortensis; assembly: GCA_963921405.1. Classification (NCBI taxonomy): domain Eukaryota; kingdom Metazoa; phylum Mollusca; class Gastropoda; order Stylommatophora; family Helicidae; genus Cepaea; species Cepaea hortensis. Next base: position 77,723,255 of record OY992886.1, read on the forward strand.
TGTGTCTATATCTCTCTGACTCTGGCTCTCACTGTCTATCTGTCTGTGTCTCTATATCTCTATAACAGTTTAGTTTCCTAAACACGATGCTGCTTATGAACCAGATGTCTTTGATCTTCAGATCTGGTATAATGTCAGTATTTACTTCTTCTTGGTCTACGCTGACCCTAAGAACTGTTATTTTTATGTAGAATTAAGTAAAATACCCCGATTTTTTAAAAGTGATTTTGAAATTGTCTACGACTGACTTCTTCTTTCCTATATACGTACACTTTCAAATTATCTGGAATTACCGTGTACATATTTACGCTGTGTTAATTAATTTAATGTGTGACTTTATTCTTAATTAGCTATTTATAATTTTATATTCCGTTTTTTAGATTATATCAGAACATGATGATCACGTGTGCATGCAGTAATTAAAAGGAGGGATAATTAAGCAACATTTAATAAGTATTAACATTTTACTTATGATATAACATATTTGAACACAAATAAAGATGTTCACATAATTATCATTTATTACTTAGTTAATTATTAACGTCTCATTACTTAATTAAACGTTAACGTCTCATTACTTAATTAACTGTTAACTCCATTTTCATTTACACTGTTGAATAAATCCTCACTTTTCTCGTTTCCCAACTCGTTCTCTTTCTCTTAATCCTCCTCTTCTAGCTTTTCCCCCTCCCGTTTCTTGCTCTTCTTCCTCGTCTCCTTCTTCTTCTTCGCACCCGACTCATCTTCTTCCCCCCCCCTCCTCCTTCTTCTGGTTACTTCCATGTTTTCCTTACCTTATTCATTTGTGTCCAAGTCTTTTTTTAAAATTAAATGCTGTTAGTTCTCCTCATGTTTATTTCACCGTATGCATTCCAGAGAGACATACTTTTTAGTAATGGTTTTCTCAACGTTTCCCAAAGTCATGCCATCATTAACTTGGGTCCCTGTATTTCCTCCTCGCCACATTTGAATCCCTTCAAATTTCCAGTGCTCAGTTTTAGTGTATCTCTGTCTATAATTTTGACCTCTGCACTCTATCTTTATTGATGTCAGTAAGTTTTACGACTGCATTCTATCTTTATCTCTGTCTATAATTTTGACCTCTGCACCCTATCTTTATCGATGTCAGTAAGTTTTACGACTGCATTCTATCTTTATCTCTGTCTATAATTTTGACCTCTGCACCCTATCTTTATCGATGTCAGTAAGTTTTACGACTGCATTCTATCTTTATCTCTGTCTATAATTTTGACCTCTGCACCCTATCTTTATCGATGTCAGTAAGTTTTACGACTGCATTCTATCTTTATCTCTGTCTATAATTTTGACCACTGCACCCTATCTTTATCGATGTCAGTAAGTTTTACGACTGCATTCTATCTTTATCTCTGGCAATAATTTTGACCACTGCACCCTATCTTTATCGATGTCAGTAAGTTTTACGACTGCATTCTATCTTTATCTATGTCTATAATTTTGACCTCTGCACCCTATCTTTATCGATGTCAGTAAGTTTTACGACTGCATTCTATCTTTATCCCTGTCTATAATTTTGACCACTGCACTCTATCTTTATCGATGTCAGTAAGTTTTACGACTGCATTCTATCTTTATCTCTGTCTATAATTTTTACCTCTGCACCCTATCTTTATCGATGTCAGTAAGTTTTATGACTGCATTCTATCTTTATCTCTGTCTATAATTTTGACCTCTGCACCCTATCTTTATCGATGTCAGAGGTTTTACGACTGCATTCTATCTTTATCTCTGTCTATAATTTTGACCACTGCACCCTATCTTTATCGATGTCAGTAACTTTTACGACTGCATTCTATCTTTATCTCTGTCTATAATTTTGACCACTGCACCCTATCTTTATCGATGTCAGTAACTTTTACGACTGCATTCTATCTTTATCTCTGTCTATAATTTTGACCTCTGCACCCTATCTTTATAGATGTCAGTAAGTTTTACGACTGCATTCTATCTTTATCTCTGTCTATAATTTTGACCTGTGCACTCTATCTTTATCGATGTCAGTAAATTTTACGACTGCATTCTATCTTTATCTCTGTCTATAATTTTGACCACTGCACTCTTATCTTTATGTCCATAAGTCTGATAATGCCAAAGACAATGCTGAAAATTTGGCAGAACCATCATCATCATGTGCCGTGCCTATAAGCGTGGGCTGTCATGTTTCGACATCTAAAAGATCACCAAGATGGTCAGTATGGCCGAATGGATAAGAGAGCTCGTTCTTAAACATCCGGATTGCTGATACCGTGGTCTTCCCTGGTCTTCCTGGCCTAGAGCTTGAACGACTTTCTCTGTAATCCCGTTTATACACGTAGGGTAACGCAGAGAGAATTAGAAGCGGTTCTTGCCGCGTGCGCGGATACGGGATAAGTGAGCCGGCCGCTCAGAAAGAAATGGCAAACTACTGAGCGTAATCTTGCCAAGAAATCAACAACAGCGGTAAAATGCTGGTGTTAACAGCGATGTCCTGTAAAGGATATGGGGGAAAAAAATTATACCGAGGTAATGTTGACATCTCGTTCTTGACTTTGGGACGTAAATTAAAAGTACCTCTGTAGTCGGAGTGGGTTCAAATTAAATACCTCTCAAGTCGGGGTGGGTTAGCCTGATGACGATGGACACTCGTAATAGGAAAAGCTAATCCACACGCAAAAAAATCAGTCCAGTACACTAGAAGCACGTGTATGGAGTATGCTTGAGTTCAAGGTTAGCACGCGCATAAAGCAAATGATCACCAGAGTCGTGGATTAGCTCTGTGTTTCTGTGGCCAAGCCATCCAGGTATTTACTTCTCTGCCTTCCCTTCGTTTTTTTTCCCACTCAATCTCGCCAGTTGTCACCAAGTTCTCTAATTTATTTCCACTCATAATATGCCCAAAATGTTTGATGTCTACGTCTAATTTCTCTTATCAGTTTACGATTTTCAATTGTTTCTTGTAGGACTTACTCATTAGTTTTTCTGTCTGTCCATGGTATTCTCTGAATTTTCTTCAGAAATCACATTTTCACCGCCATTAGTTGTTTAGATGTTTTTCAGCTTGTCTTCTCATTGTCCACGCTTCACGCCCAAAACAAATTACAGTTTCTATCTAGCACTTCAACGCCCCTTTCCTCATTGTAATTGACGTCTTTTTATAAGTCAATAATGTTTTCCATCTTTTAAAACGCTACCTGACCATAACGATTCTTGTTCTCACATTATGAAGGCACCTCACATCAGATGTCATGACTGTTCTGAGATAGTTGTACCGATTCACTTGTGTAAGAATATTCCCATTTACCTTTATTTTACATTGTGATATTTCTTTTTTCTTAGTAACGACCATAATCTGTCTTCTAACAATTATATTCTAACCCTGGTTGTTCACTGTATACAATTACCGCATTCACCAAATGTTGCAGATCCTGTTTATTGTCTGCAGTCAATACTGTATCATCCGCATAAGTAATATTTTTTATGTTATGTCCCTCAATGGTGATTCCTTTTATGTCTTTAAATTAATTTTGAAAACAATTTTCACTTTACACATTACACATCCCTGTCGCACACCTCTCTCAATAAGCTGACAGTCCACCCATCATGTGCCATGCCGATAAACGTGGGCGGTCATGTTTTGCCATCTCACTCGATCACCAGAGTCATGGATCAGCTCCGTGTTAGTGACCTACTTCATTATGAATCCTTTATGGCAGCTTTTTGTTTCCAGTATATGTTGCTTACAAGTGTAGATCTGCAAACATCTTCATCATGTTGATATGTCTTACTTTATCGAAAGCCTTTGTATAGTAAATGACGCAAAGATATAGATCTGTCTACTTCTATAGAACGCTCAATTACTGCTCTCAGCATATACACAGCATTTACTGTTCCCTTGCTTTCTACGAGGGCAAAGTCAAAGGCGCCCCGATCTTCCCCTTAAAATATTCGTCAATATAATGAGATTGATGTAACCAGTTCTATGTTGCTTGCCTGCTACTTTTCGGCGCCTGTGGCATTATTTCCGGGCTGTGTAAGTCCTCAAACCCAGTCTTGGCATTACAGACAGCGCTGTTCGTATATTCTCAGTAAATACCCCCAATTTGAATGACTATTTCCAGACACTAAATATCTCTGATCGATATATTGGCTGGCCTTCTACTAAACTGGCTTAACAAGCCATATTACGGGGGAAAGTAACTAATAACCGGAATTTTACGAATGTTTTTTGTTTTTGTTTTTAACAATAGTGTCAACCAGAAATGTTGAGTGTGTTATTTCTCAACCTAGTCCCCTTGCATCGCAGCACACTTGGTCCACCTGTCCACTAGCTTATTGATGCCTTCTAGGAAAAAGATTTTGTGTGTGGCCTTAAACCAATTTTGCACCGTGTCCATTACCGCGTTGTCATCTGCAAACCTCTGACCCCACAAATGTTTTTTCAAGTGTCCTAATAATGCAAGTCCGATGGCGCTAAGTCTGGACTATATACTGGACGTTTCAAGATCTCAAATTTGAAAGCACGTAGTGTATCCACTGTATGCACAGCCGTATGAGGGCGGACGCTGTCGTGAAAGAAGCCTCCAACGTTTCTATCGTATCGTGTGCTTCAATTTTTCACTAACATGTCACTATAATGAGCACTAGTCACAGTTTCACCCCTTTCCTAGAAATACAGGTTTCATGATATCCCAAAATATCTCATGGTGACCTTCCCAGCGGATTCCTACTGTTTGAGCATTTGTATTAACCAGAGACAACAAGGCTTTCACTGCACCGACTGCAGCTTACTCTCTACTTCGTAGTATTCAAAAACACTGTTTCCACACTAGACCATAATTCTTATGTAGATTGCATAAGGTGTCACACCCTCTGACCAAATAAAAAAAATAACACGGATCATTGTTCTTCTCTGGTGCAAGTCGATAGTGAACAAATATTTTGTTATCGCTATTGAGCATGCGCAAAAAGCTTGTTCCTCATGACTCTTCCATGGGGTATTGCAGATTTTCCGTTTTCCACTTTTCCACGCACTTTATAACAAGATCCCTATTACTTAATAACTCTCTCTCTCTCTCTCTCTCTCTCTCTCTCTCTCTCTCTCTCTCTCTCTCTCTCTCTCTCTCTCTCTCTCTCTCTCTCACACACACACACACACACACTCACACACACACACACACACACACACAAACACACACACACACACACACACACACACACACACACACAATGCAGCTTGGCGAGCAATTCAATAGAAGGCCATCCAACCGCCGTTCCAATCTCTGTGACTGAAGTCTACAAGTGTCTCTCATCTGTCCAGCATTCCGACTCTGCCATAGTTTTTTCTGTGCATTTCTAAGCGCTATCTGTTCAGCTATTGTTATTCTTCCGTGATTTTCTTATTCTTGGGACTGATCTGGTAATTATGGTGTTGGACAACTCATATTATACTGCCATCTGTGCGTGCCTGCTTTCACATCTTTCTAGAGGAATTTTTGTTACGGACCCACGCATTTTAACGATGCACCGTACACTGACACTTGTGATATGAAACCAGCAGATCTTGACACGGGATTATAGCATTATAGTCGGAAATCTGGTACTATTGTTAAAAGATATTTGTAAGGTCCCCGCACATGATATAGTGATACTGAACACTGACATTTGAGACATTTATTGTTTTTGCCATTACGAGGAATGGCAAAACGAGCATCATCTCCATTGTTACATTTGTACTTGTAGCTCAGCATATAATGTTTATATCACATGCATGCATTTTGTGAGGATCCGGTTTTGGAATAATCTGATCTAGTTGTTTATAACACCGACCTTCACTCCCAGAACATTTCACGGTACACATTTTACACTGGACCGCCATGAGATTACATGTTAATAAAAATAAATTAAATCCTCGAAAGGGATTCGAACACATGATCACCCGGCCGGCAGAGAAACGTGCTAGCTACTGTGCCACCTTTTATAAGTGGTAAGTATTCATCATCATCAAGTGCCATGCCAGCTGTCGTAGCGTGTATGTATCTCCACATATCTCGGTCTTTGGTGTTCTGGATCAACTATGCAGCTGATATTCATCCATGCCACCGTCTCAATCCATCCAGCATCATTTCTCTTGGTGGGTTTCTGCATCTCTTCCCCTCGATCTTTCCAGTCGTCACGATGTTCTCCAATGCCTCTCGACTCATAACATCACTAAAGAAAGCTGTTTGCCTCTTTCTTGCAAGTATTACGTTGTATAAATATAAATACAACCAAAACTGAAGTAACTCGGGTTAGTAGATATCCTGATCTCCCCCGATGTGTCTCCACCTTGCCGCGGTGGGGGAGCTTGAGTGTCCCATTGACCCCATCTGCTTGCCGATGGATGAAAACTACATATCGGACAGCTTATGGGATAGGGGCCAGACTAAGAGAGACACAACCTGCTGCTCTGCAGGTAGACTGAGGATAACAGTCAAAATATTAAATCAGGTACACGAAGGCAGAAGACCTTGGTCTGGACAATACTCTAAGGCTCTCTGTCGAGGGCTGTGGCTGAACGCCTCTAAGCCACAAAACCGCGGATCTGAGAGCCGGGCCGATACACTACTACCGATAAATAGAGGTAGATACTGAGCACGCTACATGCCCAGTTCTGATACTGTGTGGTTGAAGGATCTCAGCTGGGGGATATGACAGATACCCGGATGAGAGGGCCTGGCCGTTTCTCGCTCACTGCTACACGGAGGTAAGGTGCTGAGCCGGCAGCACATGTAGCCTACCTCGTGAGCGAGAATAAAAAATGCAGAAAGTGTCCCAGTCGAACGAAACGGCTACGAAAACTGTCTGTATCTAACACATAGAGTGTAGACAAAAGTGAAAAAACGTCTCAATAACACGAAATGGAACGCACGGCTAGCGAATCCATGGCGTGGTCCGAAGTCAAAAGCAAAAGCTTACCGAGTGGAGGTCGCCCGCGGTCTGACCGTTCCTGGTGTGTGCTTGAGCGACCAGTGGCAAGCGAGATGCCCAACACATGGAAGTGAGGAACTAAAGCAGCCATGAGCAGGACGTCGCAACTCCTTGGGTGAACCCAGTCTCAGAGCAATATGTGCCGGCTCTGCAATTATGGAAGCCTCCTTGGATAGCCTTGGATAGGCCCATGGTCTGCCCCTGCCTTCCCTTGAGGGTTAACCGTGATGTCGATGATCGTTCTATCTTGACCAGCTGAGATTTGGGCGACATCACAACAATAAGTCTAACGTGCCTCGAAACCCGAGGAAGCTAACCTCATTAAAAAATGCCTGCTGAAGACGGAAGTGCCGTCCTACGGGTGGCAAACTAAAAATTGGCACTACGCATTTACGCCCAAGTGTAATGTCTCGTCCGAATGTCTCTCGTGCTAGGAACAGCTCTGACTACCTAGTTTCCGAATGCAGCTCTTGTTCGGAACAGCTCTGGACTAGGTAGTTTTCCGAATGTCTATCGTGCCTGGCACAGCTCTGAAGGGCGCAACGACAAGCACATGTCCGAAAACTCGCTGAGTGGATCCCGTCTGCAGACCTCTCTGGTTTGTGCGGGAACGGCATGGGGCGAACGAAATAGCCAATATATTGAAGTGAGGAATCAAAGCAGCCATGAGCAGGACGTGACGATTCCCTCGGTAAGCCCAGCACCAGAGCGTTATGTGTCGGCTCTGCAATTATGGAAACCACCCAGGATGGCGGAAAATGCTATGGACTGTCCCTGCCTTCATTTGAGGGAGGACCGTGCAGTCTTCGACTGTTCCAACTTGACCAGCTGGGAGGTGGACAGTACCAAAAAAGTGAGAGTCTCCCAGGAATGCTAACCTGGTCAAAAATGCACGCTAAAAGTCGGATGTGTTGGCCTAAGGGTTTCGACCCAAGGGTGCCTAACCAGACACACCGCAATCACATCTGAAAAAAACCACTCCGGATGAACGCAAAGAAGAAGAAGAAGATATCCTGGTCCACTAAATATATTGGTAAATAGTACGCCTCTGAAACAAGTTAAACGATTTTAATATCTACGAAGTATGATCACATAAGATGGCAGAATAGTCTGAGAAATCGATATAAGTTGTCAAAAAGCAAGTAGGCTTATATATCAACTATCACCCATACTGAAACATCCAAATATACTATTGTCCGCAAAACGACAGATAATAAATAACATATTCACACTAACCCTATGCTATCAATGTCAAACTTAGACTTATCTAAAACACTCAGGTAAAATCAATATTTGGGAGATTAGATGTTTCAGAAGAGCTGCCAACTTAACTATCTGAGACCGAGTAAGAAATTATGTTATCAGACAGACAGTGGGATCAATACTTTGTGCCACATATGTTCAAGGGAAGAAGATCAACTGGTTCGGCCATCTCTTTAGAATGCAACACCACCAACTAGTAGCACTTGCACTACATCAAAGAAGATCTGCTACGAGAGCAAGAGGAAACCCGAGAAGAAAATGGATTGCTGACATCGAAGACATTGTACAATCACACGGAGTGACACTATCTAGTGCCACCCATCGGGCGGTGAAACGTCAACTATTCCTCCCTACGACGCTTGACGGTAAAGGTGGTAGTTGTTGATTAAGATCCAGCCACATAGTAACGCCAATGCTGTTGGATACAATGGTTTCCTGTTCGCTTTCTGGTCCAGTATTGAAGATTCAAGTACCTATATAATGGGGAACTGGCATATCCCTGACCCCATCTGTCTTGAGAGAAAACATTTCATCTTGACTTCTTCTGCTGTCTCATCCAGCCTCCAGCTTGGAATTGAAGTTTCAACGAAGTCAGTATAAGACGAACGAACAGAAGAGTAAGATGGATTACTGGAGCAAACAGACTCCATCACGTGTAGAAACTAGAAAGACGGCACACCGAGAACATGAAAGACAACGGCAATCTTGCATTTCACACCATGGATGCCACACTTGAGAAATGCACTAAGCAAATAGCTACAGAAAGCGAACCATGCTACAAAAGGTATCATTCCATTGTGGCATTACAGAAAGCGAACCATGCTACAAAAGGTATCATTCCATTGTGGCATTACAGAAAGCGAACCGTGCTACAAAAGGTATCATTCCATTGTGGCATTACAGAAAGCGAACCATGCTACAAAAGGTATCATTCCATTGTGGCATTACAGAAAGCGAACCATGCTACAAAAGGTATCATTCCATTGTGGCATTACAGAAAGCGAACCATGCTACGAAAGGTATCATTCCATTGTGGCATTACAGAAAGCGAACCATGCTACAAAAGGTATCATTCCATTGTGGCATTACAGAAAGCGAACCATGCTACAAAAGGTATCATTCCATTGTGGCATTACAGAAAGCGAACCATGCTACAAAAGGTATCATTCCATTGTGGCATTACAGAAAGCGAACCATGCTACAAAAGGTATCATTCCATTGTGGCATTACAGAAAGCGAACCATGCTACAAAAGGTATCATTCCATTGTGGCATTACAGAAAGCGAACCGTGCTACAAAAGGTATCATTCCATTGTGGCATTACAGAAAGCGAACCATGCCACAAAAGGTATCATTCCATTGTGACATTTTCAAAAATCAAAATGCAGGTTAACAAGCATAAACGGAAGGAGAATGTGAGCAAAGAGATAACGAAGTCTCAAACATCCATCCATCCATTATGTGCCATGCCGGTAAGCGTCGGAGGTCATGTTCTGCCATCTCACTCGATCACCAGAGTCGTGGATCAGCTCCGTGTTTCTGTCTCGACCATGCCACGTGGCCAAGCCGTTCAGGTATTTAATTCTTGGTCTTCCCCTTGGTCTGTTCCCTTCGATCTTGCCAATTTTTTTTAAATTTTTTTTTTTTGGGGGGGGGGGGGGGATTTTATGAGAAGAAATGAATTGGAGAACTTGGTTCTCCAATTCATTTCTTCTCATAAAATTCCCCCCCCCCCCCCCCAAAAAAAAAAAAAAAAAAAAAAAATTGACTGTCTACGTCTCTAATCAGTCTACAATCTTCATTGTTTCTTGAAGGACTTCTTCATTGGTTTTTCTATCTGTCCATGGTATTCTTTGCATTTTCCCCAGAAACCACATTTCTACAGCCATCAGATGTTTTTCAGCTTGTCTGCTCATTGTCCACGCCTCACATCCATATAAAAGTACAGGTTCTATGTAGCACTTCAACACTCTTTTTCTCGTTTCAATTAGTCTCATACAGGGTGTTTGTAAAGTCTCACTACACTTTGTATGTAGAATAATTTTGATGAAGCCATAAAAAAATGAGCTAACAAAGTTAATTCAACTAGTTACAATAGTCATTGCTATGGTCTAATGCTGTTTTGGGGAAGCTGGAAAGTACCAATGAAGTATTTATTATAACAGGTATTGGAAATGTCCACCACGGGCTTCAAGAAGCTGTACACGTCTCCTTATATTATCAAATACCTTCTGCAATGTGTGTTGTTATTTCTCGAATGGTAATTCTGATTGCTTTGTTCAGGTCCTCAATTGTGTGTACGTTATTTTTGTAAACATTTCCTTTCAAGAAACCCCATAGAGTTACAACAGCCATTCGCTGCATTTGATTGACGATGGACTGTGGAGCACATTATTTGAAGACGTCATCAACAATTTTTCTACTTACAAAGTGTAGTGAGACTTTACAAACCCCCTGTACTTTGAAGCAAGGAGAGCTATTCATATTCTCGGAGAGCTGCATAATCAACTCAATGATGACCTTTGACCGGCAGAGACAGATCAACATTTCATAATGTAAAGGGACGGAGCATAACGATAATAACATAGCGAATAAACATGCATAGGTTTCATCTGTCTGCTTCGAAGTCTGCAGGGCCGAATGGATAAGAGAACCCGTTGTGTAACATCCGGTGTGCTGATGCCGAGGTAGCGAGTTCAACCTCTACACCGGTCAGTTCGACTACAATGTTGACTTCTCGTCCTTGACTTCTTCTTCTTCTTCTTCTTCTTCTTCTTCTTCTTCTTCTTCTTCTTCTTCTTCTTCTTCTTCTTCTTCTTCTTCTTCTTCTTCTTCTTCATCTTCTTCTTCTTCAGCGTTCCGAGCCATTGAGGTTCTTTGCTGCAGATACAATCCATCTCCATTCGTCTCTCTGGTTGACCTTCTCTTGCCAGTCGTTGATTCCAAGTGCTTGTAAGTCTGTATATATATTATCTCTCCACCGTCTTCTTGGTTTACCTCGGGGTCTATGGTCATTTATTTCCTGAGTGTAAGCGAGTTTTGTTTCCCTATTATCTTCCATTCTGTCTATATGCCCCAGCCATTGTAGTCTATTAGCCTTCATGATACCAGTGATTAGCGGGGACTTAGACAGATCATAAATGTCTTTGCCTTGACTTAGGCACGTAAATTACAAGTACCTCTGACGTCGGAATGGGTTCGCTTGATGGCGACAGACACTGATGCTTGGGAAAAGCTAATCGACAAGCAAAAATTAGTCCAGTGCATAAGCAGTAATAGCACATGTATTGACTACGCCTGAGTACAAAGCGATCAGAAGCAAAGAGAAAAAGGGGGAAAATGTAAATTTTTTGTCCTTAAAAATGTGAGATAAGTTGTTAGTCTGGGAAGTTTCAATATAAATGCATAGTCCTTTTCGTTCAGAGAGCAATGGTAAACTGCTGAACCTAAAATTTCCTGGTAAATCACAAACAGTCAATAGGGATTGCCGGTTTCCTGGCCTAGAAGTTAGCGACTTTTCTCCGTAATCTCGTATACTCTCGTAAGTAACGTGACGACGGTGAGAATCAGCATTGGTTCGAATCGCGTCGGTAACTTACGGGGTATGTGAGCCAGCCGCTCAGAAAGCAATGGCAAACTACTGAGCGTAATCTTGCTAAGAAATCAACAATCAGCTGAAAGATGCTGATGTTGACAGCGATGTCCTGTAAAAGATATGCAAACATATTTTCCCAATAGGGACTGCAACATGCTACAAAAGACATGTAACCTATACACAGTCTTTTCTAAACATATTCAGCCATTGTTGATAAACTTGAACATTTCAATACCACATCAATTTCCTACTAAAAGAACAACATTAAATATGCGTGAGGGTTGTAAAAACTTAAATACAACATGCCTCTATAGGCGCTTCCCATTGTTCCCGCAAATGTAAATATAAGCAATTAACACACGCACAGATATTGATATTTCCCTGTTCTCATCAATGACGCATGCCAACTTCCTGCAACTAGCAGTTGGGAAATGTCAGGTTGCCAGGCGACAGTAAACTTCCGCCAATCAGAAGGAGGTAGTTACATTATTCAACGATAGAAAGAGACCAATTTGAATTTGACAAGTAAAATAAAGATTAACCGAAGAAAAAAAAAAGAAAAAAAAAAAGAAAGAACCCTTGCAACAAAAAGATATATATAGTCTGACATTAAATAAACTTAAAAGTAGCTGGAGAAATGACAAAAGACCGACAAACCCTCATCCGTGATAAGGGTGACATTCTGCAAATGACTTCCTACGTGGTGAATACACGTTCAATGTACACTCAATTTTATCATGATTGGTCAACACTGACATCATGTTTGAAGAGGGCGGATTGCGAGGACGGAAATTAAGACCAACTAAGTGTATCTATGAGCGAGTTGTTAGGCCACCTACGGGGTATTCGTACCATAGGATGAGAATAACTATATTTTGCATTTGATTGATGAGTGAGTATTTTGGTCCCTTGCTGTTGTTTATATTTTTTTCCAGAGCAAAGTCGGAACTTTTTTTTTCTTTCCTGCCACACTGACATAAATGTGATTTGTTAAAAATAATTTTAATCATCAAATTTAAATGATGCGATAGAACATAATACTATTATTTGACATTGAAAATACTCTAATTGTCAGAATCGTAAAAAAAAAAATGACAGAAAAAAACAACAACAACTACGATTGTTAGTCTAAAGAACGACAACTAGTAACTTTACTTTGAATACTGTTCAGACGACGATTTCTATTCAAGACGTGCAATACTGTTCAGACGACCATTTCCCCGGGAAGGTTAACCCGGTCAACAAATGCCCTCAGAAGCCCGATGTGTCGGGCTAACGGCGCAAGAACGCAGCTCTGCTTTAAACAGGCACAATGCAATCACGTCCGAGAAAAAATACTCCGGATGAACGCAGAAGAAGAAGAAGAAGAAGAAGAAGAAGAAGAAGAAGAAGAAGGAGAAGAAGAAGAAGAAGAAGAAGAAGAAGAAGAAGAAGAAGAAGAAGAAGAAGAAGAAGAAGAAGAAGAAGAAGAAGAAGAAGAAGAAGAAGAGGAGGAGGAGGAGGAGGAGAAGAAGAAGAAGGAGGAGGAGAAGGAGGAGGAGGAGGAGAAGGAGGAGAAGAAGAAGAAGAAGAGGAAGAAGAAGAAGAAGAAGAAGAAGAAGAAGAAGAAGAAGAAGAAGAAGAAGAAGAAGAAGAAGAGGAAGAAGAAGAAGAAGAAGAAGAAGAAGAAGAAGAAGAAGAAGAAGAAGAAGAAGAAGAAGAAGAAGACCATTTCGTGTCTAGAAGTGAAATACTGTTCAAACGACCATTCGTGTCTAGACGTGAAATACTGTTCAGATGACCATTTCGTGTCTAGACTTGAAATACTGTTATGACGACCAGCCATTGTCAAGATTTTCAATACTGTTCAGACGACCATTCCCTGTATTGACGCGAAATACTGTTCAGGCGACCAAAGTGTTTGGACTTGAAATACTGTTTAGGCGACGAACCGATGTCTAGACGTGCAACACTGTTCAGACGACCAGTTCGTATCTTGACTTGACACTGTTAATACAATAATCACAAACATATGTGGGTGCGCGCACGCGCGCACACACACACAAACACACACACACACACAACATGTAACAATACAAGCAAAGTAACCTGCTTGCAGAATATCAGAACGTAGAAGTATGGTAAGTAAAAAAGTCAAGGTCTTTAGCCCACACCCTGAGGTGTATTGGGTGTATGGTGCTAGACCCATATTTCTAAAGTCCAACCGCTACTCACTATGTGATGTGATCAACATCACAGCTGACGCCTTTACTTCTCAGAATATTTCCTGGTACCTAAATTCGGCTGGATCGACTTAGAACCCATGTCAAAATAATAATATAAAAAGAAAAAAAAACCTTATCGACGGGATTCAAACACATGACTACCTGACGGGCAGGCAAGCGTACTAGCCACTTCAATTCAATTCCAAATTCCAGTTTTCCAAAAAAAAAAAAAAAAAAAAAAAAAAAAAATTCCACATTCGGTCTCGTCTAACCTGCCTCCTCAGCTTTGGTTATTGTTGAGATCCGTCGTTTTTGTGGGTATTTTTTACCCTGTTTCTTGTCTTGTGCGCTCTTCCGAGTAAGTCCTATCACGGACTGGTTATGTAAGCCTTTGTGTCTGTGACGTCAGCTGGGGGATTGGTCGGTCGGCAAGGTTTCCTGTGAGTCCGGCCCCTGTGGTGATTTCTTGCATCATTGTTGGCTACTTGTACTTGTGCGTGTCGCTTGGATAGATGATTTTGTCGGAATATGGTGATTCGTAGCCCCATAAACCGCGTCGTATCCATAAATCCCCCTTTTTTTCCCGACCACCAATGTGCATTTGTTGATATATTCACCCTGCACACCCTCGCTTGGCTCACTTGCGCATGCACGCAGGATACTCGGGCTTGTGTCATAGACAGGCTGCACGCTACCACGTTCCCCATGTGGCTTCACGAGTCCAGCATGTGTGGCGGGACCAATTCTTCATCATCCCAGGATCTGGTTTGTTTGTCGTCTACTAATGACATAGACAGGTCGTGGCAACTGTGAATTTCTTCATCTGACAACTCCACTTGAATCCGCTAGAAAACCCATCTGCGAGTATGAGATCCGGCGTGCTGATGCTGAGGTGAGGGGTGGGGTGGGGGAGGGGGGGGGGGTTCAGCTCCTACACCGGTCAGTTGGACTAAAAATGTTGATTTCTCGCCCTTGACTTTGGGACGTAAATTACAAGTACCTCTGAAGTCCGAGTGGACACTGGTAATAGGAAAAGCTCATTCACACGGAAAAATTCAGTCCAGTGCAACTAGAAGAAACATGTATGGACTACGCATGAATTCAAAGCGAGGGAACGTAAAACAGTCGGCGAGTCTTGTTGTTATCATAAACCAAGTCCACACATAAACACATAGAAACACAGAAATACATACACACATGCACATACGCACAGGCACACACACACACACACACACACACACACACACACACACACACACACACACACATACATCCATACACACATGCACATACACACAAACACACATGAACACATACACACCACCTCTGGACATTCAACCCATAGCGCTGTACACGCTGGGAACCGCTGTGACGTAGTGGCCAGACACTCTCCGGGGGCCCATTTTCAACATTTATTTGGGTTCGCACGTCGACCTAGCTTAAACTGGGTACCAGGACATGTCTTGGGAAGTCAAGGCAGCCGTTGTGATACCAACCACATCACCCACCGAGAGCTGGACTATACAAATATGGATTGACCATCATACTTCCACAGAACCTTACAGGTTATAACAGGGGATTTGACTTTCCTTTTGGTCAGATTAGCCAAACCGATATGAGCTCTTGCTCTGAACCACCTTTGCGCTGATGGAGGACTAGAGGGTTATCTTCTACACTGGTCAGTTGGACTTACATGTTGATTTATTTTTCAGAAATAATGGCAAACTGTTTATTTTCCATATCATATTTACAGGACGTCGCTGTCAACACCAGCACTGCTGTTGTTGATGTCTTGGCAAGTTTACGTTCAATAGTTTGCCATTGCTTTCTGAGACAGGCTCTCATACCATTATGTTAAAACCCAGCGCGACACGGTCTGGTGCCAAATCGACCGCAGCTGTGTTTCGAACGCAGGTCAGCGGAATCACAAACCACGCAGACCCGCAATGGCAAACTACTTATCGTGAAAATGCTTAGAAAATCATCCTGGGGTTGATCGCAACGTCCTGCCCAATGCGCTTATGGCGTTTAAAAGGATTCTTTACTTTTTCACTTAATAAGATAATGCACTAATCACGCTACACCATCGGGGTTCTTTCACACACACATGCGCTAGCACAAACACACAAAGGCAGAGAAACACACACACACACACACACACGCACGCACACGCACACGCACGCACACGCACACACACACATATATATATATATATATATATATATATATATATATATATATATATATATATATATATATATATACGAATTGCTGGAACTCTTTCAAATCTTCGTGTACACAAAATCCCCCTACCTACAGTATGTACGTCATATATAAAAAGCTGATTTTGTCGTGCATGAAAGTCAACAACATGTTGCGGTCAGCGAAAATACTGCCGATAAATCAACAGAAGACAACGAGATCCACCAGCCTATGATAAGTAAATGTCTCTGAGACAGTAATCAACAATGAAGACGGAATGTTCTTCAGAACCGGCGCTATTCTCGTAGAGCCACTACGTCAGACCTGCCAAGTACCGGACGAGTATGGGTTCTACTTGTTCCGACTTCATTCATAGACGTCGTTAAAAGTGCCGGGGATTTCTCTAGAGGAAATTAAGTTACACGGCGAGAAAAATAGATTTGCAGGTATTGATCGACACTCTTACAAGACCAGGGGAAAGTAGTAGAACGAATGGACAAACACACTTTATTTTCAAAGGGTTAAGAATTGGGCACGCAGAACGTGTAACATTCTGCCTTTCGATCACTCTCTGTCATACATCATTTTATCCACACATCATTCGAGGCTAACTGAGAACAATAACAATATAAAAGATGTGCATTATAAAGGCATGAGAAAAATGCGAAAATCACTACTACATGACTCACTACAATTAATGAATGATGTTGCAGTTGTTATTAGCTATGATGACCGCACTGGTCTACCAAAACGGGACTGGATGTTATACTAGACGGGAGGTAAAAATCATCACCATGTTATTTAGGTCAAAAACTGGTATGATATTCTTAAACACGTCATCCCATAATAAATCTGTTTTTGCTGCCCGGGAGAAATTTTGGGAGAAATTAATGCGGTAATTTCCCTCCGTAACCTACCACCAGCTGAAGCGATTTACAATCTATAAATATTCTGTTTCATACGGATGTGAAACTTGGACATTTACAAATTAGATGAGAAGCAATATGCGTCTTTTCACTGATTAATTTTCATGGGGTGATTCATCGCTTAAGCGACTTCCTGATCTGCCAAGGGCTTATTTATGGCTGAAATGTTGTCATTGCATTAAATGCAACACGTCTGCCACTATATTAGCATCTGTGATGTCATAACTATGACACGTCATACTTCCCACTTTCCGCCATCCATTTTTGTTTGGTCTCTCTAGACCTACCTTTTGTTTGGCGCCGAATCTTTGAGTATAAGTGTTGCAGAAGTATGTAAAGGGCTTTTTGTTTGGCGCTGAATCTTGTAATATAAGTGTCGGCCGTTTACTTACTTCTGCAACACTTATATTAACAGATTCAGCGCCAAACAAAAAAGCCCCACATTTGTATGGACCAATCGACACGCAGTGGTTGATGTAGTCAGCATCACACCCGCCGCCTTGCCTCCCCAAGACATTCTTGGCACCCAGTTTAGGCTGGGTCGACGTTTGAGCCCAAGTCAATGTTTAGAAATTCGAATCCCTCTTGCTGCGAATCGAACCCATGACCATCAGATCAACAGGCGAGTGTCTAGCCACTACGATACTGCGTCTTTCTATTACTGAAGACAATTAACAGGTCATTAGATGAAAGAGTTGAGAAGAGATTAGTTGAGCTGAGTTAAGTTATGTTGTGATGATTCAAGAACCGACACCACAGTACTCTGGATATTTCCATACATGTTTCATCTTCATCTTCAACAACCAGCGTAGAGTCCCAACACTGTTGGTACCAGCTACAGTCTGATTATGATCATATAATTATCATCACATAATTATGTGTCCGTCTGGCCTTTCCTCGGAGTACTGAATATCGACCAGATCCTCTCATCACCTCCTGCAGTAACATTCTCTCTAGGCTATGCTGATGTATCAGTTCTCTGCCACATGCTTGCTTGCTTGCTTGCTTGCTTGTGTTCGCTGGCTGTGAACTCCAGCGTGAAGTCCTGTATGTCGGATGAAGGCATCCTGTTGTCCAGCATCAGTGTGATGTCATACAGGACCTGAGGTTTGCGTGAGTATCCGTTGTCCCATGTCTGGCTTATTGGTGTGCAGACTGGTGGTTCCTCGCCGTACAGGCAGACACTCTCCGGCTTCGGAGGAATCGGCGATCCTACTGACTTTAGCCAGGACCCCGAAGGGACCTATTGCCCAGGACGCTCGACGAGGACGCGTCAATAGGTCTTGGCCAGTATATAACCCGGCCCTGGTGCCTTGGAAACACCTCTGCGTCCCACTCTGCCCCATAATACACACGATCCCAAAGATATATCATACATGCCTTATCGTGCACCAAATCCCCCCCAACGATGCAAACCCAGCCAATCTGTCCGCCTGCTTATTTCCCACTAAACCAGCATATCATGGGGGACAAGATCCAAGAGATGCTTCACGTGAGTCCTTAACTAGCAAAACTGCAAGAATTAAGACGAATACAATTCTAGAAAATGAATTTGCTGGGCATGTAAGAAACACGAACGTCCCGAAAACACAACTATGTAGAGACGTTTACAGGAGAATGTTGAAGAATAAGGTAGATGGCATGAAGAAGTGATAAATAATTTACACATCAGAGCAACAGAGACGGGGCATCTGACTGATGATAGAGTGAAACTGTGAAAGACTTATAGTGGTGAAGTTCTCCACATAACAGGTAGGTGATAATGATGGTGATGATGATTATGAAGCCTTCTATAATGGTTATGGCGCATCCAACTATTGGTAATTGTGTCTAACTTTGCCAAGGCAGAGATCAATTACAGGCCCCCTCCATATTATTTCCACAGATATCCAACAACCGCCAAGTTAGTTTCATGTCCTTTGCGGGACGTCGCATTGAAGCCCAGCATTTATTTGCTAATTGTAATTTTCTAGGCAGTTTTACATTCAGTAATATACCATAGCTATCTAAACGACCGTCGCTCATAAAATTGTAAAAATCAACGAAAAGCGGCTTGCTTCCTGTTTCCTACTTAGAACCAGGTATGTCGGTATTGTGAACTGCTTTCACTACTCCCAGCCACAGCTTCCGACTTGTGTATGGTACGCCTCACATTTTCTCTCTCGTATCATATTCCAAGACGGCCGAGGCTTGTGCACAAGATCCTCTACTTTACTGACTTTTCCAGGTAGAGATGAACGTCGGACGCAGGTCAACAGCGCTGAATGGACAAGAGGGCTCGCTCTCCATTTTCGTGTGCACTGATAGCGAGGTAGCGGATTCAGTCCGTACATTGGTCAGTTGTGCTAAAATGTTGACTTCTCGTTCTTGACTTGGGGATGTCATTTACAGGTACCCCAGAAGTCGGAGTGGGTTCACCTGGTGGCAAGGAACACCGATAACAGGGAAAGCTAATCCACACGCAAAATTCAGTCCAGCGGGACTACGCTCGAGCTCAAAGCAAACGGAAAACAATTCACGCCAATCACATTAAACAACAATATTTGACAACGCCTGTGTGTTCCTGTGGCTCATATGGGAAGCAAAGAATAGGAGCAAAGAATAAACTTACTTCTTCTACACCTTCAAGTGTGCTGGATATGTGGCGCTAACCCCATATTTAGGCCAGTCGACACTTGAGGTAGCTACTGCTCTAGTCACTGTGCTACCACGCCGTTCTCACTACCAACATATAGGGTGTATTTTTAATGACTGTAGGGTTTTGAAAAAATTGCCGTTCCAAGTTTTGTATTTACCCTCTGTGAACTCATGCGACATAAAAGTAAATACAAAACATGAACTAGCAATATTTTCAAGAATCCCAGTCATTACAAACACACGGTGTACACGGCATCAGTATGATGTTCCTCCTCCTCCTCCTACTTATGCCTTAACCGCCGGGCTTAACCGATTAAGTGTCATGAGATGATCAATCGTCTTAAGCGACTTCTCATATCTATCGCGGGCTTATATGCAGTAGTTTTCCCTAAGCAACCTCCTTTAATTTGATATATAAAACACATCGTCTGCAATCATAATAACAGCTTTTAAGTACTTCCCATTTTCCGCCATCCGTTTTTGTTTGGTCCAAACCTACGTTTTGTTTGGCACTCAATCTGTTAAGGACTCCTCCTCAGGGAGCATGTACCCACAACCACACAGCCAGACACTTTGTGTGGGCAGTTCATGATTGGCTGGAGTTTTGGCTGAATATTTTCTTCGATCTGAAGAAGCTAGGATAACTCCAGCCCGATTTAGTTATCATTTACCACCTATACAGGAGGTGTCAGCGTTACCTTTCAGGGGGAGCCTTGGCTGAGAGGTTAATGTCTCCGTCTCAGGCTCAAAATGTATCGGGATCGATCTCAGCATTGGGTTGGACATTTCTCAAGAACCTTTGGTATTTAATGATATCTCACGTCGCACTGTTAGTTAATTAGTTAGTCAAGGTTCCAACTTCACGGCAAATGGTCACCCCATTATGCTCAGTTCCTGTGCCAGTTAATATCACACAAAATGCTCCTGACTGCCCCATGTGAAAAGTGGAACAGAAAGGAGTCTCAATAAACCAACAGCCCGCACAGGTATACTATGCATAATGCCGCTGCCAAAATGCCAACACAAAAGTCCGCCACGAAAAATAAAATTTTTCTGAATATGCAGATCACGCTAAAAACAACTACGGACATATGTAAAAGCACTCCACCAGAAATTCACAGCTCACAGTGTCGCTCCACGCACTCAACTCAGTAGCAGGGCGACGGAACCATGTACTACCAGTCCAACTTGAGGAAAACGCGTAAGCAAACAGGTAGTCATAAGCATAAACACTCCAAAGTCCTTAAGAGCTCAACAGCCATTTTTCCATGTTGGGGAACGTCACCTATGGGTAGTGAGATCGGGTACCTAGTCTTTTCGAACAAGTTGTTTAAAAATCTATTAGAAAAGAAACGCAGTTAACCTGCTCGCTCTGGCAAAATTGTTAGGAAAGAAAACGTGAAGGAAAAAAAAACAACAACTGATAAACAGTAAAATACTATTAAGGAAACTAAAATATTTTGGGCATGTAAGAAGACACAGGATAGATAGAGCTCGATACATTGGATGAAATCTATCCAGAGAAAACAAACCTCAAATAAATGCATGCTGAACTCGGACAACCGACATTTTAGTCACATAACTATCTGTTATAATCTCCCCCCGAAAGAAGAACGAAGAAGAAGAAGTGTTTCTATTCTATTTTAGTTCTCGTTTCTGGCCCCGGAGATGCCTCCTACTGTCAGTTACGATTATACTCAAAACCGGGCAAGATAACGACAACAAAGCAGAACAAAAAATAAAAGGTCGAAGACGAGAGCTCACGAAAGAGCAAAACGCGGTAAAGAGTCGGATTTAGAAGAGCTGTAAGGTAATAAAGCAAAATATATTCTACACGGCGTTTGTTCAGGAGCCAGCTAATCAATTTTGCTCCTACGTGTTGTGAGGGAGCCATTGAATCGATGGTGATTCAATATGGTTCCCGGTGTAGTACTGTCCTACACCAGGCCAGAGCCAACAAATGGAGGCAGGGTTAAGGAGTTTCATGTTTATATTACTCCACTTATATATATATATATATATATATATATATATATATATATATATATATATATATATATATATATATATATATATATATATGCTCCTCTCTGTGCCTATCTGTTTCTCTGTTTCTCTCTCTCTCTCTCTTTCTCTCTCTCTCTCTCTCTCTCTCTCTCTCTCTCTCTCTCTCTCTCTCTCTCTCTCTCTCTCTCTCTCTCTCTCTCTCTCTCTCTCTTTGTGTACCTCTGCTTCTCCCCTTCTTGTGACCCTAATAAAGTTGATTTGATTTGATTTTGATTTATGTTTTTTCTCTCCCTGTCTCTGTTTCTCTCTTTCTGCCCCCCCCCCCCTTCTCTCTCTGTTGTTTTCTCTTTTTGTCTCTTTAGGGAGTCTCTGTGGCGAAGTGGTCAAGCCGTCTGACTCGGGCTCAGAAGGTTGTGGGTTTGATTCCGGATCCTGTCCTTCGGTTCACGAGTGTTTTTTTCGGAGACTATGAGGGTCGTCGCTGGAGCTACGGAGTTCGTGTTTTGTGCGACGCTGTCCCCGATGCGGAAAGAAACAGAGCCATATGGTATAAAAACCCGGTGCAATGAGGTCGACCCTGTCGACGTTTAAGCGACTTTTTAAGCGACTTGTCTCTTTCTGAGTGCCCCTCTTTGGTTCTATCTATTTCTCTCTTTCTATCTCTGTTTCTCTCTGCTTATTCTCAGTATTTCTCTACTTCTCTCCCTCTGTATGTCTTTGTTTTTTTTTCTTACTCTGTCTCTTTCTGTTCCTCCCTTCTCTCTCTCTCTCTCTCTCTCTCTCTCTCTCTCTCTCTCTCTCTCCCTCTCTCTCTCTCTCTCTCTGTTTCTGTCTCTGTGTCTCTCTGCTTTGTCTCTGTTGTTTTGTCTTTCTGCCTCTTTCTCTCTGCTCCTCTGTGGTTCTCTCTCTTTCTCTGTCTCTGTGTGTCAAGGTCTCACATCCGAGGTTGCGACGCGTTGTCTGTACCAACGCCAGACAACATAACAACACGCAACCCTGAGTGATGTTAAACACTGCAGAGAGAACGCGGCGTCTTCGACGACTCCCGGATAAGCAGCCAAGCACAGCAATTGAGCGAAGCTTAAACGACCGCTGGTCAGCAGTACAACCAGTGAACTTTGCAGGGGTCACACTAGCTGACGTGAGCGCCGACTGGCGTGTAGCGTGTAGAACGCCAGAACTGGCAGACGGGTTTAGGTGTTTGAATGGACAGGTCGCATGGGTATGCGAGGAGTGTTTGAATCTGCATTGAGAGCTAGCCTGTACGACAGTGGGAGACTGATTCGAACGCTTGAATAGTTTGGCTTGTAAGTGAGATGTTTATTGCTTGCATGTATTATTATGTATTGTAGTGATATTGTTCATGCCGTAATGATTGCTATGGATTGTCATTGCGCGATGTTTGTGCGATAATAAATGCAGCGCGTAAATAAAGCGTGTGAATAATACTTTCGGATATTCACTTCGTGTGATTTGATAGGTTGATATTGCTTCACACTTGCCAGAAAACGAGCTACTTATCTTGCTCTACGCAAGACTCTGACAAGTGCGAACGTGGTGGCTTTCGTCCGGGTTTTGAACCAAATGCGAACTTGTAAATTTTTTTTGTCCGAGTTTGAAGCGAATGTGAAAATGCCGATAGAAGTGCGCAAGTCATAGATTAAGGTAAAGTAACGATTAAATAGAGTTGATTTAATTAAATTATAAGTGTGAAGATATTATTTGAAGCCAACCGAGGCGTCTTCAGACTTATCACTAAATTCAACAAATGTTGTACCTAAAATCCAAAATGGCGACCGTGCCCTTGAATGTCATTGAGTAGGGTTAGTGTGAGCGTGAATGTTGTTGATTGTGGTAACGACTAACAATAATACTTGACAGCATACAAACCTTTACAGACTTCAGTGACATTACACACACCATACATTTACAAACGTTCTAACTTCGTTTAGTTTAAAAAGTACAGGGTTTTTGTGTCAACTTTACCTGAGTCTGGTGAACTTCAAAAATTTTTGTAAGTCAACCCGAAAGACGTTCCAGTGTGATTTCGAGCACCACTGAACAGCACATTACCCAAGGATTACTTGAGTATAAATTTTTTCCATTCCTCTTTATACTTTCGTTAGTCTGGCTTTAGACATTAACTGTGCTAGAAATATTTGTAACTTACTAACACCATAAGTAATTTTGTTTATATTTATTCCATCATACTTATTGTTCATCATGTCTTCTTTAAACGATTTCATTGAAATGGGTTTAAAATTGAATATGTCTGGTGAAGGATTGAGAACATGGAGTGAAAATAAATATGCAGAATATCTTGTGAAACAAGAGCAGATTAGTGAGCGGAATGAGAGAGCGGCCGAAAGGGCGTCAAAAGCACAATCAGAAACTGCACTAAAAGAATCAGAAGCTGCTTTAAAGCTTCAACAAGCACAATCAGAAGCTGCTTTAAAGCTTCAACAAGCACAGTCAGAAGCTGCAGTGAGGCAAGCTGAGATCTTAGCCCAAAGTAAGAAAGAAGAGAAAGAAACACAACTGAAAATTGAACAGCTGAAAGCTGAATCTTCTAAAGATAAAGTTAATAGAGAAACAGACAAAGATCAACCTCATAAGAAGTACCAAGGTCTGATCAGAAGTTACAACACAGGTGATTGCATAGCAGCATTTACCCAAAACTTTGAATTTGTTATGGATCATTACAAAATTCCAAAACCTGAATGGGGGATAGTATATGTAAGAAGTCTTTCTGGGGAACCTCTTAAAGTCATAGAGTCGATCCCAAATGACCTGAAAGAAGATTATCTTTACATTAAATCTAAAATTATGTCACATTTTCTACTGGATGAATCAGGTTATAGAGAACAGTTTAGCCAACACACACGTTCTCTGATTACATCTCAGAAATTCAAAATATTTTTTTCTAAATGGCTGTCAGCAGCCAAAGTAAATGGAATTTATGACAAATTAGTTGATCTTATGTTGAGAGATAAGATTATCGCATCTCTCCCACCCCCCTTTTCTAAATTTTTGTTGGAATGTCAGTGTGAAAGTGTTCAACAGATTGAAAGTCGTGGCTCTGGTTATTTTGCAGCCAATAAGCATTGTTTCTCTAGTAGTCTGACCAGCACAGACTTTGTAGCAGCAGCTACATGTGGCAAATATCAGGCAGGGTCAAATACCAAACAAAGACCTTATAAACAAGCTGCAGAGAAATTGTATCAGTGCAAATATTGCGATTATAAACACAATGAGAATGATATGTGCGACCAACACCCTGGGTACACTACGTACGTGCATAATTACATTTCTAAGCAAGATAAAGAAAGGAAGAACTATAGAAAAGTTACCAAATGTTACCTTTGTAAAGCTTATGGTCACTGGCGTAAAGATTGTAAAGGCAAGTCAATGACCAAAAAGGCTAATGCAGCCATGTTTGACAGTTCTTCGTCAGAAGATGAAAGTGTACAAGATCACCCAGTAAACTCAGCATATTCCATTGAGGTGTTCCATCAGGAAAAATGTACCATTTGTGATCAATTTCATGAGGATGGCGTGTTAACATGCGGCCATTCTATACCTGTTACCAGTGAGGAGGCCAATTCTGTAGTAAACTCCAAAGGTAAACTAAACATTCACCAGGTGTATGTTAATGGTAGAGCTGCCACAGTTTTACGTGATAGCGGGAGTACTCTCATTGGTGTAAAGAGAGATTACATTTTACCATCACAATATAGTGGTAAATATGTCACATGCAGGACATTCTCAGGGAACATAGAGAAATATCCACTTGCATGGGCATATATAACTACACCATTCCTTACAGGAAAGGTTAAATGCGCAGCATTAACCAATCCTTGCTGCGATATTATCATTGGAAACCTTCCTGAAGTGAACGACATACCACATGACAGTAATACATCAACTGTCAGTTGTAATATTGATACTACCATTTCACCTTCATCACCAATCACCATTCATGATGTATTACCACCTGTAAATGAATGTACAAATACCAACCTGGCTACGCCAGAACATACATGTAATTGTGTGAATGTAACATCAATGTGTGATGAGAATGATCGTTGTAACGTAGTAAATGCAGTAACTAGATCTACTGCACAGATGCAAGATCGAATCGATCAGACAGAGGCTTTACAACGAGTAAGTCCAGTTGTAACATCTCCTGAGACAACTAGGGAGACGTTTAGAACATCTCAAAAAGCCGATCGATCTCTGCAAAAGTATTTTAAACTTGTAGGCCAAAAGC
This sequence comes from Cepaea hortensis, assembly GCA_963921405.1. Taxonomy (NCBI): domain Eukaryota; kingdom Metazoa; phylum Mollusca; class Gastropoda; order Stylommatophora; family Helicidae; genus Cepaea; species Cepaea hortensis. The sequence continues at coordinate 77,749,343 of OY992886.1, forward strand.
CAAGAGTAGCAAAGAATGCTCAATGGTACTTTGCTCTGAAGAACGGAATTCTAACACGGTACTACACCAAAGGTTCCAGCACTATAGAACAAACAGTGCTACCGTTAGAAAACCGCAAACAAGCATTGAATCTAGCTCATGACATGCCCTTTGCAGGACACATGGCGTATGCTAAAACTAGAGCAAGGTTACTTACTCAATTTTATTGGCCAAAGTTTTGCAACGATACCAAACAGTATTGCAGATCGTGTGACATCTGTCAAAAGCTTGTCAAAAAGGGTAAACACCCACAAGCTGAATTGCAAGTTACTGATTTGGCTAGTAGACCGTTTGAAAAGATCTCGGTCGATATAGTTGGTCCTCTGAACCATATAACATCTAAAGGTAATAGATACATTGTAACAATCATTGATCTATGTACTCGTTGGCCAGAAGCGATTCCAATGAAGAACATAACTTCCAAAGACATCATGGAAGTGTTCTTTCATATTTTTGCGAGGGTAGGATTCCCTGATACCATCCTTTCAGATCGGGGTAGCCAGTTTATTTCCTCGGCTACACAAACCTTTACCAAAATGTTGGGTGTTAAACAATGCTTCAACAGTCCATACCACCCACATTCGACCGGTATAGTAGAAAAGATTAATGGCGATATGAAACATATGCTCTCTAAGGTAACCCAAGAACATCCTGAAGATTGGGATACTTATCTGCCTGCAATTTTGTTTGCATATAGGGAAGTGCCCCATTCCAGCACTGGGTTCTCACCATTCGAAATGTTATATGGTGCACAACCACGCGGCCCATTATCTCTGTATGAATCTATGTTGACTGAAAGTACAACTTTGTCTATACCCATTTCACCATATGAACATGTAACATCATTGCGTGATAGAATTATGAAATCATGTATGTTAGCTAAAGAAGCTTTCCAAAAATCAGGAGCTATTTACCGACAATATGCTAACAGAGGAAATAGAACTATTACACTGACGCCAGGACAGGACGTTCTTCTTCTTTTGCCAAGTGATAGACATCTCCTAACTGACTCATGGCAAGGACCGTTCAAAGTGCTACGACAAATTTCGACGGTAGATTACGAGATTGCAGTTAGGGACAAACATAAAATTGTCCATATTAACATGCTCAAACCATATCACCACAGACAAGACGAACAAGTAGAGACTGCAGCAAGCACCTCCATAGTGGACCAGACGGACGACAACGACACTGACGAGATACCGACACCAGTTCTTGACACGACGACCAACTTACAGGACATTAAGGTAAATCCTAAACTGACTCAGACACAGACTGACAGTTGCAGACAACTGATACAAGAATACAGGACGATCTTTTCTGACAGCCCAGGACAGACAGATTTAGTGCAACACCAAATCATCTTAACATCTGACGTTCCTATTAAGTGTAGACCATATTCCATCCCTATACACTATAAAGAAAAACTTCATCAAGAAATCATTGATTTAGAAGCAAATCATATCATTCGACGTTCACAATCTCATTTCTGTTTACCAATAGTTTTAGTACGCAAAAAGGACAACACTATTAGACTTTGTGTGGACTATCGTAAACTCAACAGCATTACACAGTTGGATTTAGAACCGATGAGCAACTGTGAAGACATCTTGACTGAACTATCTGACTCACGTTATTTTACTAAACTTGACATGACAAAAGGCTACTGGCAGATAGCTGTACATCCTGATAGTATACATCTGACTGCATTTGCCACACCGTGGGGTTTATACGAATGGTGTAAACTACCTTTCGGATTAGTCAATGCACCAGCTACCTTCGTCAGAATGACAAGAATTCTTTTGACAGACATTGCTAACATCATTTGGTACATGGACGACATTTGCATACACACAAAGGACATGACAGAGCACATAACAGCACTACAGCAGACATTTGACAGGATTAGACATCATGGACTGACTGTAAAACCTTCCAAAGTTGATATAGCCTTTCAGGAAATTTCATTTTTGGGCTATAAGATCTCAAATGGCTTTATATCAACTGACGATAACATCATGTCCAGAATTTTGAAATTGTCGCTTCCAACAACTAAGAAACAGTTGCGAAGTGTGTTAGGTCTTTTAAACTATTATAGACAGTTTATTCCTCATTTTGCTGAATTGACCAAATGTTTCACTGATCTACTAACAAATAAACATCCCAACGTGATCTACTAACAAATAAACATCCCAACGTGATTGTAAACAGTGAATGTTTAAGGCCAGCATTTAATAAGATTCTGTCATATTTTTCTAAATCACCTATTCTGAAATTGCCAAATTTGAATATTACTTTTAGATTAAGATGTGATGCGAGCTCCGTAGCCATTGGAGGTGTGCTTCTCCAAGAACACGACCAAATCTTGTAACCAGTATACTACGTCTCTCGAAAACTTAACACCAGCGAACGAAATTACAGTACACCGGAACTCGAGGCTCTTGCAATGGTATTTTCGGTACGTAAACTTTCTAGATTTTTGTTAGGCAAACATTTCATTATTGAAACAGATAATAGTCCGCTGACAATTGTTACCAGAGGAACGCCAAGTAACAGCAAGGTGGCAAGATGGTCCCTTCTTCTGCAGGACTATAGCTATGAGATTAACCATATAAAGGGTTCACAAAACTGTCTTGCAGATCTCTTGTCGAGATGTCCATACGACGAACCTAATACCCAGTCAACACCAGAGCACAGTGCAGAGGGTGTATAAAACTGCAACGTAGATAGTGATCAGTACCACAGCCAATTGTGACAATGTGTCAGTAACGCTGTGTACAACAATGTGATAGGGTAGATTGTATCTCCCAATGTATATAACATGTGTACATATTTGTATTCTTATGATTATCCTTAGTATGCGAATGAATGCGTGTATAGTTGTGAGATATGTGAAAGAATGGAATCAGTATTATGTAAACCAATGTGTTGTATAACTGTGAGATATGAGAAAGAATGTAATTATTATTGTAAATAGATAAATATTGTAACAACCAGACACTACAGAGAAGTGTCACTGGACAACACTACAGGATCCAGGAATTTATTAAGCCACTACAACGTGAGGTAATCCTGAAGGTATCCAGACCGAGGTGTCCAAGAGGTTTTAACAAGGTACGAAAGATGACTGCGACAGTACAATCCGAGCAGAAGGCGGAAGAGACGATCCAACAGCTGATAGTAACAACTACTACTCCGTTTATATAAGATCCATCCAGAACGGACCAACGTTGTATGAATGACACCACAACACATTTAATAGTACAGCTGTATACTTCCGATATTTTTTGCATATTAAGTTAAAAGTTATCAGACTACGCTAAAAAGTCTATAAATGTATGACAATTGTATTAAATTGTGAGTTAAAATATTTCCATATACTGAATTGTATATGTTGATTTTTATAAGATGTAATCTCAGCATCGTAACTTGATTGCTTCTTTACAAACGTGACTTTTTGTACACATTTGTTAATAAGGATCAAATTATGACACTAAGAAATAAATTTACAGTGGTAATTTATGTCTTGTAAACGACGATAAATTATTGTTCCTAAATTTTTTGTATAATAACCAGGGGACATTACTCTAAATTGTTGGTGATATGTAAATATGTATTGTAACCATTAACATGTGTGCTTGATAAATAACATGTCAATGTAACATCGTTTAGATATGGACAGTATATTGCCAAAACTGTTGACCTTCATTAGAAACTCTAAACAGAGGTCTGATGATGGAGCTATCTCAGAGGGAGATGCTCACGGCTTGACCTGATGATTTTAGTATTTTTGTTCTTGGTTGTGAGGTAGGGGCCAGTTTAGCCGATACCTACCGGACTAGCTGTGTCACAGCGAGGTAATGCCCATGAAATAGATTGTACTTGACGGTTGTACTTCATAGTGCAACATAATTGGTGTATACATATTGTTTACTATTCACCTGTATATATTTATTATAATTGTTAAGGTATAATGTTCGACTTTGACATGTTAGAATAACACCTAGATATATATTGTACATGAAAGGAAATCCTTTCATGAAAAAGGGGTGTGGAGAGTGTCAAGGTCTCACATCCGAGGTTGCGACGCGTTGTCTGTACCAACGCCAGACAACATAACAACACGCAACCCTGAGTGATGTTAAACACTGCAGAGAGAACGCGGCGTCTTCGACGACGCCCGGATAAGCAGCCAAGCACAGCAATTGAGCGAAGCTTAAACGACCGCTGGTCAGCAGTACAACCAGTGAACCTTGCAGGGGTCACACTAGCTGACGTGAGCGCCGACTGGCGTGTAGCGTGTAGAACGCCAGAACTGGCAGACGGGTTTAGGTGTTTGAATGGACAGGTCGCATGGGTATGCGAGGAGTGTTTGAATCTGCATTGAGAGCGAGCCTGTACGACAGTGGGAGACTGATTCGAACGCTTGAATAGTTTGACTTGTAAGTGAGATGTTTATTGCTTGCATGTATTATTATGTATTGTAGTGATATTGTTCATGCCGTAATGATTGCTATGGATTGTCATTGCGCGATGTTTGTGCGATAATAAATGCAGCGCGTAAATAAAGCGTGTGAATAATACTTTCGGATATTCACTTCGTGTGATTTGATAGGTTGATATTACTTCACACTTGCCAGAAAACGAGCTACTTATCTTGCTCTACGCAAGACTCTGACACTGTGTCTGTCTCAGTGTCTCTCTACTTCTCTCCCTCTGTATGCCTTTGTTTTTTTTTCTCACTCTGTCTCTTTCTGTTCCTCCCTGTCTCTCTCTCTCTCTGTCTCTCTGTCTCTGTCTCTCTGTTTGTCTGTCTCTGTGTCTCTCTGCTTTGTCTCTGTTGTTTTGTCTTTCTGCCTCTTTCTCTCTGCTCCTCTGTGGTTCTCTCTATTTCTCTGTCTCTGTCTCTGTGTCTCTCTGCTTCTCTCCCTGTCTCTGTCTCAGTCTCTCTCTCTCTCTCTCTGTGTCTCTGTCTCTCTCTCTCTCTCTCCATTTCTATATATCTCTCTCTTCTTCCCCCTCTCCCTCTCCCTCTCAAGCCCCGTAGTTTTCAACCAGTGAGGTAGGTAAACAGCGTTTCAAGAGGAATGTTGTGACACAGACTCGGACTATTTGATTATATTCAGAGACCAGCACTGCTGAGAGTTTATCACGCACGCACAAATAAACTTCCTGTTATCTCACTGCGGGATTATCCCACTCGCCTGTCAGTTGGACTGAAACATTGACTGCTCATTCAGAAAGCAATGGTAAACCAATGAACATAAAATTACTTAGATAATCAACCTAGGGTTGATGGCAACTTCCTACAAAGGACATGCGCCATTTTGTTTAACATAAACCAGCTTGACCACTGTTAGCGCTCTATTGAATTTGTTTACTGGTCTTGTCACTAGCATTACAGTATACCAGGGAGTCTCTGTGGCGAAGTGGTCAAGCCGTTTGACTCGTGCTCCGAAGGTTGTGGGTTCGATTCCGGGCCGCGTCCTTCGGTTTACGAGCTAAATGTTTCGGAGACTCCTGTGGGTCGTCGCTAAAAGCTACGGAGTTCGTGCTTTGTGCGACGCTTTCCGTGCTGCGGAAAGAGACCGAGCCATATGGGATACAACCCGGTGCAATGAAGTCGACCCTGTCGACTTTTAAGCGACTTTTATTACAGTATACCAGCCATGTCTATTGGTATTACATATGTAGCATATAACATAAAGCTATGACATATGTAGCATATAAACTTTCGAGTTAAAAATCTACCCACAGTATTTCAGGATCCTTGCCGGTGCTACGGAGTTCGTGCACTCAGCTGAGATTTTCCGGACTCAGGCTTGAGTTGGGAGTAGAACGGAGCACTTATGAGTTACACCCTTGTGCCGTGATGTTGATCCGTCGACTAAACTTAAATAAACTGAACTGGAAAAAACTGAGGCAAGACATGCTTCTTGGAAGAAGAGGCAGGGTCGATATCAGCAAAAAGATAGACACATGACCATTGCAGACACCTAGGCCACGACGGTGTATGTAGTAGCTTAACAGGTAAGAGACTAAGAATCTCTTCTCAGGGGCGAGACTAAGAATCTCTCCTCAGGGGCGTGATGTGAGAGACAATCTGTAAGGGACCTGCTACACGATAAGAAGATTATTGTAAACACAAAAATAGGCATATGGGTGAGAGCCGCCCACTAGCCGTTCTGTAAATAAAATACCGCAGGAGCATCGATTGAACAATGCGAAATTAGGAGACGGGAAACGGAACAAAAAAACACACACACGGAGAGAGAGAGAGAGAGAGAGAGAGAGAGAGAGAGAGAGAGAGAGAGAGAGAGAGAGAGAGAGAGAGAGAGAGAGAGAGGCAGGCCTGGAAGAATAATTTAAAACTAAAAGAATTTCAATTCCATTAGCAAACCAAGAAAATGAAACGAATGACACACTACTGCCATTACCAACACAAAGAAGAAAAGAAAACTAGAACAAAAAGCTCATGACAAGAGTTATTAGATTTTAGATTATTAAATTAATTAAGTAACGATAAAACAGGTAAATGACAAGAACCGTTTTATTAAATTAATTAAGTCACGATAAAACAGGTAAATGGCAAGAAAAGTGACACGCCGAGGCAAGGCGAGAGGGATTTGTGATGATAAAGATGACAGGCAGTGGCTGAATGTCAGACAGGACCAATGTGCCATAAATAGTTAAAAGCAGATATAGAGATGATAAACTGAGGCAAAGGGACGTTTATCTGCCGCAGCTATTGCTTACAAAGCGAATCATTGACAAGTAGCAGATAAGAAAACGAACGAGCTTTATTTTTAAAGGGTCACAATCTGGGCACGCAAGCTCGTCTAACATTCGGCCCTTCCAAAACACTCATCTTTCTTAGATCAATTGTCTTTTTGTTATACATGATACATTCACAAAGTAAAAAAAAAATATTTTCAAATGAATGTTGTGAACATAAACATTGCATTTTACCATGCTATATGAGACAGGCTGGCAACCTCCCCCCCCCCCCCACCCTCCCACACACACGCGCACACTCACACACACGCACACACAGATTGCATACACACACAGACACGCAAACATGCATACACAGATACCTACGAATACATACATACCTATATACATCATTCACAAAAACTATCACTGCCATGCACCCACCCAGTAACACACACACACACACACACACACACACACACATACACACTCCCTCGCATACACACAGTCACAATCCCAAATTCACTAACAAACATCTCTCCCCCCCCCCCCTCTCTCTCTCTCTCTCTCTCTCTCTCTGTCTATCTCTCTTTCTCTCACGCCCATATATCCTCATTCATACATAAAGCAAAGTACACACATACCCTCCCTCCCACATGCACATAATAGACACATACACACGTTCACACACGTACACACACAAATACATAAACATTCGTACATATATACAATTACATAGCCATACACACTTCCTTACACACACTTCCTTACACACACACACACACACACACACACACACACACACACACACACTCACAAACACAAGAAATCATAAACTCATTTATATTCTCTCTCTCTCTCTCTCTCTCTCTCTCTCTCTCTCTCTCTCTCTCTCTCTCTCTCTCTCTAGAGGAATTATGTAGAAGCTGCAGAGTTGAGGTGTCTAAGAAGACTGATGAGAATACCGAGGACAGATAGAAAGAGAAATGAAGAAAGCCTGAAAGAAGTTAAATCACACAGAGAACTGGTTCCTCGCATCAGAAGAAGACAGTAGACAGTCTCTGGGCATGATATGAGAAGGGAACATCTGGAGTATGTCGTCACAATGGGAAAGCTGGAGGGGAGGAAATGCAATGGGAGATGAAGAGAGAAGATGCTGGACATGTTGACATCATGGCATTGAGAAGCATCAGTAATTGTTGGAATTACATGAGACAGAAGTCTGTGCACATACATGATCCTTAACGCCATAATGTAAGATGAAGAAAGACAAGGGGAGCGGGGGAGGAGAGAGGAAAAAGAGGGGGAGCGGAGGAGGAGGAATAAGAGGAGGAAGTAGAAAGAAGAAGAAGAAGAAGATGAAGAAGTAGATAATGATGATGCTGATGATGATGATGATGATGATGATGAAGAAAAGTAGAAAAGGAAGAAGAAGAAGAAGAAGAAAATAATGATGATGATGAAGAAAAATAGAAGAGGAAGACGAAGACGGGAAGAAGAAGAAGAAGAAGAAGAAGAAGTGATTGTGATGATGATGATGATGTGAGATGATGATGATGATGATGATGATGATATGATGATGGATGATGATGATGAAAAGAAGAAGAAGAAGAAGAAGAAGAAGAAGAAGAAGAAGAAGAAGAAGAAGAAGAAGAAGAAGAAGAGAAAGTTTACAAAAACAGTAATGGAAAGCATGGTTCCCTAAAGAAGACGTAGAGTTCGAACAACACAAATGTGGAAACAGGCCATTAAAGCCATCTTGACAACAACAATGCCTGAGGCAAGGGAACTGACCAACTATCGAATGTCGTCACGGCCAGCCATGATGAGAGCAAAGTTTTACGGAGGGCCTTTCCCTTGAACAATTGTTTACAAGTCTCACGAAATACTAAAGCCAGTAGATGTTATCTGTCAAACCATCAGAGCGCTCGCATTATACAAAGGAAAACAATAACTGCAACAGCAATAAAAGTCATTATCCTCCTCCTCCTCCTCCTCTTCTCCTCCTCCTTCTCCTCTCCTCCTCCTCCTCTCTCTCATCATCATCAATCATCATTTCATCATCATCATCATCATCATCATCATCATCATCATCTATCATCATCATCATATCATCAGCAGCATCACAGCCATGTAGCAGCAATGAGGATACCAGCTTGCACACACATAAAATAAGGTACTTTTGCCTGAATTCACCCCAAACAAACGTCACCAGCTATATTTAGGGTCACCAGCTATATTTAGGGTCACCAGCTATATTTAGCACTGACGGTGACCTCCCTGTGTTCGGGTACAGTGCGTGTCAGTGCGTTTCAATTGCCCCACAGTGTTTCTTTATCTGTGGCAACCGTTTCTGTGTGAGTGTGTGTGTCTGTCTGTGTCTGTCTCATCATGAGTTTTCTGGAACTGGCAGCAGCAGCTGTCCACGACCAGCAGAGTAGCGTTGCTTTTCTGCAGCATTATGGCGCATCTGACATTCTGCTAGACGCCAATAACGTTCTATTATTATGTCGACTGCTAACTACGGCCTTGTTGTGTGTGTACTGGAGTCGTCTTTGATAATGTTGCTGTCGTGGGCGTGAGGGGATCCCACTG
>OY992886.1:77766190-77821190 GCA_963921405.1 Cepaea hortensis
TTCACATCCTGGAATAGGATCTCTAGATCAGACAATATATTACATCTGTTCTGTACTTCTATGTTGAATTTGTTTTGTATTTCCTTGTCATTACTCAATGTACACAAATCATATTTAGTGTTTCCTGTTGTATACTTGACTTTCTTTAACTTTATCGTCAATGTTCCTGTACGTAATCTGTGGTCACTATAACAATCAGCACTGGGAATTGTTTTTGCTATTGTTATCGCGTTTCTAAATCTTCTGCTAATCAGAATGTAGTCAGTCTGGTTTCTAATCCTGCTATCAGGACTCCTCCATGTCCATAATCTTTTAGGGTGTTGCTTAAACCAGGTGTTGCCTCCTATCATTTCCTGTTCTTTTGCCCACTCTACGAGTCTGTATCCTCTTTCATTTATTTCTCCTAAACCATAGTTTCCTACTGTGTATCTATCACCTTGATTTCCTACTTTTGCATTGAAGTCCCCTATTATGATGTTTATTTCTGAATTTTTACATTTCTTTAAAGCCGACTCGATGTCATTATAAAATTTCTCTACATTATCTTCACTGTATTCTCCTGTTGGGGCATATACTTGAATAAGTGGGGGGGGGGGGGGGGGGTGGCACATTGCAATCCTGACAGACCAAAGTATGTGAGTTGGAATGTGGCCAAAATTCCATCACAATGCCTGGGCAGAGCTTCAGAGAAACATGTGGTGCCCAAACGACATGTTCCCTTTCTCGGCCTTGCCTTTTGTTTCCAGAGGCATGGGTAACCAATACGCCTGGCACAAGGTAGGCTGCAGGTGGCGAGTGGTGGCCAGACCCTGGAACCCAAGGGAACCGACTTAGAATACTTGAATTACATTTATGCTAAAAGGTCTACCACTTAATTTAACTAGTAGAACTCTGTCTGCCCAATATCCTTGAACAGATTTATACATACATTCTCCCTATATTCCTTGTCATAATTTCCACCAACATTTATGCACTTATCCCATTGGTTTATCAGTCCTCCAAAACCGGCCGCATAGAACTGCGTGCTTTGTTTTCATTGACCTACCATCCCACATAACTGTGTGACTTACTTATTGACTCATCCTCGTAACATTTTCTACCCAGCTATGCACCGCTTTACGGGACACGCATCTATTCAACCGGTTTGGGAGGACTGATAAAACGAAGGGATAAGTGCAATCAATGTTGGTGGAAATTATGTTGAGAAATAAAGGGACAATGTATGTATAAAAATAAACTGGTTTCAAGTTGTTATCACTAGGGACACAGCTAGAGTACCGACAGGAAAGTACTGCCATAACTACGATGCTGAAATTGAGGCAATCAAGATAGCAACAGAGAAATTACTAAATACCAGCAATGGTACACAACCTATAGCAACAGAGAAATTACTAAATACCAGCAATGGTACACAACCTGTGGTGCTATTGACAGATGCAAAATCAGTACTCGAGGCGCTCCTGTCTGAGAAATTGCCAGTACTCAGGACACTACTTTCTGAACTTAGCAGTCAACATAAGGTCACCATACAGTGGATACCATCCCACTGTGGAGTACCCGGAAATGACAGAGCTGATAAATTGGCTAAGGAAGGAGCCAAAGAAGAACAGCCTGATGTGCCCGTTACATACCACCAAAAGAAAAGAATGATCAAATCAGTCAGAAAGCCACCAAAACCTGCTCAAGATGACTACTACGTTATGGATAGACCAGAACAAGTCATTATTCTGCGCCTCAGAACAGGGCACAATAGATTACGCAACCACATTTATACAAAATTCAAGATTGGTGAAACAGCCATGTGCACATGTGGATTGGCGTCGCAGACAGCAGAGCACATACTCCAAGACTGCCCAAAATATAACATATCTAGGAAAACCTTCTGGCCTAGAGCGACGACAGTGGAAGATAAACTCTATGGACCACTGTGTGAACTGAAAAAGACAGTTCAATTCATACAAGAGACAGCATTGCAGTTATAGACATATTTCAAGCGAACGAAAGAAGAAGAAGAAGAAGTTGTTATCATCTTTAGTTATTTTTCTACAGCCATTTGTGACTTACTAATTAACTTACCCTCGTAGTAGTGGTAATAGCCGCAGCAGTTGGTGTAATAGCGGTTTTGATAGAAGTGGTGGTAGTAGTAGTACTAGCAGCGGTAGTATCAGTTTTGGTAGAAGAAGTAGATGTAGGAGCAGCAGTAGCAGAGCGGTAAGTATACTTGTCTTCCACCATAATGACTGGGGTTCAATCCTAGGCAGTGGCAGAACAGGTTTGTCCTTCCGACCACTACGCCCCATGGGACGACTCAGCCTGGATACGTTTTTAAAATGTGTTGGGAATCTTTGTTGAAAGAAAGGCAGAGAGAGAGAGAGAGAGAGAGAGAGAGAGAGAGAGAGCGAGAGAGAGAGAGAGAGAGAGAGAGAGAGAGAGAGAGAGAGAGAGAGAGAGAGAGAGAGGAAACTATGTCACCTTCTCCAAGATTGTGAACACTCCGATGACGATGTCTGTCATAGAACTACTGTCACCTTCACCATGACTTCTCCAGTTAGAATATGATGTCATTCTTCTAACCCTCTCCTACCCTGTTACCTACCCCTCCTGTCTGAAAGTCTAATACACTAGAAGCTTAGCAATGTAACCACACAGACTAACATTTTATCTTCTAATCTCTAGTGTAGATGATAAAAATTTATTGCAGTGTCATATACTTGGCTTACATTCAAGCATTGTTCTGTCGCTGTGACCTAAGATTATTTATTGTTCCGATCCGATCCGATTTATAGAACAAAAATGAAACTTTCCACCTCGTCCAACCAGCCTCAGTGGCATTGGTTATAGTCGTAGTGGTTCATAGTGCGATATAGATTGTTCTGGTCTTTCGCGAACTGGGCGACTTCTGTTGCTGCGTGTTTGGCCGGGTTTCTCATTTTCGCCATCCTCCGTGCCATAGATTAACATTTCCTCTTCTAATCTCTAGTGTAGATGATAATAATTTATTGCAGTGTCAAAATTTATTGCGGGGAATTCCCGGAGATATTTAGAGTCAGAACATTCAACCCGCCTTGCCTGTCCGCCCGGTGGTCACGAGCCCTTTCCACATCGGGGCGGATTCGGATTTCTAAAGTTGACCTAGTCTTCCAGGTCGATCTGGTCTAAAATGTGTCCCAGGAAAAATACATGGGAAGTAAAGACGGCCGGAGTGACAGTGATTACATCACCCACCGTGTGTCCATGAGTCTATACAAATATGAGTCTAGCACCATTTGTCCAATGCACTGTTGTGCAATGTATTTGTGCAATGTCCAATATAAAAGGCGCCATTTCTTTTGCTTGACTGACTTCCGGAGAGTCAAGACGTGAGGGAAAGACATGTTCGCCGGGTAGGACACGGCTAGAGGAAACATGAGAACTGTCTAAATAGCAAGCGCTCTCTACCGGGATCAGCGGGGACAAATTGATGGAGGCGTAAAAACACGCTGACATGAGAATTAGAGACAGTGTGAGATGCAGGAGATAGCAACATATGTGCTTGATGTGAACTGATTGAGGGCCTGTGCTTAAATAGAAGATAAAAGGCAGAAGAAGAAGAAAGATAATGAGAAAAAGAAGAAGAAGAAGTCGAAGAACAATAGCAGGCGTGATCAAAGACGAAGATGTCAGGTGTGCATTCATCTTCAGTGCGCCAAGAGAACAATCAGCATTTCGACATATGCTGTGAGAGACATGACACTTATGTTTATGTCCTGAGAGCGGGAAACATGGATTCTAGTGCATCAATAAATTAATCAGATAAGATCATAATGTGCACGAGGAATAAGATAGTATACAGCAGCATCATGTATGGAGATATACGCAGTATCGGGGACAACTACAGCTGACCATCGATGTGAAGATGACAAATGATCTTATCTAAATCCTGGGACAGAAGCTGCCTAGGGCTAGAACAGTAGACGGACTCAGGACTGTCATTTAAGCTGCCTAGCATTACAGAAGTTAGTTGGTCATGCCTAGGGTGGCATGTATTGCCTGCCTGGCACTGACCGTAATAGGTCCCTCTGATCCAGACAGTCAAGGGCCTTGTCCTCACCGTGGAGCGCACTTGCGAGCTTCGTAGATCAGTGAGTACCCGACGGGTGTTGTGGTCAATATCAAGCATGGTTCTTTTACTTAATATAATTCCCGGGTACCCAATTCAAATGGGTCTACTTCAGAGCCCAGATTAATTTAAGAAAAAAAAAATCCCGTCTCCTATGAGGATTCGAATACATGACAATCGGGCCGGCGGGAGATCGAGTTAGCCACTTCGTCATCGTGGCTTTTAGTAACACTGACAGTAACGTGTTCTAACCGAATAATAACAATAATACATTCCAGAAAGCATAATTTAGACTCATTTATCTGCAATTTCAGATAATATATAATTATAATATTATCTTTTGTTTTCTTCTCTCTCCGTACCTGGCTTTTACTTTTTCTTATAATTTTTCATTCCCCTCTTTACCCTGTCCTCTATTCTCCCCCCTCCCCCCTCTATCTCTCCCTCTCTGGGTATCTCTCTTGGGTATCTTGCCCAATTTGTTACCCTTTGAAAATAAAGTCAATTCGTTCGTTCGTTCGTTCGTTCGTTCCCTCTCTTCTCTCTGTTCTCTCGCCCCTGTACAAAATGTACACCTACGTCACGGAACCAGTCTAAAATCAATAGAGAATGCTAGCTAGCCCTGAGGGCAAGCGAGGAGAAGATAACAGTCGCTGACCTATGTTTGCCTGGAATGGTTTTGATTGCCGGAAGTCCGCCATTAGTTCCCGATGAAGAAGTCTGAGACACGACACACTTGTGATCTTGTGACTCGCCCCGCAGCCAGTTGATGACAATCTCTTCACACAACACAGAAACTGTCACATGAGATGACTTCTCAAAACACAACTCAACAAAAGCTATAGTTCACCTGTACTTCTGTACTCGCTGAGCTGTTTGAATAACAATGGATAAAAAAGATAGTCAATCATATAAAAGATATTGCAGTTAGGCCTTCACAATTTCTGCGTCACGATATAATGAGATGGGGGCAGCAGTTCTTTTCCTTGTAGCGTTTCTTCCCGGACATTTGAGTTGAGTTAAAAACCGACATCACTGCACTCAGGACATTCCCATACGTGCTCCGCCCTCTCGTTCAACAACCAGCAAAGTGTCATACTACTAATCGTTCCCATCGCTATCTGATTTAAAGTTCTCCTGGTCTTCCCTCTCAGTTTTGAGATTCTTCCAGAACCCCTGCCGATCCCCTGCAATCTCATTCTTTCTACATATGGGTTCTCAATCTGTCCCCCCCCCCCGCCTTCTCCACCTGGTCCCACAAGCGCACGGCCACCTCTTCCTTGTCCAGAGGTAATCTACCACCAAGAGGTGCATTCCCTGCCAGCCTATCAGCCCGTTCATTTCTTCGCACCCTCGCATGGCCAGGGTAAAATATCCATACAATTCTTACAAAATGTGACCTCTAAGCGACGATAGCCATTCCACATGAAACATTCCTTTCTCCACCCTAGTAAGCATACTCTTTGAATACGTAATGAAGACAATGTGTGTTGCAGTTTAGTTTAGTTTAGTTTAGTCGTTGGATCAACATCGCGGCACACGGTTTAACCCATAAGTGCTCCGTTTTCCTCCTAACTCAAACCTGAGTCTGGAGAAACTCAGCTCAATGCACGAACTCCGTTGCATCGGCGAGGATCCTGAAATACTTGGGTAGATTTTTATCTCCAAATTTTACCCGGGCAGCGCCGTTAGGCTACTCTTTTTCGATTTCCAACTGCCAAGGGATTTTTTACGTGCGCAACAATACACACGGGCGTCCGATCTCACTACCCAGAGACCAGGGGAATTTTTATTACTGGAAGTCCAGGTGGATTTTTTAAATAAATCCCGGTCCTCACCGGGGCCTGAACCCGGGACCTCCAGCACTCGAGGCGGACACCATACCTCGAGACCACTCATCCCCCGTGTGTTGCAGTAATCTCCTCTAACCAACGGAATGCCGCTGTTACTGCTTCCACCTCCATTCTCATGCTGGAGGTCGTAGTCTCATATGCCAGATGGATCAGCATGGTCCATTAGCCTTTGCAATGAAACCCCAACCACTACGTCTGTTTCTCACCACTGACCCTCGGTGTAGATGACTATGTAACCTTGATGTATGTTACTCTGGATCAGTTGTTGCACTTCAAACTCAATGCGGCCCGCTGCCCATTCTCTGCACTCACGACCCAGTGTTACTATTACCTTGTGCCAGTCCGTCATGTCTTCCGAAACTCCAACCCACTCTTTTTCACGATTGATGGTCTCTAGATCACACACCTGACGTATAGATATTCTTCCCGGACAACTCCTAGGAAATTATGAAAGTGTATGGTGCCATTTGTATGAGGCTAATTCGACGGAACAGAAGTAACAGTTAAACTCACAGAAGACAATGCTAATTGGGTGTTCAGTGTTAGATCTTCACTTATTTTCGGCTAGGATATAGAGGTTGAGGTGGCCAGCTCGTCGCCTTTACTTTCGATCAAGTCTGAAAATTGTCTGGTACTCATTTTGATAAGCTGGCTCCATCCCAGAGTCGCCGTGAAGGGTAACAAATCATCCCACCTATGCTTGGGAAATTCAAAGCGGACAACTACTTTGACAAACAAGCGCACTAACTACTATATCACTGCGGCTCACGAATGGATGTGATGATCGGGTGGGAGGCTGGGCGGAATGGAAATTGTTGATAGTTGAACTCGGACCATTGCGTTGATGGGAAAACGCAATGAGAACCATGCTACCGCCACTCATGATGTGTTTGTAATGAGATGAATTAGTTTGGAGAAGGATGTAACAACCACCCGGAGAGATGAAGATATGTTTATAATGGGACCAGAGCGCCGGAAAGGTTGTGACAACCGGAATAATGAGGGTATGTTTGTAATGAAAGTTTTTACAACCGGGAAGGTATAGGTATGTTTGTAATGAAAAAAAGATCGCCAGCGGAAGGTTTTGACAACCGGGAAGATATCGATATGTTTGTAACGGAAAGAGAACATCATGAAAAGGTTGTGACAACCGTGATAATGAGGATAAGATTGTAGTGGGAAGAAAGCGTTCAGAGAAGGTTGTGACAACAGAGATCACGAGGACATGTTTGCAATGACAAGAGAACGTCCTGAGACGGTTGTGACAACAGAGATCACGAGGACATGTTTGCAATGACAAGAGAACGTCCTGAGACGGTTGTGACTACAGAGAAGATAGGACAGTAGACAGAAATTTGGCCAGAGCGAGGCAATGCTGGATAGAGTGACAGTATAACAACTAATACATTCAGCGATGGAACCTAACCAAGAATACTGAAAACGGATGCCTGTGGAACAATATGATGGCCGTTGGTATCCGGCATGGAACATTATGATGGTGATTATAAAAATGATGATGTGTTTCATTAATAAGCATTGCATTTCTGTGATTATTTACAAACTGTTTGAGCTACCTAGCAACTGTAAACGCGAAAGACTGTTGACATTGGTGCGGGACTGACTTTGATAAAACGAGACATGCCGATGTTTATGAATACTTTTACTGGTAGTGGCGCCTTTCCGTCTAGACAGACGATAGTTATTGTGCTTTACAAACAGGCATATCACACAGCTTGAGATGAATTGTAGAAACCACGTGTTGCCCATGCAGCGTGATGACTTTCTCGGCCTGCCTAGTTTACCCCAGAGAAAATGTAAAACCAATACATCTGAAACATTACAAGCTGGAGAAGTTGCCGGATCAGCAAAGCAATTCATTAACTGTCCGCCTGTCGGAGCTTCGATCATAGTTGTCCCCCTTGGTTTAGGACATGGTCTGCCCTGCTATGACATTTAGTCTTTAGGTTGCATTTCCTTGCACCTTTGTAAGGCTTGTACCCTTCCAATTGCGTTCCTCTGTCCGAATCCGTTAGCACAATCTGGAGTGTTGGATTTGGTGAGCGCGCCGCAGAAAGCAGGTAGTATAGTCTACTGTCATACGGTAGCTCAGTCATATATGACTGAGACCTGACTTCATAATACGTTTACGTATAAATACGTATCAAATTTATGTTAAAACCATGGACGGCACACCGACGCATTTGAGATTCTGCAGAGACTGCATAAAGCTTTTCAGTCTATCAGCAACACTGCTAATCAGGAAAATCAACACATGAATTACTCATGGTGCTGTCTGGGAGCTGTCGCCTGTGAAACATTAACAGGCATGCTTGATGTCTTTACTGTTACAAAATAATAGGTTACGGAGATGTCTGTATAAGTGTTTTGGTTTCGCTTTCAGTGTGCCCAATGCCCAAATGGGGAATAAAGGGAGACAGGAGAACGAAGAAACATGCTTCAAGGCAACTTAAAACGTAATAAACATTGTTTACCCAGCACATTGAGAGACTAATTCGCAATGTACAATACATGCTAGTAGCGTTTTTAACTTCACCTGCAATGTTTTGTTTGTTTGTGAACATAGTGTTAACACTTCCTTTTCTTTTCTCTTTCCTTCTCATGTTCCTTCTTGCTATCACCCCCACCCTCATCAACACCATCACTATCACTTCCTTCTCCCCCTTCGCCTTCTATTTCTTCCATCAATCTTTAACCTTTGACAGTCTGCCATAATTATTCATAGCAAAAATTAACAATGTTATTTTGAATGTTATGCAATAATCTGAACATTTTTCTGTGCGCTTTTACCTGCATTATATCCAGTTTGTTTAATATTTCGCAATGTGATGAACGCTGTTGAAATAGTTTTTAAAACCGTTTAGTATTCACTTAGGCCCAGACAAATGATAATGTGAACTTCAAACTTAAAGGAGCATGACATCATGCAAATTGAACGCTAAGTTAAATACACAACAAACTAATGACATAAACGGCAGAACTGGAATGCGTTAGGGCTATAGAATCTTGCTGATATATTACTGGCATAATTCCCAAGCAAACTCCAACACTACGAGAATGTTCGTAATTCAAATTGTCCTTAACTCCGAAGATTCGCAATCCGAAGTTCTGTAACTCGGAATATGCTTGTATGTAACAAACATTCAGAAATGAAAAACAAGGAAGAAGAAACTAAACATAACAAATCCACGAAAACTGTTTTGTTGTTGTTGTTGTTGTTTTTTTTTTTTTTACATAATTCGTGTAACCAGTTCAGGCGGCACATTATCTTCTGAAGGCAAATCAGTATTAGATTTTCAATCAGGATCCTGATATATTAGTGCCATTAGCGGAACCGGCTCTCTTAATGGGGTCGCCAGTATTTGTGCGTTGTCGTGGCTACGGTTTATTCTTAGAGGTGTTTGTCCTTGTAATCTCGTCGTTTGTCATTTTTCTAATGCGCAAACTATGACTGAATATAACGCATTTTAGTGCTTTTATTTCGTCATATGAGGAGTATGTTATAAATTAGCAAAGCTGTATAGTATTATGCTCTGTTGATTTGTAAATTATTTATTGTGCACTCCACTAATGTTAAGCCGCGTTAACGGAAATGGACGAATTGCCTTTTCATTTTAAAAATGCTGCATGACCTTTGCAGGACGTTGTAATGAACCCCAAACCCAGGTTAATTTACTAGGGAATTTTACGTTTAGTAATCTGTCATTGCTTTCTGAGCGAGAAGTCAACGTTGTAGTCCAACTGACCGGTATAGGAAAATAACCCCGTATCATGGCGTCAGCGCACATGAAGTTTAAGCGCATGTTCATTAATTCTCGCGGCCACGCCGACCTCTGCCTATTTCATTATTATCATATAATTGACTGCTTTCAGTGGTCATCGCTGAGAGGACACTTGTACACACCTGGCGTGTGTTGTATATAGTGCTAGTCCTATATTCTTACAGACCAATCGGTAATGTGGTTAATATTCAAAAGACAGGTCCTGGTATCAATTCATTTCAGATTGGGTCCACCTAGGAGTCGATTCATTTCAGGCTGGGTCCATCTACGTATCCATTCATTTCAGACTGGGTCCACCTAAGAGTCGATTCATTTCAGGCTGGGTCCATCTACGTATCCATTCATTTCAGACTGGGTCCACCTAAGAGTCGATTCATTTCAGGCTGGGTCCACCTAGGTGTCCAATCATTTCAGGCTGGGTCCATCTAGTTTCCATTCATTTCCGGCTGGGTCCACCCATGTATCCATTCATTTCCTGCTGGGTCCATCTAGGTGTCCACTTCAATTTAAAAAATTCCGCCCGGATGACGTACATGACAAGCGAAGGGGCAGGCAAGTCTGCTAGCCACTGCAATAGCTCTGCTCCACAAACAATATATTGCACGATTCATTGCCTGACATATTTCGCTGTATCGTCAACCATCATTGGCACCTTGCCGTCTTGACAGACGATAGTTTGTGCTTTAAAAAGGCATAATAACTTTTAACTATGGCGGTAGCGAGTGTGACTGATAAGGCCAATTTGCGCTGTAAATGTCCGTTCACAGTGGGTGCATGTGAACACGTGGTCATTTCCACCATCATGCACCATCTTACGTCTCAAACGCTTGGTGTGTGACTTTTCTGCAATAATTTTCTCCTTTGACTTTATTCCATTTCTGATATTTGCCCTCCATGCAACACGTTCAGCGGCGACTTGCTCCCAATGTGCATTATCAATGCCTGTATCAATCATGTCCCGCTTACACACATCTTTGTATCGTAGTAGAGGCCGACCCTGAGATCTCTTACCCATCTGTAATTCACCAAAAAAGATATCCTTTGGTATTCTACCATCATCCATCCTCCTAAGATGTCCTATCCATCTAAGTCTACGAAGACTGAGCATGGAATAAACTGTCACACAACCTGATCTTTCCAATACTTCAGTATTTGTGATTTTGTCTTGCCACTTAATACCAAGAATTCTTCGCAGACACCGCATATGAAAGCTGTTTAAATTGTTC
This sequence comes from Cepaea hortensis, assembly GCA_963921405.1. Taxonomy (NCBI): domain Eukaryota; kingdom Metazoa; phylum Mollusca; class Gastropoda; order Stylommatophora; family Helicidae; genus Cepaea; species Cepaea hortensis. The sequence goes on from OY992886.1 coordinate 77,777,169, forward strand.
TCTTGGTGTGAGTAAGTTGTCCAGGTTTCACTGCCATAGAGAAGAGTACTAAGGACACAGGCTTGATAGACAAGGACTTTTGTTTTGGCAGTAAGCTTCCTGTTCTCCCAGACTCTTTTTCTTAACCTGTTCATTGTTGTTGCTGCCTTACCAATCCGGATGTTGATTTCCTGATCTAGGGATAATTTGCTATTTACCACTGATCCTAGATATGTAAAATGGTCTACTATCTCTAGTTCGGCGTCGTCAATAAAGATTGATGGTACCCCATGTGCACCTTGTGACATAATCTGTGTCTTCTTTTTGCTAATTGTTAAACCAAATTCAGAACAAGCATTGGAGAATGCAGATAGTAGACATTGCAATTCTTCCTCAGAGTGGGTCGTAACTGCAGCATCATCTGCAAAAAGCAACTCTCTGATCAGTACCCTCCTAATTTTGGTCTTAGCCTTCAATCTCTGAGCATTGTAGAGGCCGCCATCTGAGCGTGAGTGAATGTATATACCACCATCCTGATCACGAAATGCATATTTCAGTAGAAGTGAAAAGTATATTCCAAAGAGGGTGGGAGCTAGTACACAACCTTGCTTAACTCCACTCTTGATTTCAAATTCTTCAGAAGTTGCACCATCAAACTTGATTATACCCTTCATGCCTGTGTGGAACGATTCCACAATGGACAGAAGAGTTGGTGGGCAGCCAATCTTCTTTAGTGCCTTGAACAGACCCTCACGACTGACCAAATCAAATGCCTTTGTGAGGTCGATGAAGGCAATAAACAGTGGTTGATTCTGTTCACGGCATTTTTCTTGCATTTGTCGCAATGAGAATATCATATCAGTGGTAGACCGGTTCTGTCGAAAGCCACACTGTGATTCGGGGTAGACTTGATCTCCTAGGACTTGAAGTCTGCGCAGAACAATTCTGGCAAATACTTTTCCAACAATACACAGAAGTGAGATACCCCTATAGTTGTTGCAGTCGCTCCGATCGCCCTTGTTCTTGTACAGTGTTATGATGCTTGAATCTTTGAAATCCTGTGGGACTTGTCCTTCACGCCAGCATAGCTCTATTAGCTGGTGGATCTGTATAGTGAGTGTGTCTTGCCCACTCCTGATAACCTCTATTGGAATCCCATCCTTACCTGGAGCCTTGCCAGATGCAAGTTCATTTATAGCACACTTAACTTCTGTTATGGTGGGAAGTGTGTCCAGGTGGTCAAGAGTTGGTAGAGCCTCTATGGCGTTGAGGGCATTATCCGCTAGTTTGGTCTCACTTGAGTAAAGCTCCAAATAGTGCTCTACCCATCTGTCCATCTGCTGTTTCTTATCAGTGATGACTTCTCCAGTCAAGGTTTTCAATGGTGCACTTCTTTTGATCACTGGACCACAGGCTTTCTTTATTCCTTCATACATGCTTCTTATGTCTCCCTTATCACTTGCGATTTGAATGGACTCACATAACTTGATCCAATAATCATTTGCACACTGCCTGGCAGCCTTTTGCACATCCTTCCTAGCTTGCCTTAGCTCACTCAGAGTGTTACGCGTTGGTCTTTCCTTGTTTCTTAAGAGAGCTTTCTTCTTCTTATCAATCAAGGGCTGCAGAGTCTCGCTGTTGGCCGCAAACCAGTCCTGCCTCTTATGATCCACAGTGCCGTAAACCTTTACGGCAGTTTTACAAAGAGTTTCCTTAAGTTTATTCCATTTATCATTTACTGTACAATTTTCTGGTGTATCAGTGAAAGCGTCTTCAAGTTGCTGTTGAAACTGAAAGCACTTTTCAGGATCATGAGTGTTAATAATATTAATCCTGGGGCTAGATTTGTGTTTAGCTGTGTAGATTCTCTTTGGTCTCAGTCTAACCCTTGCAACAACCAAAGAATGATCCGTATCACAGTCAGCACTGTGGTAACTACGAGTCAATGATATATGGTTCAGATGTTGTCTCCGTGTGATGATGAAGTCCAGCTGGTGCCAATGGCCGGATCTTGGATGTTTCCATGTGACCTTATGCATCTCTTTTGTTTTAAAAAAAGAGTTTGTAATAGATAGGTCATTACTGGTGCAATGCTCCAGCAGCCTTTGCCCATTTTCATTCATGCGACCGATGTTGTATTTTCCAAGGCACACTGGCCATGAACTCGAGTCCTTGCCCACACGAGCATTGAAATCACCGAGCATATAAATGTAGTCAGATTTTGGAACTGCCTTGATCACAGAGTCTAACTCCTCATAGAACAAATCCTTCACATCATCAGAGGAATCGAGTGTCGGTGCATATGCAGTAATAATGGTGGCAAACCCACAAGAGGTTGCCAAGCGCAGGGATAATAGTCTTTCATTTCCTCCTGCTGGAATTTCAATCATTCCCAGTAGCGAATTCTTCACTGCAAAGCCCACACCGTGTTGCCTTTTTTCTGCCTGCCCTTTACCCTTCCAGAAAAAGGTGTAGTTGTTTTCCCTGAGTGACCCTTCCTCAGCGAGGCGAGTCTCCTGCAGGCCAGCAATATCAATGTTAAGACGATTGAGTTCGGCATCAATCACAGCCGTTTTTCTCACATCGTCAATATTGGTTTATTTATATTTTTGTTTGTGCCTGGTGCATTGGTTTTACAGCCTGCGATTCAGATTTTGTCCTAGCCACAAGCACCCATTGAAGCAGGCAGGCTGTGGCGGATCAGCACCCAATTGGCTGGGGGCTGCCCAGCTTGAGGCGGGCGGTAGCTGATCAGTGACACCTATAGGTGTCTCCCACCGTCAGAGGCAACGCGTGGCGCCCCATGTCTACGCCAACTGACAAGGACTTATAACCCGTAACAGTTGCCTCTCGCTTTGATTCCGAGACCAGTTAAGACCAGGGATGGAGTTATTGCCTCTCCATAGCACAAAATATAGAGATCATGTGTTGCCCATGCAGCATGATCCCTCTCTCTGCCTGCCTAGTTCACTCCAGAGGAAAGGTAACACCCCTACATCTGGAACAAGACAAGCTGCAGAAGCTGCCGGATCAGCAAAGCAATGCTCTAACTGTCCGCCTGTCGGAGCTTCGATCCTAGACCAGTCGCCAACCAAGGCTTAGGGCCTGGTCTGCCCTGCCATGACAATTTTGTCTTTAGCTTGCATTTCCTCGCACCAGGGTAAGGCTTGTACCCTCCCAATTACGCTCTTCCGCCCGAAGCCGTTGGCACAATGTGGGGTGTCGGGTTTGGTAAGCGCCGCCCAACGTTCGGCGCTAACAGAAACCAGGTAGTACCGTCTACTGTTATACGGTAGCTCAGTCATATCTGACTAAGACCTGACTGAATATCGTCAACCACGCACTGCAGTTATATATCATATGAAGTGAATAGATGAATAATACTTTAACTCACACAATTAAAACACATAGTTACAGGTATTGTTCGAATGTGGAATATCTGTTATTCCCACGATAATTTCCATTGTAACACGAACTATTTTTATTTGCATAAAACTGGATGGAACCGCCTAAGTGCTAACGCTTCACTATATTCGAGCAAATAGATGTATAGGAATATTCACATCTTGAAAGTCATTATATCATTTCACAGCCAAATATGGCCTGTTTAATCAATTCTGTTAATACGGTAACGTAATAAACCCTACATCTGGCTCCACACGCTGGCTTGTCAGAAATTATAGAGATTTCAATGATTAAAATTGTCCGAACGCTGGCTCAAAGGGGAATATTTTATATGAGCTGTATGCACGTTTATTAAATAAAACAGCGATTATAACAAAACGATGAAGGCTTCCAAGTTCTAATTTTCGTTATATATTATGTTACTAATTTTTTTCGCTATATTTTATGTGCCGGTCTCCCTGGCGAAGATGTTAACGACTTTCTCCGTAATCCCGTATATCCACATGAGGAACACAGCTGCGCTAGATTCGGCAGCGGATCGCGTCGCGTTTGTTACTCACGGAGTATGTGAGGCGGTCACTCAGAAAGCAATGGCGAACTACTGAGCATAATCTTGCCAAGAAATCAACAACAGCTGAAAAATGTTGGTGTTGACTGCAATGTCCTGTAAGTGATATGCAACATAAAAAAATATGTATGTCCTCCCCTCCCCCACCCCACCCTTCTATTCTGGTTGAGTCGAATTGAGCGGAGTCAAGTACCGATGTCACAGCACTCGAGACATCCCCATACGTGCTCCGCCCTAATCTTCAACAGTCAGCGAAGAGTCCCAGTTCTTATGGTATAGGCTACAATCTGATTATGTGTCCGCTTGGCCTCTCCTCTGAGTTATCTGAGTTATTATATTCTGGTGTACATCTTTACTGTATATACACACCTTACGCTAGTGCTTTTTAGACATTAATTATGTAGTATTTATATCATAAAGCAACCTTCTATGTGGTTTTTTTGTGTGTGTGCATATCCTTTACAGGACATCGCTGTCAACACCAGCACCTTTCAGCTGTATGTTGATTTCTTGGCAAGATTACGCTCAGTAGTTTACCATTGCTTTCTGAGCGGCCGGCTCACATACCTCGTAGGCTACCGATGCGATTCGAACCACTGCTGATTCTCACCGTCATCACGTTAACCACGAGAGTATACGAGATTACGGAGAAAAGTCGTAACCTCTAAGCCAGGAAGCCGGCTCTAAGTGGGGTTGGGGGACTAAAATGTGCCTGTGCAAGTTATAAATCCCAAGGTAGTTGAAAATCACAAAGCGTATGCCACAAACCCCCGTTCCTATCAAAATTGTTATGAAAGGAACCTATCTACTGGTTGAAGGAGTTCGCTGCTTGGATTAGAATCTGTCTGGAAGAAGTAAATCTTTGAGAAATACATGCTCAAGTCTGACACACCGACCTTTTAGTTGTTACCCACTACTCTAGAAAGAGGAACGAGGAAGAAGAAGATATAGTATTTACTCTTGATTTCTTTATAGCCTTCGAATTTAACATTCAAATTCCATTTCCATCTTCCCCATTTGTGTAACCGTTTATGTTACTGTAAAGGGTGCCAATACATCGAAGCATTTAGTGCGTCTGTATTTATTTATAGCGTAGGATCAATTACATATCTGCCTTTCGCTTCACTTTCTAATGAGAAATGAAGTTCACATACATACAAGATGGGACGGGAACAAGTGATGCCGACAGCGAATATCAATCACAATAATGTCATTAGTTTAGGAAAAGGGTTGCCCTTGCTTATAAATACACCTGTGGCTTTCGCGAGGCACTTGTGGTCAAATCGGGATTTTGTTACTCTGGCAGTTCAAGATATTGGCAACATTCGCATCAGAGACCACCTCTCCGATGCTTCCAAGCTCTTCTCCGCCTAACATTGAAATATCTTCCAGTAAATTCCGGGCTGAGCCTGATTTTTAAAACCGACCATGGCTGCAGGTCTATCTGGCCTAAAGTATCCCCCTTCCCCCATTGTCCAGGAACTAAAGACGGCCGCTGTGATATTAACACCATTATCCTTCGTGTGCCGATTGTTCTATTAAACATACGGCGCTTTTATTACGCAAGCTCACTTTGAACTTGAGGGTAGTCCAAACACGTAGTAGTAGTAGTAGTAGTAGTAGTAGTAGTAGTAGTAGTAGTAGTAGTAGTAGTAGTAGTAGTAGTAGTAGTAGTAGTAGTGGTTGCAACTACTGGTGAGTGTACTTGACTGATGTGAGTGTACTTGACTGATGTGAGTGAGTGCGCTGGACTGATTGAGTGCACTTGACTGATGTGATTTTACGTGACTGATGTGAGTGAGTGCGCTGGACTGATGTGAGTGCACTTGACCGATGTGAGTGCACTCTATTGATTTGCGCGTGACGACTAATGATAGCCTAATGCGCCCCAAAACGAGATCTGAAAATAGCAAAACGATCGATATTATCTTTGCCCTACCCCAAACTTTCAGCAGGGGCACAGTGCATGTGTGAGGGGAAGGAACTAACCGCAGGAAGCGTTTGATGGTTTCTATCTCATATAGGCCGTATGTAGACTGACAGACAGTGTCGTGCAAGTACGTGACCTTAGCGTGCGAGTGTCAGTCATTGCGCCAGATGGACGGAAGTTTGGATATAAGATCACAAATAAGAGTCTAAATGTGCTGCCTTGGAGGTAGACCGTGGACAGCTAACACACACACACACACACACACACACACACACACACACACACACACACACAAACACACACACACACACGCACGCACGCACGTACGCACGCACGCACATATATATTTAGGGACGTTAATTTGAAACCCGTTCCAATGGCTTTATTACAAAAGCATGAAAGAAACATTAACAGGTGTGGTAGAATTAAACAAAGTATTCATTTTGAATGAATTATGCATCATGAGTTGGTCAGAAAAAGTCGCCGTTGGCATTCAGGCAAGCATCCCATTGCTTAGGTAGGCGGCGAATCCCGTCCCGCAAAAAAAAAAAAAAAGCATTGTGTTTGCTCACTGAACCAAGTGTTTACCGCGTTCATTACATCTGCATCTGTGTGAAATCGTTGCCCCTTGTGAGCTCTTTTTAGAGGTTCGAACAAATAAATATCACATAGTGACAAATCAGGACTATAGGCTGGATGTTGCACAATTTCCCACTTCTTCCTTGCTAATGCTTCCTGCACAATCTTGTGACATGCGGACGAGCATTATCGTGCAACAAAATCACAACGCGAGAAAGCATGCTGGGTCGGTATTCTTGATGGCGTTTCTGCAACTTGTCTAGTGTTTGCAAGTAGTGGGTAGAGTTAATGTTGACACCAGGTTCTTTAAAGTGGGCCAACAATAGCCCTTCATGGTAATAAAATGCGCTCAGCATAACCTTACCAGCGGAAACCTATAACTTGAAATGTTTGGCGTTTGGTGGTCCAGCATGCTTCCATTGCATGCTCTCTCTTTTGCTGCTCGGCTCAAAGTGATGACACCATGATTCATCGCTTGCCACTAATGCGGAAGAGAAATGCATCACCTCCACAATGCAACGCAGCAAGTAGTCCAAACACCATCCCCTGTGTTCCTCTTTTTGGTGGTCGCTCAACATCCGTGGTACCCACTGTGAACACACCTTCCGATATTGCAGTTTCTTACGAACGACCTTTTGAATTGCCCCAATTGACACATCAAATTCTTTCGCTAGCGAACGTGTGCTTCAATAACAGCTCATCTGTACTGCTGCATCAATTTTGGCGATATTTTATTTTTCTGTTGCAACAATATGCTCTTAATCCGGCCGTCGAAGATCTGTCATGAATTGACGTCATTTCCGAAACATTCGTGCCGTCTGTCACTGTTGTCTTCAACACACATTTGTTACCGTACGCTGCCTGCATTCTCCGATGAATGTCCACTGGTCGACATCTTTCAAATGAAAGAAACTGTATCACCGCTCTCTGTCCCCGGGAAGGTTAACCCGGTCAACAAATGCCCGCAGAAGTCGGATGTGTCGGCCTAACGGCGCAAGAACGCAGCTCTGCTGTAAACAGGCACAACGCAATCACATCCGAAAAAAAAAAACTCCGGATGAACGAAGAAGAAGAAGAAGTATCACCGCTCTTTGAGCTTCTTTGGACGAATTTTGGATCAACGGTCAGAAACAGAATCTATGCAACATGGGACGTTAAGCATGTGCTCTTTTATTCATTTGTCAGTACTTATCATATGACTATGACATGATCATGTTCAAAACGGATTTCAAATGAACGCCCCTTAAACCTGGTGTGGGTATGTGAATTGTTAGCACTTTCATATTTTGAATTGCCTGGGTGCACGGAGGAACAGGTTGGCCAGTGCTTTACTCCAGTAGCAAGCTGCGAGAGCTGTCATTGATACCCATGTCCAATCGTTCTAATATCAATTTCCGCATAACGTCATAACCGTTACATCGACGCGACCTTTCTCTAGTTCCTCAATACCTCCATGATGTCAAACTGTCTGATACTGAAGATGCTCTATTCCTCCTTGATGTCGGGCTGTCTCTCCCGGTTTCCACCTGCCTCTAACTCCACCCCAACTGTCTTACAGCCAAGACCAACTCAAGCTTTCCCCTTCTCGTGACGTGCCCAAAGAATGTGCACTATCCTCTTTTCATGCGAGCAAAAGCTCAAGTTGATGTCACGACCGTATCACGTAATTATTTGATGAACTGAATAACATTTTCAGAATTTCTTACTGAAAGCAATGAAATCAATAGACCTGAGATGAGGTGGGGTTTCAAGTGGACGGATTAAACATTAATTATTTAATTACTTTAGTTGTGTCAACATTTCAGCAGCATTGCAAAGAAAACATTCGTTTTAATTTATTTCGAGCGAGAAATTGTAACAATGTTATTTATCTGGACAAGTAATGGATATTAGGGAAAATTTCATTACAGTTTTTGAGATACGGCCGGAGCACATTTCGCTGGCTGTTAATAAACACTGCGTCACTTGGAGAGACAGACAGTTTGAGCTAGTAATACACAGTTATCAACTGACAATACTGAAATAGAGTACACATGTTTAAATCAGATGGTCTACCAATAGAGAGGCTTGGGTCCGATACCTATGAGGAAATGTAATGGTACAAACGATTGCCGGTCAAAATGGAGGATAGGTGATTGAGCTGTTAAGGCCCCTGGAGTGTTTATGCTTGTGGCTGCGGTTTGCTTGCGCATTTTACTCATGTTGGCGTGGCAGTGCATGGTTCCGTCGTCCAGTTACTGAATTAAGTGCTTGGAGCGACACTATGAGTTGTGGATTTCTTATGGAATGCTTTTACATCTGTTCGCGGTTGTCTGTATCGTGAACTGCATGCTGGGTTCCAAATGCTGCTGTTATGTAGCCGGGGGCGCAGAGTTGGGGTGAACGCCCAACCTTGTATAAATACCCTATGCTCCTGCATTCACCACCTCTACAGCAAAAGTCCAACTCCTGGCCTTCTCGTGGCGGACCTGTTTTAACTAACAGGAGAAGGGGCGTTGGCGAGTCTCTGGCGCCGAAAAATAACCAGAAGGCTGTAGATGTGTATGCACGCACATGCATGCGCAAACACGTGTGTGCGTGCCTACACATCTAAATTCGAGTAAAACCACAGTCTGCTCTAGTGAAGAGAAGGGTCTAAAGACGGAGGCAACCAGCCAGGAGGTACACCACAGAAATCAGGATGCTACGCAATTACGCAATGAGATATGCCAGTTACTGCAAAACGTTATGGTGCTTCCCCTACTTTGGAACCCCCCACCCTCCTAAAGGGTCCAACCACAACTACTGGAGGTCCTTCTCAGATTTCCTGTGGAGCCAGGGGACCTAAGAATAGAGCGTCTGGCCATATCAAACAATGACTAAAAATAATGCACTGGAATTCGGAGGGAGTCAGGAAAAAAAAAAAAAAAAAAAAAAAAAAAACATAGAACTAGAAAACATCTTGGACCAACAAAAAGTAAGCGTATGTTGCTTGCAAAAAACTCACTTCAACGAATATATAGCCTTCAAAATCAGAGGCTACCAGTGTTACCGAACTGACCGAAAGGACAGGCGAAAAGGTGGGATACTGACCCTTGTAAAAAAAATAACATTACAAACATTACTGCCTCCCAAATTGAAGTTTACATGGAAGGGGCTGAGTATCAGACACGTAATCTTAAGACAGGCAATACAGACCTTCATCTGACCAATAACTAATGTCCAAGTGACCGCCCACAGGCACTGGACACACTACCATTAATAGAAAACATGATTGTGTGTGGCGATTTCAACAGCTACTCGCAGAGCTGGGGCTTTGATTAGTGGACCAGAGAGGAAAGAGACTGAAAGACTGGCAGGATGAGAATAGATTCATCTTGATTAACAAGCCGTCTGACCCACATACCTTATACTCGAGATCATGGCACACTACAACTACACCTGACCTGGCTCTTCACTCACCAGACCTGGAGTGGAACAGCACACGAGTTGTTGGGCAACAACTTAGTGGCAGTGACCATCGGCCAGTCTTTCTAGCTGTAAAAAATGAGCTTGTAAGTGAAAGCAGCACCCTCTCGAAGTTTAACTACAAGAAAGCCGACTGTGATAGTCAGTGGCACAGGAACGAAGCATTATAGGGACGACCCGTTGCAGTGAAGTTGGAACCGCGACTACCTACTTACCTACCTACCTACCTACCTACCTAACTAACTAACTAACTAACTAACTAACTAACTACCAAATAACTAACTAACTAACTAACTAACTGACTGACTGACTGACTAACTACCAAATAACTAACTAACTAACTAACTAACTGACTGACTGACTGACTGACTGACTGACTGACTGACTGACTGACTGACTGACTGACTGACTGACATAGTATTTTTTGGGCGCTCGCTCGCTTTGAACTCAAGCTTTCCCTATTACCAATGTTTCTCTATATCAGGCGAACCCACCCCGTCTTCTGAGGTGTACAAAGGATTTATTTCTTCTACTTCTTTGTTACTGTAGTAGTGCGTCACACCCAGTTATGCGCCATATATATCGGCGTCACCGACTTCGGCATGTATTTGTGTAGGCTGACTTCCTCTAGACAGATTACATCTTAGCTAACAGGCTCTATCTACCCGTGGGTAGGTTTCTCTAGACAGATTACATCCTAGCTAACAGGTTCTATCTACCCGTGGGTAGGTTTCTCTAGACATTACATCCTAGCTAACAGGTTCTATCTACCCGTGGGTAGGTTTCTCTAGACATTACATCCTAGCTAACAGGTTCTATCTACCTGTGGGTAGGTTTCTCTAGACATTACATCCTAGCTAACAGGTTCTATCTACCCGTGGGTAGGTTTCTCTAGACATTACATCCTAGCTAACAGGTTCTATCTACCCGTGGGTAGGTTTCTCTAGACATTACATCCTAGCTAACAGGTTCTATCTACCCGTGGGTAGGTTTCTCTAGACATATTACATCCTAGCTAACAGGTTCTATCTACCCGTGGGTAGGTTTCTCTAGACATTTCATCCTAGCTAACAGGTTCTATCTACCCGTGGGTAGGTTTCTCTAGACATTACATCCTAGCTAACAGGTTCTATCTACCTGTGGGTAGGTTTCTCTAGACAGATTACATCCTAGCTAACAGGTTCTATCTACCCGTGGGTAGGTTTCTCTAGACATTACATCCTAGCTAACAGGTTCTATCTACCCGTGGGTAGGTTTCTCTAGACAGATTACATCCTAGCTAACAGGCTCTGTCTACCCGTGGGTAGGTTTCTCTAGACAGATTACATCCTAGCTAACAGGTTCTATCTATACGTGGGTAGGTTTCTCTAGACAGATTACATCCTAGCTAACAGGTTCTATCTACCGTGGGTAGGTTTCTCTAGACAGATTACATCCTAGCTAACAGGTTCTATCTACCGTGGGTAGGTTTCTCTAGACATATTACATCCTAGCTAACATGTTCTATCTATACGTGGGTAGGTTTCTCTAGACAGATTACATCCTAGCTAACAGGTTCTATCTACCCGTGGGTAGGTTTCTCTTGACAGATTACATCCTAGCTAACAGGTTCTATCTACCCGTGGGTAGGTTTCTCTAGATAGATTACATCCTAGCTAACAGTTTCTATCTATACGTGGGTAGGTTTCTCTAGATAGATTACATCCTAGCTAACAGGTTCTATCTACCCGTGGGTAGGTTTCTCTAGACAGATTACATCCTAGCTAACAGGTTCTATCTATACGTGGGTAGGTTTCTCTAGACAGATTACATCCTAGCTAACAGGTTCTATCTACCGTGGGTAGGTTTCTCTAGAGAGATTACATCCTACCCTATCAGGTTCTATCTACCCGTGGGTAGGTTTCTCTAGACAGATTACATCCTAGCTAACAGGTTCTATCTACCGTGGGTAGGTTTCTCTAGACAGATTACATCCTAGCTAACAGGTTCTATCTATACGTGGGTAGGTTTCTCTAGACAGATTACATCCTAGCTAACAGGTTCTATCTACCCGTGGGTAGGTTTCTCTAGACAGATTACATCCTAGCTAACAGGTTCTATCTACCCGTGGGTAGGTTTCTCTAGACAGATTACATCCTAGCTAACAGGTTCTATCTATACGTGGGTAGGTTTCTCTAGACAGATTACATCCTAGCTAACAGGTTCTATCTACCGTGGGTAGGTTTCTCTAGACAGATTACATCCTACCCTATCAGGTTCTATCTACCCGTGGGTAGGTTTCTCTAGACAGATTACATCCTAGCTAACAGGTTCTATCTACCCGTGGGTAGGTTTCTCTAGACAGATTACATCCTAGCTAACAGGTTCTATCTACCCGTGGGTAGGTTTCTCTAGACAGATTACATCCTAGCTAACAGGTTCTATCTACCCGTGGGTAGGTTTCTCTAGACAGATTACATCATAGCTAACAGGTTCTGTCTACCCGTGGGTAGGTTTCTCTAGACAGATTACATCCTAGCTAACAGGTTCTATCTACCGTGGGTAGGTTTCTCTAGACAGATTACATCCTAGCTAACAGGCTCTGTCTATCCGTGGGTAGGTTTCTCTAGACAGATTACATCCTAGCTAACAGGTTCTATCTACCGTGGGTAGGTTTCTCTATACAGATTACATCCTAGCTAACAGGTTCTATCTATACGTGGGTAGGTTTCTCTAGACAGATTACATCCTAGCTAACAGGTTCTATCTACCCGTGGGTAGGTTTCTCTAGACAGATTACATCCTAGCTAACAGGTTCTATCTACCCGTGGGTAGGTTTCTCTAGACAGATTACATCCTAGCTAACAGGTTCTATCTACCCGTGGGTAGTTTTCTTTCCTAATAATTTTGCTAGGGTAGCGATCTTAAGGTCTACTCGTTGTGATTTCAAATTGCCGTGGAATGTTTAAGTGTATATTTTGCACATGAGGTCTTCTGTTTTTTTCCACCATTATCCGAGAGGGCTAGGTATCCGATCTCACTACTCAAGAGATGCCGGTGGATTAGAGGAACGTGTTGGAGGGGGGAGTGCGATATCATTAGAGACCAATGGTTCTTGGAAACATTCTTAGCCCCATGCTGGGATTCGAACCCGATAACTTCTGAATGTGAGGCGGATACCATGACCTCCCAGCAACGGATCCTCCAACTGGCTGGTGGTATTTCTGACGTCGTTACCAGTCTATGATATTTGCGTGACTCAATGAGTATGCTCAGGATGATAGAGATGGGGTGGGTCCGAAGAGAGTGGCTGCTGTATCTGGAGCGGTCTTGGCTGGCAAAGATTAGTTTCATCTTCGTACCAGCGCATGCGGGTGTACAAGGGAATGAGCAGGCTGACAGGCTTGCAGGTAAGGTTACTGTGGAAGGCGGACGAGCCATGGACCAGGCAGACATTATGAATGCTCTACGAGAAGTAAGCTGTTTACAAGAACCAAGCGATGACTGGGAATCTACAACCATGGTCAGGCTGCGAGAACAGCCAGTTAAAAGAGGCGTGGCCAAACAAGAACACTACGCAGGAAGCCAAAGAAGAGTGATAAACCAACACAGAACTGGTGTCGTGAGCCGCTACACGCTGCGGGATTTACTGAGGAGATCCGAGCACTTATGGACTGAATAGTTGGATGTGCAATGCAGATGATCTGTCGACCAACTAACTAACTAACTAAGCCACGTCGGCTGTCATGATGCTGACCACATTAGCCCTGGTGTTCCGGGCAGTCACTGAAATGTGCGCACAGACTATATTCCCACAATGGCAACTTCGATATTAAAATATGTAAACTCTCATGACAAATTAATCAGCAGGGCTGCAAGGGTAACAAACACGGAGAACGGTAAAAACTAACGTAAATTAAAGAAAGGGCTACTTTCGCCGCCTGGGGTTTAGGTATATAGTGCCAGCCGCATATGCTTAAGCCGATCGGCAATCGATTGGTGATGTACTCAGTATCACGACGGCTGTTTTTATGTCCAGAAATTGTTTTTCTGATACCCATTTTAAGGATTGGTCGACCTGGAGCCCAGGTAAATTTTTTTAAATATCCACAGTAATACAATTAATAGTAAATTAGAAACATTGGTTGATTGGTGGGACGCTGTGCGTGTCTCGGCTACGATGGATAAGTCATATTCTTCATCTCGTGAAATGTCGCCTTTTCATGTGCTATTCTGCATGTAACGTCCTTAATACATCTGATTAACTTACGAAATGTAAAAGGAAACAAGGAATAAAATGTGTGTTTGTGAATTGAATGTGGACGAAGCAAAATAAATGGCGCGTACATAAACCCAATCATAAAATACCAGAGAGCAGGGTACATTCAAGGGAGGCCAACGGTTGCTAGGGTAATTGTGTTTGGATTATCTGCAACAGAAATAGCCGTGTTTTCGTACAACGAATACAGAAGCGTTATCTGGATGTCATGTACAATGAGATGAGATCCCAGAAGTAACAAATGTGATAGTAGAATCTGATAATTGACACTTGATATTATAAGACAGCTCTAGGGATCGCCATTGAAGTGTAGCACACCGAAAATATTTCAGTGAGGTATGGCAGCTAATATGTTGCTGTTGCTGCTGCTTTTGTTGTTTTTGTTGTTTCTGCTGCTGCTTTTTTATTTGCTGTTGTCAGTGTTGACTTGAGGGGGAGTGTAGGGAGGGGGATATCCATGGGCAAAATGTACTCATTTTTGCCTGTTTCGTGTCGTCATTGCTGCATTGTTCTTTATGTCTCTGTGTAACGGTGTATAACATCAACAGAGCTATGAAACCACAGACACGTTTAGAAATAATTGACGAATATTATGTAACAGAACAAGCAATCTTAAAACACAAAGAAAAGGTATGACTGAAACATTTTAAAATTTCATTGCATATCCTTTACATGACGTCGCAGTCAACCTCAACAATTTTTGACTGTGATTTCTTGACAAGTTTACGTTCAGTAGTTTGCCACGGCTTTCTAAACGATCGCCACTCGTACCTTTGCATGAAAACCACCGCAAGGTGATCTGCTTCCAAATCGCCCTCGGCTGTATTTCGAACGCGGTATGCCGGATTACGAATTGCAATCGTAAGCCCTTCACCATAGAACCGGGATAATGCGAACCAAATGTTTGGTTGAAGTTGACAATAAGGGGATAATGCCCTGAAGCACTGCCCTGTCGTCTTTAAGCGTTAATCCACATGGAGGAGATGGATGGGTGGATATTTGAAATTAGGTCCATATTTTCAACGATATAAGTGAAATTCGAGATGCTCTTCGTCTTTTTCTTTCGTTCGCTTGAAATTTATTGTCTGTATCGGCAATGTTGTATCTTGTATGATTTATTGTCTATATCTGCAGTGTTGTATCTTGTATAATTTATTGTCTATATTTGCAGTGTTGTATCTTGTATGATTTATTGTCTATATTTGCAGTGTTGTATCTTGTATGATTTATTGTCTATATTTGCAGTGTTGTATCTTGTATGATTTATTGTCTATATCTGCAGTGTTGTATCTTGTATAATTTATTGTCTATATTTGCAGTGTTGTATCTTGTATAATTTATTGTCTATATCTGCAGTGTTGTATCTTGTATAATTTATTGTCTACTGTCTACTATTTAAACTACTGAACTTAAACTTGCCAAGAAATCACAGTAAAAAAATAGCAGGGTAGACTGCGACGTCCGGTAAATAATATACAATTAACTAACAGTTGTCCATCTTCTGCTGTTTCTCTGTCTAGACCAGAAGGTTTGTCTATATATGTCATATCGGGGCAGTCTTGGGATATGTGATATGCTGTCTGCGGCGCCAATTCACATGTGCATACTGGTGATTAGTACACAACTACTGCTCCCACCCTCTTTGGAATATACTTTTCACTTCTACTGAAATATGCATTTCGTGATCAGGATGGTGGTATATACATTCACTCACGCTCAGATGGCGGCCTCTACAATGCTCAGAGATTGAAGGCTAAGACCAAAATTAGGAGGGTACTGATCAGAGAGTTGCTTTTTGCAGATGATGCTGCAGTTACGACCCACTCTGAGGAAGAATTGCAATGTCTACTATCTGCATTCTCCAATGCTTGTTCTGAATTTGGTTTAACAATTAGCAAAAAGAAGACACAGATTATGTCACAAGCTGCACATGGGGTACCATCAATCTTTATTGACGACGCCGAACTAGAGATAGTAGACCATTTTACATATCTAGGATCAGTGGTAAATAGCAAATTATCCCTAGATCAGGAAATCAACATCCGGATTGGTAAGGCAGCAACAACAATGAACAGGTTAAGAAAAAGAGTCTGGGAGAACAGGAAGCTTAGTGCCAAAACAAAAGTCCTTGTCTATCAAGCCTGTGTCCTTAGTACTCTTCTCTATGGCAGTGAAACCTGGACAACTTACTCACACCAAGAGAACAATTTAAACTGCTTTCATATGCGGTGTCTGCGAAGAATTCTTGGTATTAAGTGGCAAGACAAAATCACAAATACTGAAGTATTGGAAAGATCAGGTTGTGTGACAGTTTATTCTATGCTCAGTCTTCGTAGACTTAGATGGATAGGACATCTTAGGAGGATGGATGATGGTAGAATACCAAAGGATATCTTTTTTGGTGAATTACAGATGGGTAAGAGATCTCAGGGTCGGCCTCTACTACGATACAAAGATGTGTGTAAGCGGGACATGATTGATACAGGCATTGATAATGCACATTGGGAGCAAGACGCCGCTGAACGTGTTGCATGGAGGGCAAATATCAGAAATGGAATAAAGTCAAAGGAGAAAATTATTGCAGAAAAGTCACACACCAAGCGTTTGAGACGTAAGATGGTGCATGATGGTGGAAATGACCACGTGTTCACATGCACCCACTGTGAACGGACATTTACAGCGCAAATTGGCCTTATCAGTCACACTCGCTACCGCCATAGTTAAAAGTTATTATGCCTTTTTAAAGCACAAACTATCGTCTGTCAAGACGGCAAGGTGCCAATGATGACTGGTGATTAACCAATGTTAAATTGTGTATACATGTAGTTGCGTAATCGATTGCATACTGCTCTGTAATACACGATCTATTATGAACAGTATTACACTGACCCCATTTATGTTTCCAGAAGTCTGGTACAAATTATTACGAGGCTGTGTCGATCCAAGCCTTACTGGTATCAAAGAACTATAATTCTAGCCACTGCTGGGGATATAACGCGGATCCACCATGGTGGTAGTTAAGAGCGCAAACCACTACAGTATTAAAGTCTCCGCAGACAGAACAAACAATATGTTACAAACTGTAGAATCATTGAAACGATTTCAGATTCTACTATTCTGTCAGTGAATATGTGCCTGCAGCTTTGTTATTTAGAAATAATATAACTCAAGATCGATTCTACATGAAAGAATTGGCATCCATTGAATTCCTAATGGCATTTGAAACCAGAGTTTGAAGAATAGCCTGCTGATAAAATTGCCAACACATGCTATAAAAAAAGACAAATACAACTTCAACAACAGCAAATACAACAAGAAGAAATAGCCAACTTACCGGTTCCAGCAACGAGGACGGCAGAAATAAGGTGGCGAAGCAAGACCTGGTCTTCAACGATCGCTTCGACGACACTCACTTGGGAACGTGCATTGGTAATTTTAGCGTGAGCGTTCGGCGACTGTCCTCCCTCGTTTCTAGGGACACGAGTGTGAGTTATGGAACACGAGAATTGCCATATTTGTCTGGGATTTTTCTTCGTTCTTAGAAATAGCAAGTGCATTGTATTTATTTCATTTCTCTATATACAATTCCTTATTCGTGCTTTGTAAATAAATATAGAAAAACACGAGACTAAAACATAAATGCATTTATTTTGTGACAACAAGCAAATCACATTAGATATAAACGAAAAGAAAGTGTAGGTATTAGTTAAATAACAACAAAATCAGAAAGAATTTAGTTGAAATTGGATTTCTGATAGAGGACATAAACATAAACAATATATAAAAGAGGAATTTAAAACCAAATACGTAAATAATAGATACTGTTACAATCCTTTGGGCGTATGAGTATACATGCTAGCAGTACATTAGTTTAGACAAGGCGGCACACGATGAGTGATATTGTCCTATAACACCGGCCGCCTTCACTTGATAGCACAATTACAATTCCAGTTCCTGAGAAGAATGGTCCCGTCGACCTATCGATTTCGTTATAGTCGTGGCCCTTATTGTGTATTTCGTATTTCTTCTTTCGTAAATGGAGATGCGTATATCAGCTTCCAGGTTTATGAGTTTTTGTCATTGTGTTCGTTTCTTCCTTGTGGTTTTACATGTCTGGACAGAGTCGCACACTTGTTAAGGCCTGGAGAAATTGTATACCTGCCATGTGTTTTTCTTTAAGGGATGATTACCAATCGTCATCCGTCCTCCAGACATGTCGTCTTGGGCTGTTTTCGTATATTCTGGGTCTTCTTTTGTACCTTGTGTTGTGGACGAGTCGGTAGCTTCATCTTGCTGGAGAGTAATATATTCCCCTGCCCACCGTCTACTCTTGGTCGCTGTCGTTTTGGTTTTCCTCCTTTTCTATTTCCACCTCTTCTATTTCCTCGTCTGGTCCTTTCTCTTCTGTCTGTGACTTGGTATCTTCTGTTTCTGACGTTTCGTTTTTCGACTTGAGCTGTTCAATATTTTCTCTTTCTGTTTGTATTGTTGTCAGAGTTTCTTCTGTCTCATCATTTATTGCAGACATTCGAACGACATCCTGCTTGGTCTTCTGCTGCACTTGCTTCAGTTCGTCCAGGATGCGCTGAACGGCTGTTATTTGTGTCTCTTGTATCGTCTCTTTTCTCCTCTATGCTGGTGAACTTAGATCTCAGGTCCTTCAGTTTGCCCTCCAGTTGAGCTTTGTTGTGTTAGTAAGTCGGCAGCACATATCCTGGTATTTATTTTAAACTGGGTCGATCTTGTTGTCAAAGTCAGTTTACACAAAAATTAGCTTCAACTGGTTAGTTAGTCGACAGATCATCCTCATTACACATCGAACCATTCAGTCCATAAGAGCTCGAATCCCCTCCTCAGTTAATCCCGCAACGTGTAGAGGCTAACGAAACCTATTCTGTGTTGGTTTATCAATCCTCTTTGGCTTCCTGCATAGAGTTCTTGTTTGGCCAAACCTCTTTTAATTTGCTGTTCTCGCATCCTGACCATGATTATGGATTCACAGTCATCACTTGGTTGTTGCGAAGGATTTACTTCTCGTAGAGCATTCAGAATGTCAACATATGGCGCGTCCACCTTACATAGTAGCCTTACCTGCGAGCTTGTCAGTCCGCTCATTTCCTTGTACACTCGCATGCCCTGGCACGAAATTTAAACGAATCTTTGCCAGCCCAGACCGCTCCAGAGACAGCAACCACTCTCTTCGGATTCACTCCATCTCTATCTTCTTGGGCATGCTCAATGAGTCGCTAAGGAAACATGTCCTAGTGAATGTCTGTGTCTCGAGCCATGTTATTGCTTTACTTACTGACAAGACTTCCATAGTCAGGCTACTTGTGGTCAAAGCAAAAGCACCAGAGTTCTCCTTCACAATTCTCCCTCCACAATTCTCGAACGACCGACCCATCTGTGTAAATGACAGCATCATCGTCTAACGAATTCTCGACACTTCCACCTCCATAGCAGCTAGATTTTCTTGAATGCATTTTCTATCTAGTTGGATGCAAACAGAAAAGGACGTACAGAAATCTGTTGGCACTTGTACCCACTCCTCGCCAGGTTCTAAGGCCTCACGTGAATACACCTGTTGAAAAATATCTTCGGCTTGACCCATCCACGACATTCCTCTTTTTAACTTGCTGCCCTTTACCTTCTTAATTTTACTGTGCAGTAGATGTTGTGTATTTGCATTGACTCTGAAGTAGGCACGTGCTCTGCAAATTTGTATTCTGTCAAGAAGATAGCGCATCGTCCTGCATGCTGTATCTCTTGTACATCCTAGAATAATAAGCATAGCTTCGTTCTATATCCTTTCCATCCTTTCTATCTGCTTACGGCTGAGAGTCAGGATCGCCATCGCATACTCAAAACCAGACATGCCCAGACCCTCGTACAGAAGACATAGATGGCGCTGCTCACAGTTTGCTGCCGCCATCACCCGCATCGCAGCCAAACCCAGTTTGGCCTTTGTTATCACCGGGTCTATGTGCTAATTACAAGCGAGGCTTCGATCAAAACGTATCCCCAGGTAATTCATTGCATGCATTCTTTTCACAGTCTCTGAACACAGATTTACCGTTGGTGTTGGAGTGTTGACAATATGGTTATTCAAAGAGAACCATGTCACTGCTGCCTTTGTTGGGTTGGCCATTGCTCCAGATTCCTCACACCAAGCTTCAATGGGTATATGACCATAGGGCTGGCAGCTAGTAAACTTGCCACTGAGCTAGCACGACTGTGTTTCGTGGACATTTTCATCATCTTCTTCAGGCGCATGCACATACACCTTCAATATATCCACTGCCAGCACTTATCCAACTGAAAGCACATTATATTTGTTTTCTAATTGATAACTTCCGGTTATCTATTTGTGATCCTTAAAAAACAATAAGGAATTTTCTCGAAAGGAATCTAAGATTTAGTTTACTGTATAGTGAATGAATATTTCACAATGTTTCTTATTTATAGATAAAGGAACATTCATAGATCTTTTGTAATGAATGAAGAAATGATTTATGGATCATTCAACCTAGCACATGATGAAGTTTCCATTTCGCAACACACAAGCGGATTACAAACCATAGAATGAGAATATGATAACAATAAGCGCAATAACAAACACACAATTAACGGGCTATGGGAATCAAGTACAGAATGCTCGTGTTTTAAATACACCTTTGTTGCAGAGAATCGAATTGTAGAAATGTAATACACAATTTGATGGGTTCTTAGTTTGAACAATTGCATGTGCTCACTGGCTCTCGCCATTGTTCTGTTTACTGCCCTTAGCATCCGGTCATCCACTCCATCATTAACACATTCTGTTGTTTTCATAACGCAGTAATTTACTTATTCACTTATTCATATTCTCAATCACTTTCACATGAACCTACTCATAGTTCATCGACTCAATCACGTAGAATTCCATGGGATTACTTTCTGTCTGTCTGTCTGTCTGTCTGTCTGTCTGTCTGTCTGTCTGTCTGTCTGCCTGCCTGCCTGCCTGCCTGCCTGCCTGCCTGCCTGCCCGTCCGTCCGTCCGTCCGTCCGTCCGTCCGTCCGTCCGTGCGTGCGTGCGTGCGTGCGTGCGTGTTAAGGACCCTTTTAAAACCTAGAGTCAATATGTATGTGGTGCTGTCCCTTAATTTAATAAACCAATCGGCAATCGATAGGTGATGTAATCAATATCATGTCAACGACTTTTACTTCCCAGAACATTTTATCGTAACCAATTTAGCTTGGGTCAAGCTGGAACCCTGGTCAATTTAAAAAAAAAAAATAATCCCACTCGATACAGATTCGATCATATGACCAACTGACCGGCATGCAATCGTGCTACCAACAGCGCTACAGCAGCTTCATGAAATATTAATAGTTCTGACTTATTCAGTGACAGTGAAGTAAACCGCATGTTAGTTGTGTTTTGAGGACATTTATATCATCTTCTTCAAGCGGATGTACATACAGATTCAATATGTTCACTGCTAGCACCTTATCCAACGGAATTCACGTTATATTTGATTTCTATTTGAATATTTCTGGTTATCACTAACCCCAGGTGTTGTCTCCAACACTCTTCAACCTACACATAGAAAGAATTTTTAAACAAATCGAACTGCCTTGACTTAACATCAATGAAAGAATCATAAACAATATTAGGTACGCTGAGGATGCAGTGTTACCAGCAGGAAGCTAGCAAGAGCTACAGAAAGCTAGTGGAACAAGTAAACAGGCATAATGCAGAATGTGGCTTAGATATTAACATCTAAAAAATGAAAACAGCAGTGGAAAGGATAGGTCATCAATGAGTATCACAGTAAATGGGGAAATACTACAACAAGTAACACGTTTCTCCTATCTTGGACATGTAATAACAGATGATGGCAGAAGTGAAACAAAAATCAAAAAGAGAATAGGAATGACCAAAAATGCTTTCAACAACATGACATCAGTATTAACATCTAGAGAGATTAACAACACATTAAAAAGGAGAATTGTCAAATGCTATGTATATTCAACACTATTCTATATGGCTCGGAAGTCTGGACATTAAACAAGCAATTAGGAAGTTGAACAGAGAGCCTGGAGATGTGAATATACAGACGAACATGTTGTATTTCATGGAAACAAAAATAATCAAATACAGAGGTTCTAGAATAACTAAAAATGAAAAGAGAGTTGATGAAAGAAATAATACGGAGGCAAGTGCAGGTCAGCATCGTCGAATAGGTAAGAGCGCATGTTCTTAAACATACGGTGTGCTGATGCCGAGGTTAGGGGTTCAATCCCTACACCGGACAGTTGGACTAAAATGTTGACCTATCGTCCTTGACCTGGGGACGTACATTACAAGTACCTCTAAAGTCGGAGTGGGTTCGACTGATGGCGAGGGACACTGCTAATGGGAAAGCTAATCCACACGCAAAATTCAGTCCATCACTACTATAAATAGTGTGTATAGAACACGCTTGAGGTCAAAGTGAGCGAGCGAAAAAAAAAAGAAAAAAAAGAAAAGAAAGGCAAGTGAAATATTTCGGCCACGTTAAAAGACATGACACTCTATTGAAACCATACTGGTGGATAATGTTGAAGGCAAGCGAGCAAGAGGTAGACAACGATACAAGTGGGAAGATAACATCAAAGTATGGACGAACAGCAACCTGACAGAATGTACAGTCAGGGCGAGAGACAGACAGTTTTGAGGATCCAATGCAGCCACCCTTCATTGTGGACACGACACCTGATTGATTGATGATCTTTAAAAACAATATAGGCATTTTCTCGAAGTAAATATACGATTTAGTTTACTTTAATGTTGAGGAATATGCCAGCAGTTTTCGTAATCATAGTTAGTGGAATATTTACGTATATTTTGTAATAAATGAAAAAAAATGCTGAAAGAGTCACTCAACCTGGCAGATGATAAAGTTTCCATTTCCCAATACATAAGTGGATTGCAAAACATAAGTAACCAGGGATTTCATAGAATGAGAGCACGGCAACAATAAACAATAACAAAAACAACATTAACGGGCTATGGGAACCAAGTACAAAATGCTCGTGTTGCAAATGCGCCCTTTGTTGCAGAAAATCGAATAGTGCAAACGTGACACGCAATTTGATGGGCTCTTAGTTTGAACAATTGCATGTGTTCACTGCCTCTCGCCATCGTTCTGTTTACTGCCCTTAGCAGTCGCTCGCCTCCTCCATCATTAACGCCTTCAGTTTTTTTTTTCTGGGTGTGTTCATTTATTTATTTATATGCTCAATCACTTTCACGTGAACCCACTCATACGTTGATTGACTCACACTCCAGCAGATTTTGCTGAGAGTACTGTGTGTGTGAGTGTAAGTGTGTGTGTAAGCGTGTGTGTGTGTGTGTGTGTGAGAGAGAGAGAGAGAGAGAGAGAGAGAGAGAGAGAGAGAGCAGTCAATTGTGGATGTGTGTAGAGGATGCGGAGATATGGTTCTATAGAGGAATGACGAGAAGACACACCGTGGATGAATAGAAATACCAATGAAGATATTATGAAAGGAGTGAACTCACAAACAGAACTGGCTCCTCGCATTAGAAGGAGTCCGCATTCTCTGGGCATGTCAAGAGAAGAAAACTGGAGTATGTTGGAGAGGAAGAGAGACAGATGGAGACCAGGAGAGAAGATGATGGACAGTCTGACATCATAGCATGGATGAATGTCGGCATCAGAAATTATTGGCAGGACAATAGGTTGAAAGTTGTGAACAGACATGATCACCGACGCCACGCGGCATGGACTCTAAGAAGAAGAAGAACAAGTCATGAAACAGCGGCAAATACACAGCAACATACCTTTTAGAACAACAATCACCTTCAAATTAATATCCCTTTTGTGGCAGACGCTGTCACAGGATTATTGATCAGAGCCAGAGATGTAACTTCTTTTCTGATGTTGAACGGGTTAGGGGTTATGGTATAATGGACGGCAGTCAGGAATGTCTGAACAAGATAATTATGGCGTAAGTTGTACCAGAGAAGAGGAAAAGAGGAAGCTAACTTCGTAGATAAACTCATGATGTGATAGATAATTTACACGTGACATCAACAAAGACAGGATGTATAACTGATAAAGATACATTTCGAAATACTGTTGAGGTAGCATATTTCTGTAAAGGTCATATTACTCAACGATGCAGAAAAACATGACAATCTGTCTGCTTTTATGAAGACAGAGAAGACATAAAATAATCACAAATCCGCCATATCAAGACAGGAAGTGCTAACCGCAATCCAAAGAAAGACAACTGGATAGAAATGGAAAGACAGCTGGACTTCATAGGTTCTCGGGGAAGCTAATGAAGCGCTTTGGGGGATCTTTGATACAAAGGATCGTTACTGTCTGCAGTAAGACCAGGTAGAAAGGTGCATGTCTGATCAAGCAGAAACATTTCCGTTATTATTAGCATCCATCTTCACCCACAATAAAAAAAACAAAGGAACACTCAGGTACAGCATATCTATGCAAATAGTAATCTAATCAGCCATGCCAGACAGCACCAGTCGACAGGTTGTTGTTGCTGTTGGCTGTCTACAAGAGTTGGAGCATTCTACCGGTGGACTAATACAATAATGTATATAGATACATGTTGTAAGTAGTGTGGTCTTCTTTGCGGCGGCAGCCTCGTCTTCCTCTTCTTCATCTGCTTCTTCTTCTTCTTCATCATCTGTTTCTTCTTCTTCTTCTTCTTCTTCTTCTTCTTCTTCTTCTTCTTCTTCTTCTTCTTCTTCTTCTTCTTCTTCTTCTTCTTCTTCTTCTTCTTCTTCTTCTTCTTCTTCTTCTTCTTCTTCTTCCTCCGCCTCCTCCTCCGCCTCCTCCTCCTCCTCCTCCTCCTCCTCCTTCTTCTTCTTCTTCTTCTTCTTCTTCTTCTTCTTCTTCTTCTTCTTCTTCTTCTTCTTCTTCTTCTTCTTCTTCTTCTTCTTCTTCTTCTTCTTCTTCTTCTTCTTCTTCTTCTTCTTCTTCTTCTTCTTCTTCTTCTTCTTCTTCTTCTTCTTCTTCTTCTTCTTCTTCTTCTTCTTCTTCTTCTTCTTCTTCTTCTTCTTCTTCTTCTTCTTCTTCTTCTTCTTCTTCTTCTTCTTCTTCTTCTTCTTCTTCTTCTTCTTCTTCTTCTTCTTCTTCTTCTTCTTCTTCTTCTTCTTCTTCTTCTTCTTCTTCTTCTTCTTCTTCTTCTTCTTCTTCTTCTTCTTCTTCTTCTTCTTCTTCTGCTACTCCTCCTCCTCTTTCTCCTGTACTGCCTACTTCTTCTTCCTCCCTCCTACTCCTGCTCATCTGTCTCCTCCCCCTCTTATTCTTGGTTCTCCCTCCTACTCCTAGTTCTTCTCTCAGATTCTCCTTTTCCTTATCCTCCTTCTTCATCCTACTCCACTTCCTCCTCCTCTTCCGTCTTCTTATTTTTCCCGGTTATTGTGTAAATCTCTACATAATTCTCACCGAGACTCCAAAATAACTTAATGTGGATCATTATTCATCGTAAGTTGCATACTGCTAAAAATAATATTTTATAGATCCGAGTCGATTCGAGACAATTTGATTTTTACTGAAAAAAAAAAAAAAAACGGATAACCTCCTTATAGAAGTGTTATGGGGTAAATTTTTAATATTAGTGAAAATACACGAAAACAGGAAAATAAACATCTCAGTTTTATAAAGCCATTTAACGAAATGTTCATGAACCACTTTTGAATGTCATGAAGCAATAACATGTTGAAACCCACATTACTAGCACCGATAACCTATTCCCAAACGCCCGTAGTCATGTGAAGCTATCCGAAATCGAAGATTTAGAGATAGGTTTCGTGCCTTCGGGAACACGACAGAATGTCCGCCATCACTAGTCTTGTATAACATCTTATTGATTAGCTATAAAGCAGCAACAAAACATTGAAAAACCAGCTACCACAACAACGTGTCCACAGATTACAAAAGGCGATTAATCACCAAGAGACAGTACTGACATAACCTCTATTGGTTTGATGGGTTGTTAGTCGGTTGGTTGGTGAGTCCTCTTGAATATTTAATTTTAATTGTTAAGTACGTGAAACAGTCAGAACATCTGATGGGAAATGCCTTGAAGAAATTAGAGCAAGAATCACGATGGCGAAGGTACCTTTTGCAAGATGGAAAACATACTGACCAATAAAAAGTTGTCAATTGCAAGGAGAAAAAGTGTCTTGAAGTGCTACATAGAATTTGTGCTTTTGTATGGACGTGAAACGTGGACAATGAGAAAACAAGCTGAAAAAAACATGTAATGGCGGTGGAGATGTGGTTTCTGAAGAAAATGCACAGAATACCATGGACAGACAGAATAACGGGTGAGCATGTTCTATAAGATGTCAATGAAAACCGTAAACTGATTGGAGAAATTAGACGCAATCAGTCAACATTTTTTGAGCACATTATGAGAAGAAATAAACAAGAGAACTTCGTGACAACTTGCAAGATTGAGTGGGAAAGAACAAAGGGGAGGTAGAAAAGTAAATACCTGGATGGCTTGACCACATGGTATGGTCAATACAAGAAGAAGACATGAGCTAACACGACTCTGGTGATCGTGTGAGATGGCGAAACATGACCGCAAACGCTTATCGGCATGACACATGATGATGAAATGACATTAGCGTTTAGGTCGTCAATGAGCTGCAAATGGCCGGCATCCATCCATGGTATGGGTATCTTTTGACCTCCTGTACCAAATTACCATCTTCGTGGTGATTTTGTTGCAGAGCTCTCCTTTCCTTCTCCAATCTCAGCAGTTAGACGGGTGTACAAAACCTTGACTAGTACTGTACATCTGAGGATCGGTGTATATAATATAGCCAGGTCATGAAGTAGCACAGTACATATGGACAGACCGGGATTAGGCCTAGGGCGATCCTATTTCCCCCGTTAATTTTGTAAATTTGATTGTCAACAGACCTCAGCCCAATGCCCAGAAGTCTAAAAATGTAGTAAGGCAGATAATGCAGGAAAATAAACGTAGCTGATGACACACAACACATTATTAATATGCACATAGGAGAATGCTAGTCTTAGCAGTTGTAATATAATAAATTCATATTAGCAACATTTCAATAAAGTATCAAAGAGCTTATGGTGATAAAAATTATGCTATGATGTGCTATGTTATCAAGAGTGACATCTCTGCACTTTGGGAATTCTTATGCCTGTTCATTTAACAGATTCGGCAGTTATCTCATCGTATCTTTACTCACTGTTCCCATGAGGAGCTTGTTGTAATGTCTCCACTTACATTCTCAAAGACGGCGAGCTTGGCCTGGCATCATTCCCAATTCGTGTAATAGAACTAGTAATAGAGACTCGCAAGCTGAGTCCGTACTGCATTAATTATATCGGTGCTGCCCATGTTTCTTCCTGTTTATATTAGAACAGTGGTTCTCAACCTTTTTTGGCCCGTGCCCCCCCTTCACCATATTTTCAGAACGTCATCCCCCCCCCCCCTCCCTTTCGTATTTCCTACCTAAAAATCCCGCCCCAGCCCCTACACAGTATACGTAATAATGGAAGCTAAATTTAATAGCACATACTAAAACAAATCTAGACGTCTACATAAAACGTGATTTGTGGGTCTACTTACTTTAAAAATGAATTTTAGAAGGGTGAGACTACAGAACCGTACAGTATGAATGGAAAAACAATATCAAGTTATCGGTTCTTGTATAACGCGATCTTGAAATAATCTTAATTCCTCCACTGGAAGCCCTAAAATTTCATCCTGGGGGTGGGGGAATTCCCCACCACTGTATTAGAACATTGTTCACCGTTGGTCTGCGCATTCATTTCCCTTTACATTGGCGTGTCCGATACGGATTCATGTGAATATGTTTTTGTTTTTGTTCTGCGTAAGGGTGTGTATGTATGTGGTCGAAACAGAAATAAGGAATAGAAACGTTGTCTACAGACCAATAACATTAATTTCATTCCATTGTGACAGCGTGGGACAACATGTTGCTAATTGCACATGTTATGGACCAGTCATTGATCTTTCGGAATCTACAAAGAGTAAAATCAACACAAGAATCAACAGAATCATGATAATAAATTAACAAGAACAAGCGACAGACGCACGTCTCGCGTGGCTAAGATAGCAATGTAATACTCAATGAGCGTGGCTAGAAACTGAAACAAAAACTGAACAAGGAGAATTTCTAAACTGGCTGGCTGAAAACCAATGTAGAACGATAAGAGCATGAGATAGACAATCAGAGTACGACAATCACAAACGCTGGCCATTTCCAGCTTCTCTCTCTCTCTCTCTCTCTCTCTCTCTCTCTCTCTCTCTCTCTCTCTCTCTCTCTCTCTCTCTCCCTCTCTCTGTCTTTCTGTCTGTGTCTGCCTGTCTATCTGTCTGTCTGTACATTATTTATCCATCTATATATTTGTCAGTCTGTCTCTTTTTTTTTCTCTATCCCTCCCCCTGTCTTTCTTTCTCCCTACTCTCATGTAGTGGATCCCGTGAAGAACATCGCTCTTAGTTTAGTTTAGTTTAGTTTAGTTTAGTGTAGTTTAGTCGACGGATCAACATCACGGCACACGGGTGTCACCCATAAGTACTCCTAATATCGCTCTAACCAGAAAAGTGTCTCGATCCTATGCCGGCTCGCATGCCTCAGGCATCATCCTTATGCCCAAGATGCCTTCATTGTCCTGTACCCATCGTCGACCCCCTGCCTGCCCTTCCAGAACTATACCCCCCATCACCGTTCTCCCCTCAACCTCTGACATTTAATAATGCCAAAGTATTTCATTTTCCGATACACGTCGCTCTTTATGAGCTGGTTGTTTGTCAATGGCATGCATCTCTTAATCTCCACAGGAGATGCCTTGAAGTGATTAGAATGAGAATCGCCTTTCGCAAGATGAAAAACATACTGACTAATAAAAGATGTCAATTAAAAAGAGAAAAAGAGTGTTGAGGTGCTACACAGAACTTGTGCTTTTGTATAAATGTGAAGCACGGACAATGCGCAAACAGACTAAAAAACATCTGATGGCTGTGGAGATGTAGTTTCTGAAGAAAATGCAAAGAATACCATGGATAGATAGAAAAACCAATGATCAAGCCCTGTGGTATACAAAAACGTCTCTACTAACATCCGTCTATAGATGCCCTTTAAAATATTACTAATCCCAAATAATTATTGTTAAGTATCTTACTTAGTGTAGGAGAAGAAAAGAAAACAGAGCCTAATTTAATTGGCCGTAGGTAAAAAATTAGGCCTTAGTTTGGTTCACGTACCTGGCCAACCGTCGTCGACTTTTGAAAACAAAGGCATTGCAGTGGCCATTTTTACTTCAGGAGATCAAAGGAGACAGACGCGTTAGACTTAGACGTGAAAAACCTATCCCTTCGGGGATAGGCAGTTTAGAGTAAAAATATGTCATTCTCTGCATCCATGGTACGTTAAATCTACATTATTAATACGTATTTATGTATTACATATACCATTGTGTTTAATTAAGAATTAGTTAGAATGAGAAATCAACAATTCTTGTAAACTAGTCTGATTGATTTTTACCATTGAGCGCCATGACAGGCCACGCTGTAATTTTTCCTATGATTGTCAATTTCATATTCCTATGGTTAAATAACTTCTATGCATTGTGAACTATATCTCACTATCTATGCTTAGAAATCTGCAAATAATCTATGTACTATAGAGATTGAACTCTAAAAGACATTTTCAAAGATACAAATTCTCCATGTGGAAGCAGACTTTTGAGTACACATTGTATGAACATACTTCATAGTAGAGAACTTGTTTCTGCTAAATTCTAATCTGTAACTTGGAACTATAGTGCTAAATTTTAGTACAATCCTTTTGTTAACAGATTAGTAACCACTCAACATGAGTGATGAACATATAATCATTTCATAAAATAGTGCTAGGGAATTGCCATGTTTGAGACTATACATTCAAGAACAAAGACAGTAAACGCTTGATATAACTGAATGTTCGGATAGGATGTGCCTTCAATCCGCATCAACTCACTGTAGTAGGAACAGAAGCGAAGATTGATGTGAATAAATTGCTTGCAATATTCAGAAGACTGGCCCATGCGGCATAAGTTATTCTAATAAATACACTCCGAATAATAGCAGTAATTGGCAAAATATATCACAGCGGTCACTATCCTTATACTGCTATAAGTAGTGGGGGAAAACAATGTATGTTTTAGTATGGATTAACCCCTGAGGAAATCCAAAAACATAGGCTCCTTGCATCATCATTATGATTAATTATTATGTATGATTATCAGGTACTTGATATCAGAGAAATGTACATGTATGTTTTCTCTGTTATGAGAATTTTTCTCTGCCCTGATTGTTACTCTTTACTGTGGGAATATACATTTTAATGTTGCCCCTCGGGATTAGAGGATGTTGATGTACGAATCCTTGTGCATGTCAGTACACAAGAAAAGGTGAACCGTATGGTCATTAGCCTTGGCCTAATGCTGATTATAGCGAAGGAATGGAGACGAGGAATCGGAAACAAAAGAGCCTATTTCTGGACTATTATCTTCAAGGTATGACAAATGCACTAGCAAAGTGTTGGATAAAAAGGATGGCTTCACTCATCTAATAGTCCCAGTAACAACAGAAGAAACATAGAGTGAAAAGATATCTCACTCACTATCAGAGCTAGAAAAGCTCTACAACAAGCAACGAGGGACAGGGAACTTGGAAACCCACTCCTATCTCTTTCCCCTTTTTGTTTGTAAATGTGTTGTGAAATGTAAACACA
Source organism: Cepaea hortensis (assembly GCA_963921405.1). Lineage (NCBI taxonomy): Eukaryota > Metazoa > Mollusca > Gastropoda > Stylommatophora > Helicidae > Cepaea > Cepaea hortensis. Next base: position 77,808,136 of record OY992886.1, read on the forward strand.
TCACAGTAGGTTAATTCTCGGTTGTATTCTTTGTCATCCTTTCTATAGAAGAGAAGCAAGTGGTGGTTGAATTTGGTGGGACTCCGTTGCCTCCCATATCCACTGGAAACTGGGTCAACAGCCAGTAAAGGATAAATGACAACCTGTCCTAAAACAGTCTGGGCCAACACAACCATGTTTACTGCTGCAATCATAAGCTTCAAACGCCAGCAAAAGACCAATTCGAAGAAAACTGACAACGTTGCGGATGAAGTCCTACTTCAGTAGGAATATCCAGGATGGACTTCAGTATCTAATAATCTACAGAGATGAAGATCAACAGAGTAACTGACAACAGTGTATCGTCTGCTTTACTTCTGAGAAGTACCACCTATGGCCTCATCATTCAACCAAATCAGTGACACTATGGGACAATCCTACTACAAGTTACTAAAACTAGCAACAGTGAAAACCCTTCAACTGTTGGTTGGATTACCAAGTTGATATCCAACAGTGGATAAGCCTTCGAAAGAAAAGTCACAGAGCAGCAAGTCTACATAAGGTTAGAGGCACCCAACACCAAGTTCTAGAATACTAACACCAACTCAAACAAATGGGAAGAGACACTGCAACAACATAAGCCAGTACAACCAAGGTACCAACTTAAGATACTCTGAAACATAACTACACCAGATTACCTCAAGGTTCCAAAATCTGAAACACATGAAAAAGAGCAAGATCCACTTGAGATCTCAGACTTGAATACCATCAAAAAAGACATATGAAAGCAGCTAGCGGAGTAAATGCCTCGACATCTGCAACAAAAGGAAGCATCCAATTGTTTGCAACCCTGGTTCTGTGCTGGATTTATTCATCTTCTGATCAATGTAGGTATAGATCAATTCTGGACATAGTCACAGATACTACCATGAGATGCCTCTCAGCCATATATGTTCCTACACTGGACTAGATAACAACGACTAACTCTTTGCTGGTCCAATGTCAACCTAAATGCCATGGGTTATAGACTCGCGACTTGGTGGGTATAACATCTTTGTGAACATTGGGATTCTGATATTGGAAGCAGAGCAGCTGAAAGGCCGTCTACTTGGCACCATGTATGGTGAGATGGGAAAGTACCTTCTGCAGAGCTTAAGTGGAAATTCCGGAAAGTAAGACCAACCAAGGCCTCAATTTCACCAAAGAGACACTGAGCCTACTGCAACAGAATATTCGTGATTCTAGCCCCAACGGAGGGGATATGTGGGTTGTGATATTTCAATTCCTGGAGTAGGGATTATAAATATTCCCCAACCAATTGCCAGTGGATAAACATATTAGGAACACAACTGAGTGCATGATTTCGGTACCCAGATAATGGGAATAGGATCTAATCTACATAGGAGATGAACACTTAACCGCACACCAGGAGATAAAGGACTCTATTAATTAGTTAATTGAGTACCCACTGCTTTTTATATGCGTTTTTTCTATACCATGGATTTATAAGGTAATATTGTTTTATTTGATAATGGTGATTATGGTAAATAGAGTATTGTGACACCAAGTCATTATTTTAAACATGAGACTTGTAAAGGGTGTCAGAAACAACTGTTTTATATGTTGGGTTTTCTGCACTTAGACCAATGTTGTGCTTTTATCTAGGTAAAAGAAGTCAAGTTAGCAGAACCAATTTGTGGTTGTTGTGTTGTTGGTAATAACATTGTTGTTTTCTTGGGGCACAGGGGGTAAATGTGTTTTGATAATGGAAATCATTCCCATGCCTGTCATGAAATTCAATAAGACTATTACACTTTCATGTATGTAACTCCAGATCGGGATTTAATACTTGAACTGTTTGTCCAAAATTTGTTGATGTGTACATCAAGTAAATGTGGTGTTCACCAGTGGTTGTTTATATGTTGTGAACAATCAATGTCTTCTAGCATTAGATAAACTTTAGAGGGTGATAAGTGGGAATGGAGAATTACCCATAAATACAGCTATGAACAGGAGTGAAGTCTTTTCCTTCTTGTGTTTCTGGTAGAATTCCATGATCACCTCAAGTGGCTAAAATAATAGAGAATCAAAACAAATCCCATAGACAAATTAACAAAATATTCTCTTAAATTAAAATCAACATCCCACAAGCCCTACAAAAAAAAAAAAAAAAAAAAAATTGTAAACTGATTAGAGAAATTAGACGTAGAGAGTCAAAATTGTTTGGTCACGTTATTGAGAAGAAATAAATCGGAGAACTTGGTGACAACTGGCAAAATCGAGGTAAAGAGAAAAAGGGGAAGGCAGAGAAGTAAATACATGGATAGCTTGGTCACGTGGCATGGTCGAGACAAGAACTCTGAACTGATCCATGACTGGTGATCGAGTGAGACGGTGAAGCACGACCGCCACCCTTATCGGCATGGGACATGATGATGATGAATTTCCCCAGAATAATCCAGCTTAGTATTCACCCCAGGAACTGACAGTAGCATTATTACGGTATACCACCTCCGTGGCGAAGGTGTTACGGGGGCGATTGGTAATCCCGTATACCCGGGTTCGAAACACAGCGGTTCAAACAAGGTATAGGAGCCGGTCGGTCAGAAAGCAATGGAAAACTGCTGAACGTAAAACTAGCTCAGGTATCACGAACACCAAAAATGCTGGGGTTGACTGCTACGACCTATGAAGGATATGCAACCATTTTTTTTTAAAAATTACTGTAAAAGTTTGGCTTATGGGCAGTGAACATGTTTCACTATTCCCCGACATACCGAGTCGAGGGTTAGAAATCAGCTGCAGACGATTTGGAATCCTGTCGCTGTGCATTGATTTTTATGTTATGAGCGTCGGTCGTTCAGAAAGCAAAGGCAAACTACTAAAAGTAAAAATTGAGAGGTAAATAACAAACAGACGAAAAATGACGGGATTGACTACGATGTCCTCAAAAGGATATGCAACTCAGTTTTTAATTGAAGTTTGGCATGTGTGTGAAATATTTTCATTAAGTGCTGCGATAAATGAAAAATACAAGAAAATTAAACTCAGATATTTTAAACACAACTTCAGAACAACATAACATTCATGCTTAATATCAGAAAACATAAAATTCATGTTTGATGTCAGTATCCAGGATGTCGGCATCAGTTATGAGGGATGTACCAGCAGCTCGCTGTCAGAACACGCAAACTCACGTGACTGGCTCGTATGTCATGATCAGCCCGGCTCTCCAACCATATACTTAACAGAACAGTGGAGTGGCGTAGTTCTACGACGCCCGCCTTTAACTCATGCAGACCTGCTCTGATACACAGTGTGGACTGAACGTTTTTACAGAATACGAAAAGGAAGTTATACTTCCCAAGCCTCCTATATGGCGTAGTGGATCGGACGCCTAACCTCTTTGACAAGGGCGAAAAATTCGGATGCATGCTGCACATCGTTAAAAATCTATCAGCATTTGAAAAAAAAAACAGAAGGTCACACAAGAGACTCCTCTTCTTCTTCTTCCTCCTCCTCCTCCTCCTCCTCCTCCTCCTCCTCCTCCTCCTCCTCCTCCTCCTCCTCCTCCTCCTCCCCCTCCTACCTCTCCTCTTCCCCCCTGATCCTGCCTCTCCTCTTTCTGCCTCTCTTCCTCCGGTTCCTGCCTCTCCTTCTGCTCCGGCTCCTATGAGTTTTCCTGCTCCTGCCTACTCACCCCCTCCTGCCTCTCCTTCTGCTCCTGCCTACTCACCCCCTCCTGCCTCTCTTGCTCCTGCCTACTCACCCCCTCCTGCCTCTCCTTCTGCTCCTGCCTACTCACCCCCTCCTGCCTCTCCTTCTGCTCCTGCCTACTCACCCCCTCCTGCCTCTCCTTCTGCTCATGCCTACTCACCCCCTCCTGCCTCTCCTTCTGCTCCTGCCTACTCACCCCCTCCTGCCTCTCCTTCTGCTCCTGCCTACTCACCCCCTCCTGCCTCTCCTTCTTCTCTTGCCTACTCACCCCCTCCTGCCTCTCCTTCTGCTCCTGCCTACTCACCCCCTCCTGCCTCTCCTTCTGCTCCTGCCTACTCACCCCCTCCTGCCTCTCCTTCTGCTCCTGCCTACTCACCCCCTCCTGCCTCTCCTTCTGCTCCTGCCTACTCACCCCCTCCTGCCTCTCCTCCTGCCTCTCTTGCTCCTGCCTACTCACCCCCTCCTGCCTCTCCTTCTGCTCCTGCCTCTCTTGCTCCTGCCTACTCACCCCATCCTGCCTCTCCTCCTGCTCCTGCCTCTCTTGCTCCTGCCTACTCACCCCCTCCTGCCTCTCCTTCTGCTCCTGCCTACTCACCCCCTCCTGCCTCTCCTTCTGCTCCTGCCTCTCTTGCTCCTGCCTACTCACCCCCTCCTGTCTCTCCTTCTGCTCCTGCCTACTCACCCCCTCCTGCCTCTCCTTCTGCTCCTGCCTCTCTTGCTCCTGCCTACTCACCCCCTCCTGCCTCTCCTTCTGCTCCTGCCTATTCACCCCCTCCTGCCTCTCCTTCTGCTCCTGCCTCTCTTGCTCCTGCCTACTCACCCCCTCCTGCCTCTCCTTCTGCTCCTGCCTACTCACCCCCTCCTGCCTCTCCTTCTGCTCCTGCCTACTCACCCCCTCCTGCCTCTCCTCCTGCCTCTCTTGCTCCTGCCTACTCACCCCCTCCTTCCTCTCCTTCTGCTCCTGCCTACTCACCCCCTCCTGCCTCTCCTTCTGCTCCTGCCTCTCTTGCTCCTGCCTACTCACCCCCTCCTGCCTCTCCTCCTGCTCCTGCCTCTCTTGCTCCTGCCTACTCACCCCCTCCTGCCTCTCCTTCTGCTCCTGCCTCTCTTGCTCCTGCCTACTCACACCCTCCTGCCTCTCCTTCTGCTCCTGCCTACTCACCCCCTCCTGCCTCTCCTTCTGCTCCTGCCTCTCTTGCTCCTGCCTACTCACCCCTCCTGCCTCTCCTTCTGCTCCTGCCTCTCTTGCTCCTGCCTACTCACCCCCTCCTGCCTCTCCTTCTGCTCCTGCCTACTCACCCCCTCCTGCCTCTCCTTCTGCTCCTGCCTCTCTTGCTCCTGCCTACTCACCACCTCCTGCCTCTCCTTCTGCTCCTGCCTACTCACCCCCTCCTGCCTCTCCTTCTGCTCCTGCCTCTCTTGCTCCTGCCTAATCACCCCCTCTTGCCTATCCTTCTGCTCCTGCCTACTCACCCCCTCCTGCCTCTCCTTCTGCTACTGCCTCTCTTGCTCCTGCCTACTCACCCCCTCCTGCCTCTCCTTCTGCTCCTGCCTCTCTTGCTCCTGCCTACTCACCCCCTCCTGCCTCTCCTCCTGCCTCTCCTTCTGCTCCTGCCTACTCACCCCCTCCTGCCTCTCCTTCTGCTCCTGCCTACTCACCCCCTCCTGCCTCTCCTTCTGCTCCTGCCTACTCACCCCCTCCTGCCTCTCCTTCTGCTCCTGCCTACTCACCCCCTATTGCCTCTCCTTCTGCTCCTGCCTCTCCTTCTGCTCCTGCCTACTCACCCCCTCCTGCCTCTCCTTCTGCTCCTGCCTACTCACCCCCTCCTGCCTCTCCTTCTGCTCCTGCCTACTCACCCCCTCCTGCCTCTCCTTCTGCTCCTGCCTACTCACCCCCTCCTGCCTCTCCTTCTGCTCCTGCCTCTCCTTCTGCTCCTGCCTCTCCTTCTGCTCCTGCCTACTCACCCCCTCCTGCCTCTCCTTCTGCTCCTGCCTACTCACCCCCTCCTGCCTCTCCTCCTGCCTCTCTTGCTCCTGCCTACTCACCCCCTCCTGCCTCTCCTCCTGCTCCTGCCTCTCTTGCTCCTGCCTACTCACCCCCTCCTGCCTCTCCTTCTGCTCCTGCCTACTCACCCCCTCCTGCCTCTCCTTCTGCTCCTGCCTCTCTTGCTCCTGCCTACTCACCCCCTCCTGCCTCTCCTTCTGCTCCTGCCTACTCACCTCCTCCTGCCTCTCCTTCTGCTCCTGCCTCTCTTGCTCCTGCCTACTCACCCCCTCCTGCCTCTCCTTCTGCTCCTGCCTACTCACCCCCTCCTGCCTCTCCTTCTGCTCCTGCCTCTCTTGCTCCTGCCTACTCACCCCCTCCTGCCCCTGCCTACTCACCCCCTCCTGCCCCTCCTTCTGCTCCTGCCTACTCACCCCCTCCTGCCTCTCCTTCTGCTCCTGCCTACTCACCCCCTCCTGCCTCTTCTCCTGCCTCTCTTGCTCCTGCCTACTCACCCCCTCCTGCCTCTCCTTCTGCTCCTGCCTACTCACCCCCTCCTGCCTCTCCTTCTGCTCCTGCCTCTCTTGCTCCTGCCTACTCACCCCCTCCTGCCTCTCCTCCTGCTCCTGCCTCTCTTGCTCCTGCCTACTCACCCCCTCCTGCCTCTCCTTCTGCTCCTGCCTACTCACCCCCTCCTGCCTCTCCTTCTGCTCCTGCCTCTCTTGCTCCTGCCTACTCACCCCCTCCTGCCTCTCCTTCTGCTCCTGCCTACTCACCCCCTCCTGCCTCTCCTTCTGCTCCTGCCTCTCTTGCTCCTGCCTACTCACCCCCTCCTGCCTCTCCTTCTGCTCCTGCCTACTCACCCCCTCCTGCCTCACCTTCTGCTCCTGCCTCTCTTGCTCCTGCCTACTCACCACCTCCTGCCTCTCCTTCTGCTCCTGCCTACTCACCCCCTCCTGCCTCTCCTTCTGCTCCTGCCTCTCTTGCTCCTGCCTACTCACCCCCTCCTGCCTATCCTTCTGCTCCTGCCTACTCACCCCCTCCTGCCTCTCCTTCTGCTACTGCCTCTCTTGCTCCTGCCTACTCACCCCCTCCTGCCTCTCCTTCTGCTCCTGCCTCTCTTGCTCCTGCCTACTCACCACCTCCTGCCTCTCCTTCTGCTCCTGCCTACTCACCCCCTCCTGCCTCTCCTTCTGCTCCTGCCTCTCTTGCTCCTGCCTACTCACCCCCTCCTGCCTATCCTTCTGCTCCTGCCTACTCACCCCCTCCTGCCTCTCCTTCTGCTACTGCCTCTCTTGCTCCTGCCTACTCACCCCATCCTGCCTCTCCTTCTGCTCCTGCCTCTCTTGCTCCTGCCTACTCACCCCCTCCTGCCTCTCCTTCTGCTCCTGCCTACTCACCCCCTCCTGCCTCTCCTTCTGCTCCTGCCTCTCTTGCTCCTGCCTACTCACCCCCTCCTGCCTCTCCTTCTGCTCCTGCCTACTCACCCCCTCCTGCCTCTCCTTCTGCTCCTGCCTCTCTTGCTCCTGCCTACTCACCCCCTCCTGCCTCTCCTTCTGCTCCTGCCTACTCACCCCCTCCTGCCTCACCTTCTGCTCCTGCCTCTCTTGCTCCTGCCTACTCACCACCTCCTGCCTCTCCTTCTGCTCCTACCTACTCACCCCCTCCTGCCTCTCCTTCTGCTCCTGCCTCTCTTGCTCCTGCCTACTCACCCCCTCCTGCCTATCCTTCTGCTCCTGCCTACTCACCCCCTCCTGCCTCTCCTTCTGCTACTGCCTCTCTTGCTCCTGCCTACTCACCCCCTCCTGCCTCTCCTTCTGCTCCTGCCTCTCTTGCTCCTGCCTACTCACCACCTCCTGCCTCTCCTTCTGCTCCTGCCTACTCACCCCCTCCTGCCTCTCCTTCTGCTCCTGCCTCTCTTGCTCCTGCCTACTCACCCCCTCCTGCCTATCCTTCTGCTCCTGCCTACTCACCCCCTCCTGCCTCTCCTTCTGCTACTGCCTCTCTTGCTCCTGCCTACTCACCCCATCCTGCCTCTCCTTCTGCTCCTGCCTCTCTTGCTCCTGCCTACTCACCCCCTCCTGCCTCTCCTTCTGCTCCTGCCTACTCACCCCCTCCTGCCTCTCCTTCTGCTCCTGCCTCTCTTGCTCCTGCCTACTCACCCCCTCCTGCCTCTTCTTCTGCTCCTGCCTACTCACCCCCTCCTGCCTCTCCTTCTGCTACTGCCTCTCTTGCTCCTGCCTACTCACCCCCTCCTGCCTCTCCTTCTGCTACTGCCTCTCTTGCTCCTGCCTACTCACCCCCTCCTGCCTCTCCTTCTGCTCCTGCCTACTCACCCCCTCCTGCCTCTCCTTCTGCTCCTGCCTACTCACCCCCTCCTGCCTCTCCTTCTGCTCCTGCCTCTCCTTCTGCTCCTGCCTACTCACCCCCTCCTGCCTCTCTTGCTCCTGCCTACTCACCCCCTCCTGCCTCTCTTGCTCCTGCCTACTCACCCCCTCCTGCCTCTCTTGCTCATGCCTACTCATCCCCTCCTGCCTCTCCTTCTGCTCCTGCCTACTCACCCCCTCCTGCCTCTCCTTCTGTTCCTGCCTACTCACCCCCTCCTGCCTCTCCTTCTGTTCCTGCCTACTCACCCCCTCCTGCCTCTCCTTCTGCTCCTGCCTACTCACCCCCTCCTGCCTCTCCTTCTGCTCCTGCCTCTCTTGCTCCTGCCTATCCACCTCCTCCTGCTCCTGTCTCCCCTCCTCCTGCCTCACATCCTCCAGCTCCTGCCTCTCCCCCACCTCCTCCTGCCTCTCCTCCTCCTGCCTCTCCTTTTCCTCCTACTCCTGCCTCTCCTCTTACTTCTACCTCTCATCATCCTCCTACTCCGGTCTCAACTCCTGCTCCTACCTCTCCTCCTCCTGCTCCTGCCTCTCCTTCTTCTAATGTTCCTGCCTCTCCTCTTCCTACTGCTCCTGTCTATCCTTCACCTTATTTTTCGTATCCTGCTACTGTTTTTGATGCTGTCTTTCTCACCCTTTAGATTAAGCCCTCTACCAACCCATGCCAAGCGTGGTATTTTCTGTTGCCATCTCCTACGACTCCTCCAAACCCATGCCAATCAGTATTTTCTGTTGCCATCTCCTACGACTCATCCAAACCCATGCCAATCAGTATTTTCTGTTGCCATCTCCTAAGACTCCCCCAAACCCACGCCAATCAGTACTTTATGTTGCCATCTCCTACGACTCATCCAAACCCATGCCAATCAGTATTTTCTGTTGCCATCTCCTAAGACTCCCCCAAACCTACGCCAATCAGTACTTTATGTTGCCATCTCCTACGACTCCTCCAAACCCATGCCAATCAGTATTTTCTGTTGCCATCTCCTAAGACTCCCCCAAACCCACGCCAATCAGTACTTTATGTTGCCATCTCCTACGACTCCTCCAAACCAATGCCAATCAGTATTTTCTGTTGCCATCTCCTACGGCTCCTCCAAACCCAAGCCGAGCCTGGTATTTTCTGTTGCCATCTCCTACGACTCCTCCAAAATCATGCCAATCAGTATTTTCTGTTGCCATCTCCTACGACTCCTCCAAACCCATGCCAATCAGTATTTTCTGTCGCCATCTCCTACGGCTCCTCCAAACCCAAGCCGAGCCTGGTATTTTCTGTTGCTATCTCCTACGGCTCCTCCAAACCCATGCCAATCAGTATTTTCTGTTGCCATCTCCTACGGTTCCTCCAAACCTTCGCATATTATTCATATCTACCGCCAATGTGGCGAACGAGTTACCAATGCACTTCGTAATTCCGCATACTGCGTTCAAAACACATCTGCGGGGGATGTGAAAACAGACCGCTTGACGCTGGTTTTCATTCAATGGTATGAGCTCTGGTCGTTCAGAAAGCAATGGCAAACTCCTGAACATGAACTTACCAAGATATCATAAACAGTCACATCATGCTAGATTTGACTGCGACGTCCTGCATAGGATCTGCAACTAACTTAACTGTTTCTTTCCCTTCTTCGTGAGTTTTTATGTGTCCTTCTTTCTCTTTTGCTTCGTAGGATCCAGAGAAAGGACTTTCTTGTTATACTATTAACAGGTTATCTGAATCTGAATATTATCCTGTGGCAGTGTCTTTCTATTGTATGGTGCGGAAGCCTGGACATTGAACAAGCAACTAGAAAGTCAAATAGAGGCGCTGGAGATGTGGATATACAGAAGAATGTGTCGTATTTCATGGAAACAGAAACAATCAAATACAGAGGTTCTAGAAAAACTGGGAATGCAAAGAGAGTTGATGAAAGAAATAAAAAAGAGGCAAGTGAAATATTTCGGCCATGTTAAAAGACATAACCCTCTTATAAAAACCATACTGGAGGGCAAGGATGAGGGCAAGCGAGCAAGATGTAAACAACGATACAAGTGGGAAGATAACATCAAGAGATGGACGAAAATCGGTCTGACAGAATGTACAGTCAAGGCGAGAGACAGACAGTGTTGGAGATCCATTGCAGCCAATCTTCATTGTGGAGACGCCACCTGATTGATTGATTGATTGATTAATTGTCTTTTCTTCACCTATTGATTCACTAGAATCTGCCACAGATTCCAGAAGATCCGCATGAGATATTCTGACATACTATATTAGTCCTATTCTCCGCTGGCAGAAGATAATGAAAGTTTATAGTGTCTTCATATTTGATACAGTTGTTCTCCGTATTCTGATCCAAACAGCTGTACTTGATTGAGGATAGTGGTGAAGGGTTTACGTTTGGTCTACGTTTGGTGCTGAATTAAGTGTCTGTTTACTACCACAATCTGACCGATGTCTGTGGCAATGTGGTGGCGAACGCGTTTCACAATCCTGTATACTGGGTTCGAAATCTGCAGCAGGAATTTGGAAACAGACCGCCTTGTGTTGATGTTTAACAATGGGATGAGCATCGGTCGTTAACAAAGGAATGACAAACGCCTGAACGTAAACTTTCCTTGTGAATCACAGTCACAAATTATGGGGCTCATTGCGACGTCCTGTAAAGAGCATGCAACTAAATTTAAACACTAATTTTTTCCGTTTGTCCGCTTTGGACCCAAGCGTAGCCCACACACGTAGTGGCAGTGGACTGATTTTTGCGTGTGGATTATAGCTTTCCCCATTACCAGTGTCCCACGCCATTAGGCGAACCCACTCCGAATTCTGTGATACTTGACATTCATGTCACCAAATAAAGGACGAGAAGTCAACATTTTAATTCAACTGACCGGTGTAGGGGTTGAACCGGCTACCTCGGCACCAGCCCTCATGATTTGTCGTATGATACACATATATTTTGAAATACAATTTTACCGAGGAAATTCGGCACAGGATTATGGACTATGACGTTGATAATGATGATGATGAATGCATGACACTATCTATTGCGATTGTTTCAGCTCTTTGTTTTGTCATTTTCCCCCCGATCGAAACCTCGACGATCCATTATATTCTGAAACCGCAGACCATCGATCGTTTTTTTTCAGCGGTCAAGGAAAACATCCAGGAAGGAAACATTAATCAGGGCCGAGGTACGAGGATACTTACTATCCAGAGAATAATCAATCTGTGTATTTTCTTCTTTGCATGTTACCGCTGGAGAATTCTAAAACATAAAACCGCGCTTAGAGAATTACATCTGTCAATGACATATGTTTACACCCAGCAAACAAGTGGACGGGCAAACAATAATCTCAGAAAGCTGGCATCAATAATCGAAAGTGCGAGAAGGAATTCAAATGTGAGGCACGAGTGGGTTAGACAGGGAATAACAATGAGGGAATGGTATCTATGGTACATCTGTGCGAAACACTGGCTGTCAGGGTCAATGAAAATTGACAATGACTTTCACTGGTAAATTTTTTATAGGGGTAATTTAGATGGACATTAACTAACGGTGGCAGATTTTCTATAGGGGCAATTTAGATGGACATTAACTAACGGTGGCAGATTTTCTATAGGGGTAATTTAAATGGACATTAACTAACGGTGATAGATTTTCTATAGTGGTAATTTACATGAGCATTAACTAACACTAGTAGATTTTATATACGGGTAATTTAGATGGACATTAACTAACGGTGGCATATTTTCTATAAGTGTAATTTACATGGACATTAAATAGCGGTTGTAGATTTTCTTTTGAAGTAATTTGGATGGGTTTTAACTAGCAGTTTTAGATGTTCTATCAGGGTAATATTTAGAAGGGGATTAACTAACGCTGACAGATTTTCTATAGAGGTAATTTAGACGGGCAGTAATTAACGGTGGCAGTTTTTCTAAGGCGGTAACTTATATGGACATTAACTAAAGGTGGTAGATTTTCTAGATTGGATATTTGATGGACATTAACTAGCAGTGGTAAATTGTTTATATGAAACATATGGTCTATACAGTATTTTTGGTGAATATGGTGTTAACAGTGATAATTTTTACTTTAGTGGACGTTGAAATGGACATTAAGTAACTGTGTATGATTTTCTATACATGATATGTGAATGGATATTAGCCAACAATGGTAGCTTTTCTAAATAGGGTATTTAAATAAATGTATAACTAACAAGGATATATTTTCTACAGGGGACATTTAAGTGGTCATTAACTAACGGTGGTAGATTTTCTGAACTGAGAATATGATGGACATTTACTAACAGTGGTTGATTTTCTAACGGGGAAATTTAGATGTACATTAACTTTGAGTGGTAGATTATATATAGTGGACATGTAAATGGACATTAAATAAAAATGGTAGATTTTCTCTAAAGAGGACATTTAATGGACCTTAACTAAAAGTTATTTAGTCACTGTCTACAGAGAATATGCAATTGAGCATTAACTAATAGTGGTAGATTGATTGTGGGGGATATTTAGTTGGACATTAATAGACTATATAATGTCCATTAAATGTCCCAGTGACTCTGGTTTCGTTTTTGTTTTCAAAGTGCTTCTTTAGTTCCATAAAGCTTGGCGTTTAATGGCGGTTCAGTTGACTCTATTCAGGCGTGGTAATGCGTCTTGTAGTTCAACTCGTGAACCATACAAGACCCAGCGGATGTCCACGATTAAGTTTCAAAGACGCTGTCTGGGGAGACATGAAATCACTGACCAGAGACACAACCATCCGAGGGACGAATGCTACAGACCGTAATAAGTGGACATGCGCCAGAAAACACAACTGGAACTTAATGACAAGAGGCCAGAATAACAGACAGAGGAGATAAAAATCAGTTAAAATCAATAAGTAAAAGTACACACATTAGGAGCGTTGGACATACAGTGCCAGAGACATATTTGTATAGACCACTCAGTGCGTGATGTGGCCTGTATCATGTCTGCCGCCTTTACT
>OY992886.1:77823690-77866190 GCA_963921405.1 Cepaea hortensis
GGAGGAGGAAGAGGGAGGAGGGGTGTGGAGGGAGGAGGAGGAGGGAGGAGGTAGAGAGAGGAGGAGAGAGGATGAGGAGGGAGGAGGAGAAGGGAGGAGGAGGGATGAGGAGGAGGGAGGAGGAAGGAGGAGTAAGGGGAGGAGGAGGTGGTAGGAGGAGGAGGAGGGAGAAAAAGGGAGGAGAAGGAGGAGGAAGGAGGAGGAGGGATGAGGGGGAGGACGTAGGAGGAGGAGGAGGGAAGAGGAGGGAGTAGGAGGAGAGAGGAGGAGAAGGGAGGAGGAAGGAAGAGGAGTGATTAGGAGGAGGGAGGAGGTAGGAGGAGGAAGAGGAGGAAGGAGGAGGAGGAGGAAGAGGGAGGAGGGAGGAGGAGGAGAAAGAGGGAGGAGGAGGATGGAGAGGGGGGAGGGGATGAGGAAGATGGTAGGAGGAGGATTATGACGCATATGCCTTTAGATAACTGCAGCGAAAAGGTGGGTCTGTCTATCTATCTGACCCGGCGTGGCTTCACCCAGCTCCTGGCGGATAGCGTCTCATTAAATTCATACAACAAAATAGAGTAACTTAAAAGAATGTCCTTCCACACACCATCCATTATTTCTAATGAAAACCGTTTCTAATCACCTGCATGACTGTAGATAACTTCGTAAGCATAAAAAGATGAGTTACAATGTTATGCATTATGCATTATTTTTATGAAAACTTTGAAAATGCCCTAAAGATTGTATCATTATTTATTATAACTCATATGCCGGTACATAACTACAGACAAAGAGTTTATAAATCTTTGAAAACGATGCAACAATATAACTATAAGTTATACAGCAATGTTATTAACAGTTATACCCCTTGAAATAACTTATCTAGAGTTAAGTCCCCTCGCTGTATATAAATTACAATATAAAATGAAAAATTAAATAATAGTAAGTAAGCAGCTGATTTCACACTAAAAAAATATCACAGTTGGCTGCGCTGGAATGAAAGGAAGACGTGTAGAAAATTTCATCTCAATCGGATGGACCGTTCGCGAACGCATAAAGGACATACACACCCACCCACCCACACACATCCTTTTATATATATATATATATATATATATATATATATATATATATATATATATATATATATATATATATATATATATATATATATATATATATATATATATATATAAACATTGGCACCTTTCTGTCTTGACAGACGATAATTTGTTACATTGTGCTTCAAAAAGGCATAATAATTACAACACATGGCGGTAGCGAATGTGACTAATAAGGCCAATTTGCGCTGTAAATGTTCGTCCACAGTAGGTGCATGTGAACACACGGTCATTTCCACCATCATGCACCATCTTACGTCTCGCACGCTCTGTGTGGGACTTATATGCGATCATTGTCTTCTTTGTCTTTATTCCATTTCTGATATTTGCCCTCCATGCAACACGTTCAGCGGCGACTTGCTCCCAATGTGCATTATCAACGCCTGTATCAATCATATCCCGCTTACACACATCTTTGTATCGTAGTAGAGGCCGACCCTGAGATCTCTGTAGGTGTCTCCCACCGTCAAAGGCAACCCGTGGCGCCCCATGTCGACGCAAATTGACAAGGACTTATAACCCGTAATTGCTCCTCCCGTTTTGATTCCGAGATCGGTTACGACCAGGGATGGAGTTATACCTCTCCATAGCATAAAGCCTGGACTAAAATATAGAGACCATGTGGTGCCCATGCAGCATGATCCCTCTCTCAGCCTGTCTAGTGTACTCCAGAGGAAAGTAACACCAATATGTCTGGAACATGACAAGCTGCAGAAGCTGCTGGATCAGCAAAGAAATGCTCTAACTGTCCGCCGGTCGGAGCTTCAAACCTAGACCAGCTGCCAACCAAGGCTTAGGGCCTGGTCTGCCCTGCCATGACATGTTGTCTTTAGGTTGCATTTCCTCGAGCCAGGATAAGGCTTGTACCCTCTCAATTGCGCTCTTCCGCCCGAAGCCGTTGAACATGTTTTTTTTTTTTTTTTTTGGGGGGGGGGGGGGGGGGGTGTCGGGGTTGGTAAACGCCACCCAACATTCGCACTAACAGTGTGTAGTGGGATCGTTTCATATGCCAGGGAGAGAGTTTAAACGTCGACTCCTAGTTCAGATAGCGATGGAAAACTACTGAACGTAAACTTGCTCAGTAAATCAACTTGGGGTTGGAGTTGATCGCAATGTCCTGCTAAGGGCTTAACAACATTTAACAATAATAATAATAATAATGTGTGCGTGTGTGAGTGTGTGTGTGTGTGTGTGTGTGTTTGTCTGTTTGTGTGACTGTGTGTGTGTTTGTGTGAGTGTATGTGTATGTGTTTGTGTGTGTTTGTATGTGTTTGTGTGAGTGCGTGTGTATGTTTGTATGAGTATGTGTGTATGTGTGTGTGTGTGTGTGTGTGCGCGCGCGCGCGTGTTCGCGCAACACATTAAAACTCCTTTTTTCAAGTTCATAACTGAACGGCAGAACTGATCCAATCAACAGAAGATTGCAGTTATGTTCTCAACGTAGTTATACTGACCAGGGTGACTGAACTTATTTCCTTAATTACACATGAGGATCGAAAAAAAGATTCAGCGATAGAAACTCAATAACTCTGGAGGGAGGGGGTGGGGGGGGGAAGGAGGAAATAGATGGTCTTTATAACCAAATGAGCGAACGTAAAATATAAGCCTAATACAAATCACCGCCGGAGGACAACTGGGAAAAGCTAATGGGATATGGGAAGAGTATCAAGGGACGATATGCAAATATAAATCTGTAGAAATGTATATGGGAAATATAGAACTACTTGTCTAATTGCCAGATTGTATTTTGTATGTTCGCTCACTCTGAATTGAAATATAGTTAATATACGTGCTATTACTTCTAGTGCACTGGACTGAATTTTTCCTGTGGATTTCCGTATTACCAGTGTCCCTCGACATCAGACGAACTCACTTCGACTTCAGAGGTACTTGTAATTTACGTCGCAAAGTCAAGGACGAGAAGTTAACATTCTAGTTCAACTGACCCGTGTGGGGATTGAACCCGCTACCTCGGCATCAGCACACCGGATGTTTAAGAGCGCGCGTACTTATCCATTCTACCTCGATGACCTCCATTGCCAGACTAAAAACCAGTTCTGGAAATTGCTTGCTGGGTTTCTGTTCCCACAAAACAGCATCTTTGTTTTTCTACTACCCAACGGACTTAGTCTGAATAATAGACAGCAGACGTCATTGTTATTACAAAGGAACGGTGTATTCCCAAGTGCAGCATCGAAGTGCAGGGAACCAATCTGAAACAAGTCAATGTATCTAAGCATTTGGGTACTTCAATAACAACAGATGGGGATATATTATGGAAGTTAAATGTAGAATGTCACAGACAGACGATAGTTTGTTATGTGCTTCAAAAAGGCATACTAACTACAACCCATTGCAGGGATTATGGATGGAGTTATACCTCTCCATAGAACAAAGTCTCGGATGAATTATAGAGACCATGTGTTGCCCTGCAGCATGATCACTCTTTTGCTCTGCCTAGTTTATTCCAGAGGAAAGGTAACACCAATACATCTGGAACAAGACAAGCTGCAGAAGCTGCCGGATCAGTAAAGCAATACTCTAACTATCCACCTGTCGGAGTTCCATCCTAGACCAGTTTCCGCCCAAAGCTTAGGACCTGGTCTACCCTGACATTTAGTCATTAGGTTGCATTTTCTCGCACTAGGATACGGTTTATACCCTCCCAGTTGCGCTCCAACGCCTGAAGCCCTTGACACAATGTGGGTTTTCGGGTTTCGCGTGCGCCGCCCAACATTCGGAGCTAAAAGAAAGTAAGTAGTAACGTTTACTGTTATTCATTAGCTCAATCATATCTTACTAAGATCTAAGTTTAAAACATGTAGAATAGCAAAAACGCTGCATTTCACAAGATGAAGAATATTCTCTGCGTTGTTTCTTTGTCTGTCGAGGTGAGGGAAAGAGTTCTTAAGAGCTAAAGTGAGCCAACCTGATGTAAAGAAGCGAATCATGGACATTGAGAAGATAAATAAGAAGTTATTGTGAAGCCTGGGGAGTTGAGGTTTTATTGATCAATGATGAGAAGACAGAGAAAAGATTAAAAGAGCCGTGAAGATATCTTGAAATAAGTTAACTCACAAAGAGAACCGATTACTATGTAGAATCAATCAGAAGAAGACAGTTGGCACTCTTTGGACATGTCATTAGAAAAGAAAGCTAAATTATGTCGTCACGATGGGTAAGATGGAGGGAAAGAGAAGCAGGAGACGCTGCACAGTTTATCTTCAAGGCCTAGGGGAACATCGGTATCATAAACAATTGGCAGCACACGAGATAAAGGACGGACATGATCACCAACAGCACACATCAAGGTCTGTAAGAAAGCTACACTATCACCGCCACACGGCAAGGACTATAAGAAAACTACTTTAGCGTCGGCGTCTGTGGCTTAGAGATAGGGACCACAGTTTCACAATCCCGACACACCGACACAATATAGAAATGGGGTCGCTAAAGGAAATAACAACGAGAAAGGTAAACAAATTAGGTCACACTAAACAGCATGGCATCTGCTCAAAAATTTGATTTTTGTGACCTAGGATTTAAACATCTCCTGGACCTCTCTAAAGTTATGTTCTTGTAATGTTTGTTTTGTAATGGTGTCTTTGTGTGTTTCTGTGCTGACGAAGGCATTCCAGCTGCAACGCCAATTCTGTCGCATTATGTTCTTTAAAACTGATCAATTCCACTTTCTGTGTTGATTAATTTACTGAAAACGAAAATCGAGGGAAATGTTGCGAGTAAAAGAGCTAAGGACATCAAAGATATAAATTCATATTATCATAAGTTATTGTGTTTGTACAGCCTAGTTGAATATGCTTCAGGACAGACACTGTTGAAGATTCATTATCGTAAATCTTTACTTCAGGGATGGCACTAGATGATGATGATTTATAGTCTTAGCCTGCACAGTATTCTTCGTCTTCTTGTTGCCTCTTAATAGCTCGTTTATACAATATTCTGGCAGACGCTGGGACAATTAGGGCTAACATAAAGTCACGGCGGCAACTGGTACAACTGGCATATATTGCCTGAGGATACATGCACGCACACACACACACACACACGCGCGCGCGCGCACGCACACACACATACACACATTCACACACCCACGTCCTCTAATTAGTTAGTTAGTTAGTTAGTTGGTTAGTTAGTTAGTTAGTTAGTTAGTTAGTTAGTTAGTTAGTTGCAGTTCCAACTTCATGGCAACGGGTCGTCCCCATTATGCGTCGTTCGTATGTCATTGAATATCACACAAAATCCCCATCTGTCCAATGTGAAAAGTGGAGCAGACAAGAGTCTCGGAAAGCCAACAATCGGCACAAGTACACTGTGCATACTGCCGCTGCCAGAATGCCAACACAAAAGTCATCCACGAAAAAATGCAGTTCACCGTCAATGGAAGGGGCAATCACCAGAACGACTTCATTGGCCCGGGTTTCATTCCATATGGCTCGGTCTCTTTCCGCAGGGCGACCATCCAGCACAAAGCACGAACTCCGTAGATTCAGCGACGACTCCTGAAAAATGCACCGGTGAACCGAAAAGGCAAGCCAGTAGATTCTGCGACAGCCGGCCGCCATCGTTCCGAATATGCAGTTCACGCCACATACAAGCACGGACAGATGTAAAATCATTCCACATGAAATTCACAGCTAAAAGTGTCGCGCGACGCACAAACTCAGTAGCAGGGCGGCGGAACCATGCACTACCAGTCCAACATGAGGAAAATGCGAATGCAAACCGTAGCCACAAGTGTAAACACCCCAGAAGCCTTAACGGTTCAATTGCCTATCCACCATATTGGGGACCGGAAATACTGATACAATGTCACTTGTATTTGGTCTTGAGATGTAGAATGCCGACTGATAGTGTCAAATTGAATAAAGTTCTTGTCGTAGAACTGAAAAGAAATGTAGCTGTTCGTCCTATTTGTGATCTTCCATTAGCTGACTCCGTGTCTGGAAGACAGCCTATTTGTTCTTGTTAAACAAAAACAAAACAAAAAACGTCGAGAAACGTCTTAAAAGTCGGATGGATCGACTTCATTGTCCGGGGTTTTATCCCATATAGCTGGTCTCTTTCAGCAGGAAAGACCTGCCGAAAGCATCGTATAAAGCACGAACTCCGTAGCTCCGACGACGACCCCCAGAAGTATTCGAGAAAAATTCACCCGTGAACCGAGAGAGGTAGGCTGCGAGCGCGAGGCAGACGGTTTGACCAAATCGCCACGGAGAGTCCTGTCAGCTTCTGTCGCGGAGTTTCATTCACAGAAAGTTGCGTTGCGTCTAACCTTCGTTCACTGCTTAGCAGCTTGACTGATTTTTCTAGGTTTGGTCGTTTGTTTTCAATACACCATAATCTGTTTCATCTAAACTGTTATATAACTGACTTCAATCTTGAATTCCCTGTTTAAACTCAATATACACCTTATCTGGATCCCGACGCTCTTCTTTAAGTCAGTCAATCAATCATGTGCCATGCCGGAAAGCGTGGGCGGTCATGACTCGCTGTTTCACTCGATCACCAGAGTCGTGGATCAGCTCAGTGTTAATGTCTCGACCATGCAATTTGGCCAAGCCATCCAGATATTTACCTCTCGGTCTACCCTTTGGTCCCTTCAATCTTGCCAGTTGTCACCAAGTTCTCCAATCCATTTCTTTTCATAACATGTCCAAAAATTTTTGACTGTCTACGTCTAATTTCTCTAATCAGTTTACGATTTTCATTTGTCTCCTGTAGTACTTGGTCATGGGTTTTTCTGTCTGTCCATGGTATTCTTAGCATTTTCCTCAGAAACCACATTTCTGCAGCCATCAGACGTTTTTCAGCTTCACTGCTCATTGTCCAAGTTTCACATCCATAGAAAAGAACAGGCTCTATGTAGCACCTCAACACTCTTTTTCTCGTTTCAATTGACATCTTTTTATTAGTCAGTATGTTTTTCATCTTGGCTTCATCAAGGCTACTTTCGCCATGGCGATTCTTGTTCTAATCTCTACAAGCCATCTCCCATCAGATGTTATGACTGTTCCGAGATAATTGTACCGATTCACTTGTTGAAGAATATTCCCATTTACTTGTACATTATATTGTGGTATTTCGTTCTTCCTAGTGACGACCATAATATGTGTCTTTTTGCAATTCAATTCTAATCTTCTTTAAGAAAACATGTTTTTTTTTACAAACTACTAGGCGCTTTTTATGGCCGAAGTATTTAAGCTTTCGAGACTTAAATTTGTTTATGAGTCGGTTTTATTCGATGTTCAGATCTCGAATTATGTCAGCATTGTTATTCTTCTTAGTCCACCATGTTCTTTTGTACCATTTAAGTTCATAAACCCGGATGTTCTTCTGCAGTGAATATGAAATGGTTCATGAATCATGGGTTTCTGTTGCCACAGAAAAGACGTATGTTCTCATGCTGTCCTCAGTTAATATATAAACATTCTTGTACTGAATAACGAAGACACAAACGATAGATTGCACGATTTATTGCCTGGCATATTTCGCTGCATCTCGTCAGGTACATACTGCAGAAATCACACAACCTGTATTCTTGTACTGCTCTACACAACGCGCGAAAAATGAACGTAGCATTTTGTATTTAAACAATACAGATAAATAACTAGAATAACAAATGATACACTCACTCTCCAGACCATCTAAGTGTGAAAATGTAGCAACAAGCATGAAATGAAGATTGCAACAAACACCAGAAAAATGACGAGAAAAAAACAAAACAATTACAGTATTGACATAACAAATCCTTCAATCACTTATCGTAATTAGTGTCAACTTATCAGTTTATTGGACTGTCACGGATTCTATCTTCCGCAAAAATGTTATCTATATTCGTCAGCTCTGGAACTTGGTTCTCTTCGATGTTCTTGGTAAATTGTATGAATACCACGACCTTAGGGAGTCTCCGTGGTGCAGTGGTTAAGATATTTGCCTCGTGTCCAGAAGGTCGTGAGTTCGTCTTCGTTCCCAACATTCGGAGGTACACGTGACCGGATCTACGGGTTCGTGCAATGTCCGATGCTGTCCACAGGCGGCTAGCATGCTATCCTTTATGAACTCAAGTCGACAAATCCCATTATGCTAATGCGCCAACGCTCATCTTTTAACGTTATGGTCATAATAAAAAAATATTCAGCCATATTACAAAACATTGCAAAATACTTCGTCTGCATACAGCCCATCAACAAAAAATCACAACAAAATGTTAACCTTTAAAAAGTAAGCTAAAATGTTGATAGGAAAACAAAGATTGTTTTCCTGCTTTTGGCAGGGTAACTAAATTCTGTGTTTCTTGAATTTATTTAGATATTTACTTCTGTATGTGGATACTGTTAAATTTTTTGTTTTTGCAAATTGTTTTATTTACCAAATTTAATAAATAAATACTTAGAACTACAAAACTGGTTTTACCAGATTTCTATTGCTTCTTTTCTTCCGCAGCATATTAGCACCGCTTAAATAGCAAACCTTCTATTTATATACAACTAGCTGACACGGCCCGGCTTCGCCCAGACTCTGGTGGGGAGCATCTCATTTAATTCATATAAGTAGTCATATAAGCTCCCGTTCCCGACTGTCTGTCTGTCTGTCTGTCTATCTATCTGTCTGTCTGTCTGTCTGTCTGTCTGACCCGGCCCAGCCCATGGTGGAGAGCATCTCATTTAAATCATATAAGTAGTCATATAAGATCCCGTTCCCGACTATCTGTATGTCTGTCTGTCTTGGGTAAATGGAGGAGGGAGGAGGAAGAGGGAGGTGGAGGAGGGAAGAGGAGGGAGGAGGAGGGAGGAGGAGACAGGAGGAATAGGAGGGAGGAGGAGGAGGGATTAGGAAGAGGAGGGAGGAGTAGGGTGGAGGAGGAGGGGGAGGAGGAGGGAGGAGGAAGAGGGAGAAGGAGGGAGGAGGAGATCGCAGGAGGAGGAGGAGGAGAGGGAGGAGGAGGAGGGAGAGGGAGGAGGAGGGAGGAGGAGGAGAGAGTAGGCGGAGGGAGCAGGCGGAGGGAGCAGGAAGAGGGAGGAAGAGGGAGGAGAAGGAGGAGGGAGGAGTAGAGAGCGGGAGGAGGGAGGAGGCGGAGGGAGGAAGAGGGAGGAGGAAGAGGGAGAAGGAGGAGGGAGGAGAAGGAGGGAAGAGGATGAGAGGGAGGAGGAGGAAGAGGGAGGAGGAGGAATGTGAAGGGAGGAGGAGGGAGGAGGTAGAGGGAGGAGGAGGAGGAGGGAGGAGGATAGAGGAGGAGGAGGGATGAGGAGGAATGTGAAGGGAGGAGGAGGGAGGAGGTAGAGAGAGGAGGAGGAGGGAGGAGGAGAATGGAGGAGGAGGGATAAGGAGGAGAGGGAGGAGGAGGGGGAGGAGGGGGAGGAGGAGGGAGGAAGAAGGAGGAGGGAGGAAGACGGATGAGGGGGAGGAGAGAGGGGTAGGAGGGGGAGGAGGAGAAGGGAGGAGAAGGGAGGAGGAGGAGGGAGCAGGAGGAAGGAGGAGGGAGGAGGAGGAGGAAGAGGGAGGAGGAGGGAGGAGGAAGAGAGAGGAGGGAGGAGGAAGAGAGAGGAGGGAGGAGGAGGGAGGAAGAGATAGGCGGAGAGAGGAGGAGGAGGGAGGAGGAGGAGTAGGGATGAATAGGAGGGAGGAGAAGGGAGGAGGAGGGATTAAGAGAAAGAGGGGGGAAAGGGGAGAAGGAGGAGGGAGGAGGGAGGAGGAGGAGGAAGAGGGATGAGGAGGGAGGAGGGAGGATGAGGAGGAGGGAGGACGAGGAGGGAGGATGGTGAAGGAGGAGGAGGAGGAGGGAGGAGGGTGAAGGAGGAGGAGGAGGGGGAGGAGGGAGGGGGAGGAGGAGGGAGAAGGAGGAGGAGGGAGGAGGGAGGAGGAGAACGTAGGTGGGGGAGGATGAGAAGGGAGGAGGGAGAGGGAGGAGGGAGGAGGAGGAGAGAGGAGGAGGGAGGAGGTGGAGGGAGAAGGAGGAGGGAGGAAGAGGTAGAAGGAGGAGGGAGAAGGAGGGAGGAGGAGACAGGAGGAATAGGAGGGAGGAGGAGGGATTAGGAAGAGGAGGGAGGAGTAGGGTGGAGGAGGAGGGGGAGGAGGAGGGAGGAGGAAGAGGGAGAAGGAGGGAGGAGGAGAGAGGAGGAGGAGGAGGAGGAGGAGGAGAAGGGAGTAGGAGGAGGGAGAGGGAGGAGGAGAGAGTAGGCGGAGGGAGGAGGCGGAGGGAGCAGGAAGAGGGAGGAGGAGGAGGGAGCAGGAAGAGGGAGAAGGAGGGAGGAGAAGGAGGAGGGAGGAGGAAGGAGGAGTAGAGAGTGGGAGGAGGGAGGAGGCTGAGGGAGGAAGAGGGAGGAGGAAGAGGGAGAAGGGAGGAGGAGGGAGGAGGTAGTAGGATGATTGATTGCCATCCCACCAGGTTAATATGTTATCGCGGACCTCAGAGAGAAGTGTCTATGTAGAAGACCATTTCCTGGACGTACGTATTTTGGGAGGGGGAGGAGGGAGGAGGGAGGAGGAGGAAGAAGAAAAAAAAAATACGACAGTTGGCATCTCTGGAATGAAAGGAAGGCGTGTAGAAAATTTCATCTCAATCGGATGGGCCGTTCGCGAGCGCATAAAGGACATACGGACAGAGATACATAAATACATACAGAGATACATACACACATCCTAATTTATATATAAGATGAATACAATATCAAAAGACTTTATGAAACAAATAAAGCATCTTATGTGAAATATGAAGGGCCGATACAAGTATTTAAGCCATGACATTTAGGAATTACCTCAGCCAACAACAGACATATGTTGTAAAATTACTGAAAGGCAATATTGTTTCTATCACCACCAGTTATGAGCTAAGACAAATTATTGCAATAGATACAATAGCAAACAAGGATAGTGAGGTCTGCAGAAATGTCTTGTGAAAAGAGCAGAAACTGTGTGCCTTGATGATGTGGAGGCATTCCAAGACATATCCCCTTCAAGAAATCTCTAGTAGACGGGACTGATGAAAGGGCAGTTGACCTTAATACACTCCCATTACTACACATAATATCCTACGGTGTAGTACAAGGAGGTTTTGAAACGGAGTACAGGGTGAAAGCTATTTTAATGAATTTTGAATGTTTCACTTGCCATTGAGAAAACAGTATATGTTAACGGTACAGTACAACTTGCCATTGAGAAAACAGTATATGTTAACAGTACAGCACAACTTGCCATTGAGAAAACAATATACGTTAACGGTGCAGCACAACTTGTCTTTGAGAAAACAGTGTATGTTAACGGTACAGTACAACTTGGCATTGAGAAAACAGTATATGTTAACAGTACATTACAACTTGCCATTGAGAAAACAGTATATGTTAACGGTATAGCACAACCTGCCATTTTTCTCTTTGAGCCCATGTAGATTTTCATGTTTATTTATGCCGAGCTACTAGAGCGTTTACAGAGTGCGATGCTACAACAAGCCAGGACAACTTTGAGAAGATAGAACACGTTCAGGCGGACTAGGATTTCTGCTGGGTACGTTTGTCTGTTTAGCCACTGATGACATTGTCCGCATGGCTGGCAAATGTAATGGTGTGGTTGCTGAATAAAGTACATAATATACACCCAGATTCATCATTTGTTCCCTTCCAGTGTGTCGCCCATCAACAAAACATACACACACGACGACAACTTGCCGTCTTGACACACAATAGTTATTGTGCTTCCAAACATAAAAAGGCATAATAACCTCTCCATAATACAAAGCCAGGCCTGAATTGTAGAGTCCATTTGTTGCCCATGCAGCATGATCCCTCTCTCGGTCTATCTAGTTTACTCCAGAGGAAAGGTCACATCAATACATCTTGGACAAGACCAGCTGCAGAAACTGCCGGATCAACAAAGCAATGCTCTAAGTGTCCGCCTGTCGGTGCTTCCATCCTCGACCAGTTGCTGACCAAGGCTTAGGGCCTGCTCAGCCATGATATTTAGTCATTAGCTTGCATTTCCTCGCACCAGGATAAGGCTTGTACCCTCCCAATTGCGCTCTTCCACCCGAAGCCGTTAGCGCAATGTGGGGTGTCGGATCTGGTGAGCGCCGCCCAACAATCGGCGCTAATAGAAAACAGGTAGTACCATCTACTGTCATACGGTAGCTCAGTCATATCTTACTAAGATCTGACTAATCAACACAATATATGTCCACAAATATTAAAGGTGGACATGTCATACATCTTGCTAGTAAGACTGTAAGCTACATTTGTGGGCTGGCCTTGAAGCGTTGGCAGTGTAATCATTTGTCGCATATCGTGGACAGTGAATTTGGTGATGTACCTGCTGACACTGAAATATGTGGATTGTCATGTCACAAAATGTTCATAAGATTCTACATTCTGATAGATGCAATTATTGTCTTTTTATAGATGAAGGAACAGAACACAGGAAGTGAAAGATGAAAATTGCTTCCAGGATTCGGCGTTTGTAGTGGACATAACCGGAGATTTGTCTCCAATTGGAACCTAAAGTTACAAGGTAAAAACAACATTGTTACAAAGTATTATGGGGAAAAACTTTCCTTTTATCCTATAGTAACTTGCGGTGTAGTATACGGGAGAGAGAGAGAGAGAGAGAGGGGGGGGGGGGAGGGAGGGGGGGGAGTGAAAGTTGTATGACATCAAATATTTCAAAGCAAAAGTAAATCTTCGGAAATCACAAATTTCAAATAAACATTTGGATGATTTCACCACATTGCAAATAGCTAAACACCAGAAACAGAGAATCTAATAGTTTTGCAAGATCTGAAAGTTTGATGATATCTCTTGATATCTCTATCAGAAGATTTCTTGTAAAATGTGTCGATTGTTCAGGACGTGAAGACCAGTTTTCCTTGTTCACATCACAAGTTTCCTTTGATACTGCAAATACCACATCTAATATACTGATTGAGTATTCGAAGCTGCAATAAAAATTCTCACCCGAAGCAAAATTCAGCGAAGTGGGATGACCCCATTTTTGTGGCCACCGTCTTCATCGATTTGAGAATATTGCTGCCAAAATGCAAGCAATGTTTTGGTTTCTACATCTGCGTGTGGTCACTTGTTCTCTTTTAACAGATCGTGTGCCAAACAAACAGGCTTGGACCAAACCAGAAACTGATGGCGGGAAATGGAAAGTAGGGGTGTGTCACTGTTATGACTTAAAAGTTGTTATTATGGTAGCGGACATGTTGTATTATATATCAAATTAAAGGGGTTTGCTTAGTTAAAACAACAGTATGTAAGTCCAAGGCTGATACGGGAAGTCGCTTAAGACGATTACTCATCCCACGATACTCAATCAGTTAAGAAAGCAACAGCAACAAATGACAGGCATTTCTCATCGGTAGAGACAAGCCAGACACTAAAGCCTCACAATAGAAACGTGTGTCTAAAAGGCATCAGGTCATTGTAAAACAAATTAAGGTATTCACTGAAAATCACAATGGTAAAATATATTTATTGTATGTCCTGTGTCTTTAACTACTGTATATGTGTTTCCTTATGAATATTTTACATTATGCCAAGTATTTTATGTCATTTGCTTTATTATTCTGAATAAACGATATATAGTGGCACCTTGCCGTCTTTACAGACGAAAGTATGTGGATTGGAACTAGAGCTAGAATTCCATCGCACAATGCCTGGGCTTGGATTCAGAGAACATGTGTTGCCCACGCAGCATGATCCCCCTCTCTGCCTTGCCTTGTTTTCTCCAGAGGAAAGGATGATCAATAGTTCTGGATCAAGGCAGCTGCAGATGCTGCCGGTTAAGCATCACATCTCCAAGAGCTGAAAGTGAGTAGCGGCCAGGCTCTCACATCCGGGGGATTTGACTTAGAGGCGTTTAGCCATATCTCTCAGCTGAGTGCCTCAAATCAAGTGTCTGGGCCAATACAAGCGTGTATTTCTGTCAAACTCCCCGCCTGATACTTTCTTCAGAGTGGATCGCGCGAGCAGCGAGATCTCGCCCACAGGAGATATTGCTCGTCTATGTTGCGAGCAAATCTCCGCTTGACTGAATAAGTACAGAAACGATAAAAGTAGTGGTATTTCAATTGCGCTCGCTCTCCCACCTATACTACACCATCCAAGTGTCTTCACAATTGATTATGTGGTTGTTTCGGGATTTGAAATTTAAATATTGAGCACAACCCACTACTGGCAACGCCGATCGCATTCTCGTATGAACCTAAGTCCTATCCACGTCAATATGGAAGCACTATACTCGAGTTTCGCCCTCGTTTGAGCTCGTCAGTAGTGCATATCCCTAACCGGATCCGGAAACAGTCCCGGATCACGCGTGTGAAGCGGGTGTGTAACCACGCGGCACACACTGGACACACCAAATTATCACAACAGAATATCTCACAACGCTACCCATCGTAGGCTATGCTCAAGATTGCCCAATCGCCGCGACCGACGTCCGTCAATCGATGGGACCCGAACGATCAGGACTTCTCACTGGCAAGGAACACCAGGCCTCCTAAATCCAGTGAGCAATAATCAATTGATTATGTGGTTGTTTCGGGATTTGAAATTTAAATATTGAGCACAACCCACTACTGGCAACGCCGATCGCATTCTGGTATGAACCTAAGGCCTATCCACGTCAATATGGAAGCACTATACTCGAGTTTCGCCCTCGTTTGAGCTCGTCAGTAGTGCATATCCCTGACCGGATCCGGAAACAGTCCCGGATCACGCGTGTGAAGCGGGTGTGTAACCACGCGGCACACACTGGACACACCAAATTATCACAACAGAATATCTCACAACGCTACCCATCGTAGGCTATGCTCACTGACTAGAACAATACCTTGTGGCTAAATGTGTAAGTAAGTAAAGAAGGAACTAAGTAAGTAAATAAATAAGTAAGAAAATAAGAAAGTAAGTAAGTATATAAGTAAGTACGTAAGTAAACAGGTAAGCAAATAGGTAAGTAAGTACGTAAGTAAATAGGTAAGTATATAAGTAAGTACGTAAGTAAATAGGTAAGTACGTAAGTAAATAGGTAAGTATGTAAGTAAGTACGTAAGTAAATAGGTAAGTATATAAGTAAGTACGTAAGTAAATAGGTAAGTACGTAAGTAAATAGGTAAGTATGTAAGTAAGTACGTAAGTAAATAGGTAAGTACGTAAGTAAATAGGTAAGTACGTAAGTAAGTACGTAAGTAAATAGGTAAGTATGTAAGTAAGTACGTAAGTAAATAGGTAAGTATGTAAGTAAATACGTAAGTAAGTAGGTAAGTAAGTAAGTAAATAGGTAAGTATGTAAGTATGTAAGTAAGTACGTAAGTAAATAGGTAAGTATGTAAGTAAGTACGTAAGTAAATAGGTAAGTACGTAAGTAAATAGGTAAGTATGTAAGTAAGTACGTAAGTAAATAGGTAAGTATGTAAGTAAGTACGTAAGTAAATAGGTAAATATGTAAGTAAGTGCGTAAGTAAATAGGTAAGTAAGTATCTAAGTAAATAGGTAAAGATGTAAGTAAGTAAGAAATGAAGTAAGTAAAGGATCCTTTTACACGTCTTAATGCGCATTTGGAATATGGTGCCACCGGTCATATCTACAGACCAATTGGGCCTCAATGGGTGGTGTGGTCAGTATGACACCAGTCATATCTATATAGACCAACTGGGGCTCAATGGGTGGTGTGGTCAGTATGACACCTGTCATATCTATATAGACCAACTGGGGCTCAATGAGTGGTGTGGTCAGTATGACACCGGTCATATCTATATAGACCAACTGGGGCTCAATGGATGGTGTGGTCAGTATGACAACGGTCATATTTATATAGAACAACTGGGGCTCAATGGGTGATGTAGTCAGTATGAAACCGTTTGTCAGAGACCCAAGGACAGAATGAAAGTACTGACAGGACAGTATAGAGGACAGACAGTGGTCAAGGGGGACTGCAGTATAGGACAGGCAGTGAGACGTACTGAAAAGGTCAAGGACAGGTGAGCCTGTAACTGAGCACAGACCCGAAACAGACGGGCCAACGCAAGGAAGACAGGAATCTCGGGACGTGAGAACTCGTGACGCAACGGACAGGACCAAGAATTCAGGAAACGGTTTGAGACCAGAGACGGGGATAGACCTAGACGAGTGAAAGAGATTGAGATTGCTCTGGTTGTATGGTAGACAGTGTACCAGTGAATACTACTGTGCGAGATAGCATGCTCGGGTTTAATGCAAGTGTGTAAGCCAGCTGAGCGCTATGGCGAGACTGTGAAACAGTGCAAGTCGTTGTATATAAATGGTTGTGTGTATATATTTATATTATGCTATATTCGCCGTACCGACAAGTATGTATTGAGTCTGCCTGGCAATGTGTACATTAAACAAATCCCCGTTGGATCTTTGTGACGCTCCATCCTTATATAGATATTAAACGCTCCAAGGTGGAATGCAGAGTGGGCTTGACTCCGTGTGTACATTCTGGGTGACAGAGATACTTTAACTATCCTGGTCCATTCTGTTATTAAATAGGTACCAGTCGGATAGACCAACTGGCGGTCAATTGGTGATGTGGTCAGTATGCCACCGGTCATCTCTACTTCCCAGGACACTTCCTAGTACATGTTGTTGGCTTGCTCGACCTAACAGCCCTGTTCATTTTTAAACACTCGAACCTGTGATCGTCAGAGGGGGTTAGTGGGGTAGGGATATCACATATCAAAGGAGATGTAGGACGCCTCCTTTCCTCCGTTAGTCTACGGGACACCCTTGTGCAAGGTGGAGTACCCGTTTAGCCCCCCCCCCCCCCAATCAGGGTTACGTGAAGCCATGGAAGCAGGTGGTGGATGGAGTGTGAGAGAAGCCGACAGATTGTTGTTGGTTATGGTCTGCACTCTGCGGCGAAAGGCAGATGATCTCATCAGTAGAGACAATGGCCATGACCGCCGACTAGTACAGTAGCTGCCCAGAGGGAAAGCAACGGCAAACTACCTTCTGCACAACTTGCAAAGAAACCTAACAATCGTACCCTTATTTGTTTATCCTGTACACCGAAAATATAATGTGAAATTTCAGAGATGATATAATCAAGGAGCAATATGATGCCCTAAATATCGGCGGTCATGAAATACCAGAGATTCGATATGCTGGTGACACGGTATTACTATCCACATCACAGAATGGTATAGAAAAATTAATAACCTCAACCCAAAATAATAATGAAAAACACAACTTATATTTTAACATAGCATATCCCAAAGATAATGCATACAAATAACACTAATATGCAGGCTTGTCCATGGGACACATTTTTCAGCCCCATCCCATGGTAATTTATGCTTGTCCCATCCCATCCCATCCCATGGGATTCCCATGATAATATTAATATGGAATACAGTTCAAATAAAATTATGAAATTTATGAAAGTTTAGGGTTAGTGTCTACTAAATAGGACTACATGAACAAAGAGACATGTAAAACAAAAAAAATATTAATTTTAATATTCAAGAGTATTTTATTAAAACAAAGTTTAATCTAAATATGACAATTCAGTGTCATTCTGACACTCTCATTCTGTTTCTGAACAGAATAAGAACAGCCATCAAACTTAAGTGCTTTGTTTGGCGGAGGATCAAAAAATAAGTCAAAATCACTTTTCGGCTTTTATTCTACAATTCCTGCTACTTCACATACAGCAGATGATTCAGAAGAAACATTTAAATCTTTGATGAATGAAATAACAGTTGGAATAACAGACTTAGAAAAAGCGATCCAATCATTAGCCCATTTATTGGTTTCCACATTCTCTTTCTTCTTAGTAACAACTGACTTGACCATGTCTTCTATTTTGGCTTTAATGTCAACTCGAGTAAGAAATGCTGTAGTAACTGTCAGAGAACTGCCGCAATATGGCCAAAGTTTTTCTCCAATAATTTTCTGAAAGTTCTGACAATATTTCTTCACCATGCTGCTAGAAGTTTCTTCGTCAATATCAACAATAACTTTGTACAACTGATAGTCTAGGAGGAAGTATAACAGCAAAATTAAATGAGATGTAGCACCATCAATTTCTAGTCTGTCAAAAAAAGTTTTGAATTTCTCATGTATGTACAGCATTCCTTTAATCTGAGCAATATTCGGAATGTGGTTTAAGAATTCTTCATCATCTTCATTAAAGTAATGCGAGTAGTTTTTTTTTTAATGGGCATTGAAACGTTGGGAGCGTTTTGTGTGATATTCACTGGCACAGGAACGGAGCATAATGGGGACGACCCGTTGCTGTGAAGTTGGAACTGCGACTAACTAACTAACTAACTAACGTTGGTAATATGATCGCCATTCACGTGTTACATATTTTGTTGGTATGGAAAATGGCAGCTGTGAAGCCTTTGGCTGACGTGTATTGTAATATGTTTCAATAAATGAAAGTTGATCCATGAACTGATCCAGTTCAGAAATCACGCCTCTGCTGAAGCTATCAGTAATGCATGTTGATAACCTGTGCTCAGTACAACCAGATCGGTGCATTTCTGTATCGGTATCAAACCATCCATCAAATGCTGCCGTCATGCTTGCTGCTGTATCAGTACACACACACAATGGATTGGAGAATGTGGTAGATTCAGCAAGAAATTCACGTGGAAAAAAACAACTGTGCGTAAATTGTGCAGTATGGGATTGATTACTATATGTTTATAAGAGACAGAGGCAAAGTAATCCATTCCCAATTTTGATCTGCTCCACGTGCAATAATTTCCCCATATGGCAAAAGATATGTTCGTCTTGCAGACCAAAAGTCAACTATTCCCGAAATTGCACATTCTGGATCTTGTGCCATATTTTGAAACAATTTTTAAAACTGCTGCAGTTTGGCCAATTTTCCTTGCGCCAAAATAGAACGAGTCACTGTTTGCCGTGATATAGTGTAATTATATACCTTGTTTGCAGCGTGAGTAGATCTTGCAGCAAAGTTAGCAGCATCACATATAATGTCGCATCCAGCCGAAATGGATACTGTTGGATGTGATGTAATTAGTTCAACAACTGTTTTTTGCCACGCAATAGACAATGTTGGTGGTGGTTTTGTTACTTCCCGCTGCTTGGCTTAAAAAAATCTTTTGATGTTAGTAGAACCACATTTCATGCTTTGCTGTATTGCAACTCCGTAATCACTTTGAGTAACCCAGTGTTTCCCAACGTGGGGCCCACGCCCCACAGGGGGGCAATTCGATTGTTAAGGGGGGCAATTTGAAAATGGAAGAAATCGGCTGGATATAACAAAACGGGGAGACTTGAGACTAAAGTTAACTAAATTGGAACCTGACATAAAATCTCTTTGCAGCAAGCATCAAGCGCAAGGGTCTCACTAAATTTAAATAATTACTAATAATTAAAATAATATAGTAAAATCTTTCATTAAAATTATTTTGTACTTGAATTTCAGTTCTCCATTATATTTTTTTAAAATTTACTTACTGTGTTTGCTCAATAATTTCCTAGTGATTTCTTCCTAAAACCTATCGGTCCTTTGGCTAGGATCGGGTGCATTTGCTGCTCTCCCCCCAGTAGTGCGCCTGGTCTGGTCGGGGGGCCGGGATGATCAAATAAAAACTCATCACATATCTTCACCTTAGATGTGGG
The DNA here is from genome assembly GCA_963921405.1 of Cepaea hortensis. NCBI lineage: Eukaryota > Metazoa > Mollusca > Gastropoda > Stylommatophora > Helicidae > Cepaea > Cepaea hortensis. The sequence goes on from OY992886.1 coordinate 77,843,417, forward strand.
CCTAGTGGACCACTGTGGGCAATAGCTTACAGTGAGACTAAGGGTCCACACAAAAAAGGGGGAGGCGGGGGAACCAGCTTGTCTGGGGTAACTGCCAAACCAAAAGAAGAAAAAAATTCACCCGACACAACCGACACACAGGAACGCGGAAACTGTGGGGGGGGGGGGGGAATAGGAATTTTAGAAAGACTTAGGTGGGGCATAGCTGTCAAGGTCTCACACCCGAGGTTGCGACGCGTTGTCTGTACCAACGCCAGACACCATAACAATACGCAACCCTGAGTAATGTGAAACACGGCAGAGAGAACGCGGCGTCTTTGCCGACGCCTGGATAAGCAGCCACGCACAGCAATTGAGTTCACCCCGTGAACCGTGTAGAGGACAGCAGCTGACATGAGCGTGTAGCGTGTTGGAGGCGAGAACTGGCAGACAGGTTGAGGTTGTCGAATGGAGAGGTCGCATGGGTTTGCGAGACGTGTTTGAATCTGCCTTGAGAGCTAGCCTGTATGACAGTGGGAGACTGGTTCGAATGCTTGAAGAGTTTGACGTGTAAGTGAGATGTTTATTGCTTGCATGTATTATTATGTATTGTAGTGATATTGTTAATGCCGTAATGATTGCTATGGATTGTCAGTGCGCGATGTTTGTGCGATTATAAATGCCGCGCGTTAATAAAACGTGTGAATAATACTTTCGGATATTCGCTTCGTGTGATTTGATAGTTTGATATTACTTCACACTTGCCAGAAAACGAGCTACTAGTCTTGTGTTATGCAAGACTCTGACAAGTGCGAATGTGGTGGCTTTCGTCCGGGTTTTGAATCAAATGCGAACGTATAAAATTTTTTTGTCCGAGTTTGAAGCGAATGTGAACATTCCGATAGACGTGCGCAAGTCATAAATTAAGGTAAAGTAACGAATTAATAGAGTTGATTTAATTAAATTATAAGTGTGAAGATATTATTTGAAGCCAACCGAGGCGTCTTCAGACTTAGCACTAAATTCAACAAATTTTGTATCTAAAATCCAAAATGGCGGCCGTGCCCTTGAATGTCATTGAGTAGAGGTAGTGTGAGCGTGAAAGTTGTTGAAAGTGGTAACGACTAACAATAATACTTGACAGCATACAAACCTTTACAGACTTCAGTGACATTACACACACCATACATTTACAAACGTTCTAATTTCGTTTAGTTTAAAAAGTACAGGGTTTTTGTGACAACTTTACCTGAGTCTGGTGAACTTCAAAAATTTTTTGTGCGTCAACCCGAAAGACGTTCCAGTGTGATTTCGAGCACCACTGAACAGCACAGTACCCAAGGATTACTTGAGTATAAAATTTTTTCCCCCAGCTTTCTTTATACTTTCGTTAGTCTGGCTTTGGACATTAACTGTGCTATAAATATTTGTAACTTACTAACATCATAAGTAATTTTGTTTATATTTATTCCATCATACCTATTTTTCATCATGTCTTCTTTGAACGAGTGCATTGAAATGGGTTTAAAATTGAATATGTCTGGTGAGGAATTGAGAGCCTGGAGTGAAAATAAATATGCAGAATATTGTTTGAAACAAGAGCAAATTAGTGAGAGGGATGAGAGAGCAGCCGAAAGGGCTCTGAAAAGTAAAGAGGCAGAATCAGAAGCTGCTCTAAAGCTTCAACGGGCACAATCAGAAGCTGCTCTAAAGGAATCAGAAGCTGCTTTAAAGCTTCAACAGGCACAAGCAGAAGCTGCTCTGAAAAATAAAGAGGCAGACTCAGAAGCTGCTTTAAAGCTTCAACAAGCACAATCAGATGCTGCTCTAAAGCTTCAACAAGCACAGTCAGAAGCTGCAGTGAGGCAAGCTGAGATCTTAGCACAAAGTAAGAAAGAAGAGCAAGAAACACAAATGAAAATTGAACAACTTAAAGCTGAATGTTCTAAAGAGAAAGTGAATAGAGAAACAGACAAAGATCAACCTCATAAAAAGTACCAAGGTCTGATCAAAAGTTACAACACAGGTGATTGCATAGCAGCATTCACCCAAAATTTTGAATTTGTTATGGATCATTACAAAATCCCAAAACCTGAATGGGGGATAGTATATGTAAGAAGTCTTTCTGGGGAACCTCTTAAAGTCATAGAGTCGATCTCAAATGACCTGAAAGAAGATTATCTTTACATTAAAGCAAAAATTATGTCACATTTTTTGCTAGATGAATCAGGTTATAGAGAACAGTTTAGGAAGTTGTCTCCTAAGCCAACACTATTAGACTTTGTGTAGACTATCGTAAACTCAACAGTATTACACAGTTGGATTTAGAACCGATGAGCAACTGTGAAGACATCTTGACTGAACTATCTGACTCACGTTATTTTACTAAACTTGACATGACAAAAGGCTACTGGCAGATAGCTGTACATCCTGATAGTATACATCTGACTGCATTTGCCACACCTTGGGGTTTATACGAATGGTGTAAACTACCTTTCGGATTAGTCAATGCACCAGCTACCTTCGTCAGAATGACAAGAATTCTTCTGACAGACATTGCTAACATCATTTGGTACATGGACGACATTTGCATACACACAAAGGACATGACAGAGCACATAACAGCACTACAGCAGACATTTGACAGGATTAGACATCATGGACTGACTGTAAAACCTTCCAAAGTGGATATAGCCTTTCAGGAAATTTCTTTTTTGGGCTATAAGATCTCAAATGGCTTTATATCAACTGACGATAACATCATGTCCAGAATTTTGAAATTGTCGCTTCCGACAACTAAGAAACAGTTGCGAAGTGTGTTAGGTTTGTTAAACTATTATAGACAGTTTATTCCTCATTTTGCTGAATTGACCAAATGTTTCACTGACCTACTAACAAATAAACACCCTAATGTGATTGTAAACAGTGAATGTTTAAGGCCAGCATTTACGAAAATTCTTTCTTATTTTTCTAAATCACCTATTTTGAAATTGCCAAATTTGAATATTACTTTTAGATTAAGATGTGATGCGAGCTCCGTAGCCATTGGAGGTGTGCTTCTCCAAGAACACGACCAAATCTTGTACCCAGTATACTACGTCTCTCGAAAACTGAACACCAGCGAACGAAATTACAGTACACCGGAACTCGAGGCTCTTGCCATGGTATTTTCGGTACGTAAACTTTCTAGATTTTTGTTAGGCAAACATTTCATTATTGAAACAGATAATACTCCGCTGACAATTGTTACCAGAGGAACGCCTAGTAACAGCAGGGTGGCAAGATGGTCCCTTCTTCTGCAGGACTATAGCTATGAGGTTAACCACATAAAAGGTTCACAAAACTGTCTTGCAGACCTTTTGTCGAGATGTCCATACAACGAACCTAATACCCAGTCGACACCAGAGCACAGTGCAGAGGGTGTATAAAACTGCAACGTATATAGTGCTCAGTACCACAGCCAATTGTGACAATGTGTCAGTAACGCTGTGTACACCATTGTGATGGGGAAGATTGTATCTCCCAATGTATATAACTTATGTACATATTGTAATTCTTATTATTATCATGCGAATGAATGCGTATATAATTGTGAGATATGTGAAAGAATGAAATTAGTATTATGTAAACTAATGTGTTGTATAACTGTGAGATACGAGAAAGAATGTAATTATTATTGTAAATACATAAATATTTTAACAACCAGACACTATGGAGAAGTGTCACGGGACAACACTAGAGGATCCAAGAAGTTACCAAGCCACTAAAACGTGAGGTAATCCTAAAGTATCCAGACCGAGGTGCCCAAGACGTTTTAACAAGGTACGAAAGATGACTGCGACAGTACAATCCGAGCAGAAGACGGAAGAGATGATCCAACAGCTGATAGTAACAAGTACTACTCCGTTTATAGAAGATCCATCCAGAACGGACCAGCTTTGTTTGAATGACATCACAACACATGTAATAATACAGCTGTATACTTCCGAGTTTTTGCATATTATTAAAAGTATATAAATGTATGACGTTGTATTAAAATGTGATTTAAAATATTTCCATATACGGAATTGTATATGTCGATTTTTTTTTAGGATGTAATCTCAGCATCGTAACTTGATTGCTTCTTTACAAACGTGACTTTTTGTGCACATTTGTCAATAAGGATCAAATTATGACACTAAGAAATGAGTTTGCAATTGTAATTTATGTCTTGCAAACGACGATAAATTATTGTTCCCAAAATTTTCTGTATAATAACCATGGGACATTATTCTAAATTGTTGGTGATATGTAAATATGTATTGTAACCATTAACATGTGAGCTTGATAAATAACATGTCAATGTAACATCGTTTAGATATGGACAGTATATTGCCAAAACTGTTGACCTTCATTAGAAACTCTAAATAGAGGTCTGATGGAGGAGTCATCTCAGAGGGAGATGCTCACGGCTTGACCTGATTATTTTAGTATTTTTGTTCTTGGTTGTGAGGTAGGGGCCAGTTTAGCCGATACCTACCGGACTAGCTGGGTCACAGCGAGGTAATGCCCATGAAATAGATTGTAATTGACTGTTGTACTTCATAGTCCAACATAAGTGGTGTATACATATTGTTGACTATTCACCTGTACATATTTATTATAATTGTTAATCTATAATGTTCGACTTTGACATGTTTAATAACACCTAGATATAGATTGTACATGAAAGGAAATCCTTTCATGAAAAAGGGGTGTGGAGAGTGTCAAGGTCTCACACCCGAGGTTGCGACGCGTTGTCTGTACCAACGCCAGACACCATAACAATACGCAACCCTGAGTAATGTGAAACACGGCAGAGAGAACGCGGCGTCTTTGCCGACGCCTGGATAAGCAGCCACGCACAGCAATTGAGTTCACCCCGTGAACCGTGTAGAGGACAGCAGCTGACATGAGCGTGTAGCGTGTTGGAGGCGAGAACTGGCAGACGGGTTGAGGTTGTCGAATGGAGAGGTCGCATGGGTTTGCGAGACGTGTTTGAATCTGCCTTGAGAGCTAGCCTGTATGACAGTGGGAGACTGGTTCGAATGCTTGAAGAGTTTGACGTGTAAGTGAGATGTTTATTGCTTGCATGTATTATTATGTATTGTAGTGATATTGTTAATGCCGTAATGATTGCTATGGATTGTCAGTGCGCGATGTTTGTGCGATTATAAATGCCGCGCGTTAATAAAACGTGTGAATAATACTTTCGGATATTCGCTTCGTGTGATTTGATAGTTTGATATTACTTCACACTTGCCAGAAAACGAGCTACTAGTCTTGTGTTATGCAAGACTCTGACAGAAAAGGTTGGGAAACATTGGAGTAACCCATTTTCATTAATCAACTTATACCAACTGTATAGCGTTTTGCACTTTGCACAGCAAACAAATGGTGCTAAAATACTTTCAGATATTTTAACTGATTTAACATCAGCTGTTGCAGACCTTACAAGTTCTTTAGGAACATCAATCAAGTGACATTCTCCCCCACTCAACATCTTAGCAACAACAGTTTTAGTAAGATCCTGGAAATTATATTTTTGGTTGGCCATTTTGGGGTACCGTAGCCTTACACAGCCAACACTCAGTAACACCGTGACTTCAAGTGACTGCCTTCACAAATTATTTGAAATTAGGACTACTATATATTTATAGACTATAAATATAGTACCTAATATTTAACCGCCGGTCTCCCTGGTCTAGGAGTTACACGACTTTCTCCGTAATCCCGTATACTCTCGTCGGTAACGTGACGTGCGCGAGAATTGGTAGCGGTTCTCTCCGCGTCGGTAACTTACGGGGTATGTGAGCCGGTCGCTCAGAAAGCAATGGCAAACTACTGAGCGTAATCTTGCCAAGAAATCAACAATCAGCTAAGAGATGCTGATGTTGACTGCGATGTCCTGTAAAAGGATATGCGAACAAAAAACCAAAAAAAAATTCAACCAAATAAAAATACTGCAATTCAGCAACAAAATAACTTCGATTACAGCAGATTAAAACTAGCTTCGTATTTACAAATCACCAAAGATGCCAATCAACAACTACAGCAACAATGGCTCTTTAACAGCGCGCATGCGCGCATTTATTAATTTATCCGGTGTCCCACCACGAGATAAAGAACTGAAACAAATATATAAAGTAAAAAGAAGGATAAAAAGCTTTAAAAAGTTTTTTTTTTTAAATAAGGTTTCTCTGACGTAGATCAAGTTGCTATGACATGGCTACTGTCCCATGTGTCCCATGGGGAATACAAATGTGTGCTGTCCCATCCCATCCCATCCCATGGGAATCACATTCCCATGGACAAGCCTGCTAATATGGAGAAACAAATATATGTTAATGAGGAAAAATTGGAGGTAGTGGAAAATTTCGAATATCTTGCGTCAATGGTGATACAATGAAGGAAAATAAAAGATTAATATATATTGCTCTTCGGAAAATAAAACAACTAAAGCTGTTTGTGATCTCTGGGCAAATGTATGTTCAGTAGTTTGCCATTGCTTTATGAACGACCGGCACCCATACCATTTTATAAAAAATCCAACGCAAGGCGGTCTGCTGCCAACTCGCCCGCAGCTGTCTTAGATAGAATTACAAAAATTCGAATGCATCTTTCAAATTGCAACATACGCCTCTGAGACGTGGACACTTACTAAACAAGCTGAAAAGGATATAATTGCCTTTGAATATAAATGTTATTGATGGGTTCTAAGAATATCTTGAACATAGAAAAGAACAAATGAATCCATACGGCAAGAACTGAATATTGAAGAAGGTTGGCTACTAAAGACGATAAAACAAACAAAATTGAAATATTTTGGTCACTTGAAACGTCACGAAAGTTTGGAGAGAACGGTAATGGAGGGATATATGCCCGGGATGAGAGGAAGAGAATGCCAAAGAGAAGATGAATGCAGGATGTTGCAGATGATCTCTAGATTGATGTATCTGACGCGGGACATCTCGCTTATGACCAAGAAGTTTTCCGGACGGTTGTTATGGTAGCGAAGTTTGGCAAAGAACATGCTACTGAATGAATGAATGATCGTGAGAGATGGCGATACATGGCCGCCCACGCTTATTGGCAAGGCAACTGATGATGATGACACTGTGAAACACTGTTTTAAACTGGAGTAAATATAATCTGTTCAACCGGACATATATTGTATAGCCGAGGAATGAAAGCAGAATTTTAAATTAACAGCCAACGCTTTTAATTAATTGTTCTTCACTTCAAATAATTTTCTCAGACTAATTTAACATTCCATTAGAATGCCACGAAACAACGAACAATAGCATTTGTCTTACACACGTCACGTCTCATTACCGTTAAATTATCCTCCCCATCTGTCATTATTCCATTCCAGCGGCCTGTATTAAAGTGCTTTCTTCTATTCTACGCCCCGCTGCACACATGTGCTTCAGATGACGGTCTCTTTCTTCTTATTGTAGTAGTAGACGCTTGTCTACCGTCTCGATGGTTAGGGGTTCGATCCCTATCGATGAGGATTCTAATTTTTTTAATGTACCTGGATCCCCAGGTCCACACATCCTAACATGGACACCAAGAAATGTCATGGGAAGTAAAGGCGGTCTGTTTGATACTGACCACGTCACTACCCGTGTGCCGATTTATATCTTCTTCTTCTTCTTGAGCATTCCGAGCCATTGAGGTTCTATGCTGCAGATACAATCCGTCTCCATTCGTCTCTCTGGTGGACCTTCTCTTGCCAGTCGTTGATTCCAAGTGCTTGTACGTCTGTATATGTATTATCTCTCCACCGTCTTCTTGGTCTACCTCGGGGTCTACGGTCATTTATTTCCTGAGTGTAAGCGAGTTTTGTTTCTCTATTAATCTTCCATTCTTTCTATATGCCATTGTAGTCTATTAGCCTTCATGATACCAGTGATTAGCGGGGACTTAAACAGATCATAAATGTCTTTGTTGCTTCTTCTTTTCCACTTTCCACTTTGTGTATCCCTAATGGGCCCAAAGATGCGTCTTAAGACTTTGTTCTCAAAGGTTTGTATCAAGGTTTCGTCTCCTTTAGTTGTACTCCAGGTTTCAGAGCCATACAGTACAACTGGTCTAATCAGTGTTTTGTAAATTGTGATCTTGGTATTACGAGATAGCGTATTTGTTTTTAGCAGCTGTTGTAGTGCATAGTAAATCTTATTTCCAGAGTTGATTCTAGCTTGTATTTCTTCCCTTATTATGTTGGAGCAGTTGAAGATTGTACCCAGGTATTAGTATGTTTCCGTTCTTTGAATGGTCATACTTGTATGTGGCCAGAGATTTTAGCCATTTCTTCTCTTGAAATTACCATATATTCGGTCTTATCTTGGTTGATAACCAGCCCCATTTGTTGAGCTTTTTCCTTTAAGTGAATCAATATTTCCAATGCCTTTTGTTCATTTTCCCCTATAATATCTATATAATCTGCATAACCAAACAGTCTGGATGTTCCTCCAATAGCGCATTCCTCCTTTACCTTCCATACAACTTTCTCTAAAGCCAGATTGAAAAGGAGCAGCGATAGTGCATCACCCTGTTTCAAGCCAGATGTTATTTGTGAAAGGGTCTGATTTCCTGCCTTTATATGTTACTATATTATAAGTATCTTCTATGCATAGTCTGGTCATGTTGATTAACTTCCGCATTGCATTCCATAGACAATTCCTATGGACACTATCATAAGCCTTTTTAAAATCCACAAAAATGTTATGGAGATCTCTTGTATATTCCCAATTTTTCTCGGCTATTTGTCGTAAGATAAATATCTGATCTATTGTTGATCTGTTTTGTCTAAAACCCGCCTGGTAGTCACCTAATATGTCTTCTGAATATGGTTTTAGTCTATTTAGTAATACTGCGGATAATATCTTATAGCTTGTGGACAGTAGTGATATTCCTCTATAATTTCCACATTGGAACTTGTCTCCTTTCTTAAAGATAGGTATCAATAATGACTCTTTCCAGTCATGGGGTAATTCTTCTGTCCTCCAGATTTTTATTATTAGTTCGTATAGCTTTAGATGTAATGCATGGCCACCTGCATTTATAAATTCAGCAGCAATTCCATCAGTCCCAGTTGCCTTATTGTTTTTAAGTCGTGTGATTACATATAGGATTTCTTCAAATGTAGGTTCTTCAATTTGTGGTTCGCATGTTAGAACCTCTTCCTGTGGGAAAATGTTACTTGGAGCTTCACAATTTAGTAATTCAACAAAATATTCTTTCCATGTGTTGCACATTTCCTCATTGGTATTTATCATATTCGCATTTTTGTCTTTTAAACTATATGTGTTTTGTTGGTGCCCTCGTTTCATTGACTTCAATTCTTTAAAAAATTTTCTGGATTCATTTTTCTGGTGATTAGTTTCCATATCTTTCATTATATTACTCATATATTCTCGCTTCTGCTGTCGGACTATTTTTGTAGCCTCTTTACATTCATTTCTATAATGTTCTTCCTTTTGGATGTTGTTGATGTCATTTACCCATAAATGTCTGGCATTCTTTTTCCTAATGACTGCTTCTTCACATTTTTGATTGAATCATATGTTTTTTCTATGCAAAGTTAATACACCGAGACATTCTTCTGCTGTAGTTTGAATTGTATTCTTGATGTTCAACCAAGTTTGGTCAACGCTTTCCTCCAACGGGTATTGTAGAATTTCAAGTTTACATTTTATTTCATCTGCAAATTTATCTTTGACTGTACTTTCTTGTAGTTTTTCTCTGTTATATGTTGGATGTACCCTTTGTAGTTTAGTATAGAAAGCTCTTTTATTTTAAATTTTGCTCCAACGAGGAAGTGATCACTGTGGCACTCAGCTCATCTATAACTTCTAACTTGTATGTTTGATGCGTTTTGTTGGTAATTAAAATGTGATCTATTTGATTATAGGTTCTCTTGTCACATGATTTCCAAGTTTGTTTATGTATATCCTTTCTTTGCAGTCTGGTACTGCTGATCTGCAGTCCTTTGGTTTCTGCTAGGTTGATGACTCTCCATCCATTGTCATTTGAAGTTGTATGTAGGCTTTCCATACCGGCAACTTTTTATGAGTTTGCCCTCTACCTATTTTTGCATTGAAGTCTCCCAGCACAATCAGGATGTCCTGTTTGGGGGTTTCTTCTATGACATCTTCCAAATCATTATGAAAGTCTTCTTTAACGTCATCTTCTTTCTCTTCAGTAGGTGCATGTACATTAATCATCGTTATATTTTTCCATTTACCTTTTATTCGTAATTTACTAATCCTGTCATTAACAGCTTTAAAGTGTAGAACGTTCCCCCGTAACTCTTTTTTGATGACAAATCTTGTACCTAATTCATGTTTATTTTGGGTGTTTCCTCCATATAGTACAATCATTCCATTTTGCATTAAAGTACCCTCTCCTGGCCACCTTATTTCTTGAATTGCTGTTTGAATTGCCATTTGATATTCACCCAGCTCCCGGGTTAGTTCTTCGGCCGCTCCAGCCCGATATAGTGTCCGTACATTCCATGTTCCAAATCTCAAAAGTCCTTTAACGTTCCAAGGTCGTTGTCCAAATAAGTCAGCCCGAATTCGAGGCTTATTTGTCTGTTTCGTAACAAAATAGTTTTTACAAAGGTGGGGATGTTAACCCCACGCTTCAACCCCTAACCTGGAGGACCAGGGTGTTTCTCTTTGTCTGTTCTCTACGCTTTGACCTGTCCGGCATGGGAGGCCCTGCTGGTAGCTACGCTACCGCCGGCATAGCTCTCATGGTCGATTTATATCTACAATATGGATATAGCGCGTTAAGGCATGTTAAAGGGTCCTTCACTTACTTAATTACTTACTTAATTACTGATTGACTTACTTAATGTTATGTTCATCAGACGGGCCTGCGTGCCCAATTCTTAACCCTTTGAAAATAAAGGTAAAGATAAAGATGTTATGCCTTCAGGATCAGTGCCGTCTAAAGTGGTTTCTGAGTCCACAAATCCATTATAAAGTGACAAGTTCAGTTCAATGCTTTATTCTTTTTCGTTTATCATGTGTAAAATAGTTATCTGGCCAATTCAGTCTATTGATCAGAAGCCTAAATGTTCATTACTTGGTTGTTTGTCAATGACATCACGAGTATTAATCTCTTCAGAATTATTCTCCTTAATATTTCTCTGGAAATGGCTGTACCATTATTTCTCTATAGTTTTTTTTTTTCATTCCTGCAGGTCACTTTTCTTTGGAAGCTTCAGCGGATAATGTTCTCTCCATTCTGCTGATATTCGCTATCTCAGAAAGCTAAATAATTTATACAGTAATTTAGTTGAGGTGTTTATATTAGCTGTGGTAGCTTCAGCTATGAAAGTATCTGGGCCTGCGTGCCTAATTCTTAACCCTTTGAAAATAAAGATTTTCGTTCGTTCGTTCGTTCGTTCTGGACAAGCAGCTTTCTCATCCTTCAGAAACTTGCTAGCTCTTTGTAATTTCTTCTTCAGATGATTTCTTACAAAATTGATATCAAGCTACCCTTCTGCAGGCGTGTTGAATATATTTTCCTGCTAATTGTCCATTTATTCTTGATTCCGTAACGATTATTCTCATATATATCTCCATCTTGCTGCTACATGTTGACGTTTATGTAGCCCTGTTCAGTTTGATCAAGCTTATCTTGGCTACTATTGAGTGTGTTTTCTAATTTTGGGCTGTGTGACAACAGAAACTCTGGTTTTTGCAAGGTGCAGAGCATAGTAATTATAGATATTAAATGTTCAAAGTAGGACATGGGCATAATCTGCAATCTGTTTTTGAAATCGTGCCTTCATAGACCTATCGGCATTCCATGGTCGATGTGGTCAACATAACGTGGATTGTCACTACTTCCTAGGACATTTCGCGACCCCCTGTGTAGGTTGTGTCGACTTCATGACAAGCTTTGCAACTGCGCCATCGCGTTACACACAGATAAACATAGCTAAAACTAAAGGTGCAAGAACTGAACGAAGCATGTGTGGGTGACACATGCTGGGAGAACATTTGAACTGGTGACAGAAATGTCTCATGGGAAATGAATGAATTAATGTGAGCCAGGAACAGCGTAACCATTGTCACTGCTGTGGAGTTAACGCCATGGGAGAAGGTAAAACGACGCGGACGGTGTTCTCTGGGGAGATGTGCTGTCATCATATATGGATGGCTTCGTCCTGTGTGGTAAAAGATTGCGATATACCTGGAACTGAAGATGCTGGCAGATTGGCAACGGAACGCGGACGACTACCGCAGTCTGACGTAAGCTTAACATGTAATGAGGCCAAGCGATTTATCATAAACATGAATAGAACCAATTGGGAATCAGAACATCCAGGTCACCAAAAGATGATGCATATTACCAACTCAACCGAAGTGAACAATAAGTAACCTTCAGACTTACCACATGATATAACAGACGTAAATACTACTTGTTCATTAATTAAAGATAGGAGAAACTGATGAATGTAACTGTGGAACTGGTACAATGACAGCTGAACATTTGTTGTAGGAGTGTCCAACATATGCAGAACATAGAAAATTATTGTGACTATAATGTGACTGTGGAACAAGTACAATGACAGATGAACATTTGTTGCAAGAGTGTCCAGCATATACAGAACATAGAGAGCTATTGTGACTATAATGTGACTGTGGAATTGGTATAATGTCAGCTGGATATTTGTTGTAGGAGTGTCCAACATATGCAGAACATAGAGAACTATTGTGACTATAATGTGACTGTGGAACAAGTACAATGACAGCTGAACATTTGTTGCAGGAGTGTCTTGTGACCTACACCCACTGAAAACGAACTCTATGGCGATGCGGACAACCTCAAGTTGTGTGCTGTTTTCTTTACGGTTGGGTCTGAGGGTGTACAAGAAACAGAAGAAGATTGGGTTACTTATGACAATAGAAGTCATGATTATATTCCAGCACACTCATGAACTATTAACTCACAGTCAGCGCTCCAAGACAATATTCAGCATTCTTTCAATCTGACATGTGTCGAGGATGACAGAGTGCACATGTGTTTCTCATGAGACTAGTGGTCGGTTCTAGTTAAGCACACTAATCAATCTAGATTACCATGACATTTTCATCCATAAGGGTGATTTAAGAAGAAGGGGAGAATAATGAACAAAAAGAAGAAGAATAAGGGGAAAGAGGATGATGAGGATGAAGAAGAATAAGAGAAGGATGAAGAACAATACGAGGAGGAGGACAATGATAAGGAAGTAGAAGAAGAGGGGGAGGAGAAAGAATGCGGAGGAGGCGAAAGAGCAGGTTGAAATTCAACAGCTGATGATAAGAAAAAAACAAGCACAGTAATAATCACACAGACACCCATCCACCCATCCACTTTATTCTTCATCTTTCTTGATTCACTGGTATTTGTCTACTTCGCTCCTTCAACTCCATATTGACGATTCTGTCATACCATGTCAATCGATCTATTTTGCGCAGACACCACTTAATCAATGATTGTAGTTTATTATCAATCATCTTAGTCTTTCTCGATGTTTCCAAACCATACAGTAGTACCGAAGTTACGTTAGAATTAAGTATTTTAAGTACGGGGCTATGATTAATTTCTTCTGACTTCCACAAATTTCCTAGTGCTATAACTTACTAAACAAGCTGAACAGCGCATAAATGCCTTTGAATATAAATGTTATGGACGGGTTCTAAGAATATCTTGGACACAGAAAAGAACAAATGCATCCACACGACAAGAGTTGAATATTGAAGAAGGTTGCTACTAAAGACGACAAAACAAAGAAAATGGAAATATTTTGGTCACTTAAAATTAACGAAAGTTTGGAGAGAACAGTCATGGAGGGGTGTATGCCCCGGAAGCGAGGAAGAGGAAGGCCACAGTGAAGATGGGAGCAGGCAGATGATCTCCAGATGGGTGTTTCGGATACGGGAATCTAGTTTATGACTGAGAAGTTTTCCGGAAGATTGTTATGGGAGCGAGGTTCTGCAAAGGACATGCTACCGAATGAATGAATGAATGAATGAATGAATGAATATAACAGCTGCTATTGCCTTGTGTGTTCTTATTTTGGGATCTCTATCGTTTCCGCAATTGTTATACACACATAGGTGATGTATACCCACATATCTACGAACACGTGTACATTCATACACACATATGCTGCTATCCTATGTCATATTACCCTATATGCTAGAGATTCAAAACTTTCCAACAACTGATTGTTCGCAATTACAAAGTACAACTGCCGATATCTCTTAATGATGTACAACAAACACCATTAGACATTGTTTGTGTCGCTCAAGCATGATGGAATCTCAGTACAGCACTACCTATATCTACAGCAAGATGCTATTGTAATGAAAGTCTGCGTTTCCACAAACAACAAGCCGTTGTTAAACCACTGGATCAGTGTGTTTCATTGCTTCTATTGCATCCTTACGATGGAAACGATGGCTATAACCTATGACCTGATTTGGCTCAGCACTCATACACATTCACACATGTGCATTCTGTGTGATTCAGTGAACACACTCTTGGAAGGCCCAGACTGGCCTCATACGGCATGAATGGTTCGATACACTGAACATATCACAATTCATCATCATCATGTGCCATGCCGGAAAGCGTGAGCGGTCATGTTTCGCCATCTCACACGATCACCAGAGTCTTGGATCAGAACTGTGTTCTTGTCCCGACCATGCCATGTGGTCAAGGCATCCAGATATTTACTTCTCTGATATCCCCTTGTTCTTTCCCCCTTAATCTTGCCAGTCGTCACCAAGTTCTCCAATTTATTTCTTCTCAAAACGTGCCCAAACAATATTGACTGTCTACGTCTAATTTCTCTAATGAGTTTACGGTTGTCATTTGCCTCTTGTAGGACTTGCTCACTGGTTTTTCTGTCTACCCATGGTATTCTTTGCATTTCCCCCAGAAACCGCATTTCCAAGGCCATTAGATGTTTTTTTTTAGCGCGTCTGCTCATCGTCCACAGAGGGGCTGCGTGGTCTCGAGGTATGGTGTCCACCTCGAGTGCTGGAGGTCCCGGGTTTAAACCGTGGTGATGACCGGGATTTTTTCACGTGGACTTCTATTAATACAATTTCCCCTGGTCTCTGGGTAGTGAGATCGGACACCCGTGTGTATTGTTGCGCACGTAAAACATCCCTTGGCAGTTGGAAATCGAAAAAGAGTAGTCTAACGGCGCTGCCCGAGCAACATTTTGAGTTAAAAATCTACCCAAAGTATTTCAGGATCCTCGCCGGTGCTACGGAGTTCGTGCACTGAGCTGAGTTTCTCCAGACTCAGGTTTGAGTTAGGAGGAGAACGGAGCACTTAAGGGTTGCACCCGTGTGCCGTGATGTTGATCCATCGACTAAACTAAACTAAACTAAACGTCTATATTTCACATCCATACAAAAGTACAGGTTCTATATAGCAATTCAACACTTTTTTTTTCTCGTTTCAATTGACATCTTTTTATTAGTCAGTATGTTTTTCATCTTGCAAAAGACTACCTTTGCCATAGCGATTATTGTTCTAATTTATTCAAGGAACCTCTCATCAGATATGACTGTTCCGAGATAGTTGTACCGATCCACTTGTTTGAGAATATTTCCATTTATCTTTATAATACACTGTGGTACATCAGTTAGACAAGCTAAATTGCATCTATGTACCGGGACGTGCAAGGCAAAGAGCGAGCAGATCGGTTGGCGAACATGGCGATGATGGAGCTGAGAAGTGCAATGAGTGGGCCAGACATCATCTGCGCCATAAGAGACGATGGACGAACAAATGACTTTAAGGAAACCCGGGAATCTGCTTCCTTGTCCAGATTGAGGGAGATAGGAGTGAAGTGGGAGCCACCAGACATTACATTTTATCAAGAACATAAAGAAATTTCACTAACCAACACTGCCAGAACTGGCACTATCATTCATCATTCGTTATAAGTTGGTGGGGGAGTTAAGGAGAAGATGGGAACACCTATGTATCTGTTCGGACTGCGATGATGACGATGCTCCTCACTTACTGCCCCTATTAATTCTAAAGTTAAATCGGTGCAGCGGGGAATTAGTAACACGGAGAACAACTACAACAATGCCTACTCCATTAATTGTCACTTGTGCAAATAAGTCAATCAGGGTTGTCTCCACAATAGTCGGCTGTAATAGATCGCTGATTCAATATAGCTCTTAAAAGAGTTCAATGTCTTTTATTGTGGGAAGGTTGGACGGAAACATAATCAGACTGCTACTGGTACCATTAGTGTTGGGACCCTTCCTTGGCTGTTGAAGATGAGGACGGAGCACTTATGGGAATATCGCGATTCAGTTGAACTCACCTCTCTTTTAATGTGCCCAAAATATTTAGATTTTCTAAGTTTTATATGTTTTGTTCATCAACTGTCTTTTCATTCGCAGCCTTTCTAGAATTGAACTTTTCCCGAATGAAATACCGCCTTTTCTTCTGTACACCCACATTCCCAGGCTTCAATATCTGCACAAAACGGACAGCCTTAAACAGCATGATATAACAGGGAGAGAACTGGAAAGCTTATAGCGAATGAAGATGTGATGAAAAGATGCTGGCGCTGGACACACCACGTAGTAAGACAATATACGATAATATAAAGTCCTTCCTGGGGAATTTACAGGGCAACAGAAATAGAGGGAAATCTCAAATATAAAAAGATGTAAAGAATTAGAAACTTCTTCTTCTTCAGCGTTCCGAGCCATTGAGGTTCTTTGCTGCAGACACAATCCGTCTCCATTCGTCTCTCTGGTGGACCTTCTCTTGCCAGTCATTGATTCCAAGTGCTTGTAGGTCTGTATATGTATTATCTCTCCACCGCCTTCTTGGTCTACCTCGGGGTCTACGGTCATTTATTTCCCGAGTGTAAGCGAGTTTTGTTTCCCTATTATCTTCCATTCTTTCTATATGCCCCAGCCATTGTAGTCTATTAGCCTTCATGATACCAGTGATTAGCGGGGACTTAAACAGATCATAAATGTCTTTGTTACTTCTTCTTTTCCACTCTCCATTTTGTGTATCCCTAATGGGTCCAAAGATGCGTCTTAAAATTTTGTTCTCAAAGGTTTGTAACAAGGCTTCGTCTCCTTTCGTTGTTCTCCAGGTTTCAGAGCCATACAGCACAACTGGTCTGATCAGTGTTTTGTATATTGTGATTTTGGTGTTACGAGATAGCGCATTTGATTTTAGTAGATGTTGTAGTGCATAGTATAACTTATTTCCAGATTTGATTCTAGTTTCTATTTCTTCCCTTATGATGTTGGAGCAGTTGAAGATTGTACCCAGGTATTTGTATGTTTCCGTTC
The DNA here is from genome assembly GCA_963921405.1 of Cepaea hortensis. Taxonomy (NCBI): domain Eukaryota; kingdom Metazoa; phylum Mollusca; class Gastropoda; order Stylommatophora; family Helicidae; genus Cepaea; species Cepaea hortensis. Next base: position 77,860,774 of record OY992886.1, read on the forward strand.
TTTTAATGGTCATATTATCTATTTGTATGTGGCCAGAGTTTTTAGCCATTCCGTCTCTTGAAATTACCATATATTCTGTCTTATCTTGGTTGATAACCAGCCCCATATGTTGGGCTTTTTCCTTTAAGTGAGTCAATATTTCCAATGTCTGTTGTTCACTTTGCCCTATAATATCTATATCATCTGCATAACCAAACAGTCTGGATGTTCCTCCAATACCATATTCCTCCTTTACCTTCTTTACAACTTTCTCTAGAGCCAGATTGAAGAGTAGCGGCGATAGTGCATCACCCTGTTTCAAGCCAGATGTTATTTGGAAAGGGTCTGATTTCCTGCCTTTATATGTTACTATATTATAAGTATCTTCCATGCATAGTCTGGTCATGTTGATTAACTTCCTTGGTATTCCAAATTCCTGCATAGCATTCCATAGACTATTCCTATGGACACTATCATAAGCCTTTTTAAAATCCACAAAAATGTTATGGAGATGTCTTTTATATTCCCAATTTTTCTCGGCTAAATATCTGATCTATTGTTGATCTGTTTTGTCTAAAACCCGCCTGGTAGTCACCTAATATGTCTTCTGAATATGGTTTTAGTCTATTTAGTAATACTGCGGATAGTATCTTATAGCTTGTGGACAGTAGTGATATTCCTCTATAATTTCTACATTGGAACTTGTCTCCTTTCTTAAAGATAGGTATCAATAATGACTCTTTCCAGAATTAGAAACACATATGAAAAATATGGGTAGCTGCAGAAGATAGCAAAAGATGTAACGCCTTGGCGTGAGTTAAGTGAGGGTCTCTGCTTCAATGACGGATAAAGAGCAGCGGCATACGTCAAAGCCACTACTGGATATTGTGATGGAAGCTCTTATTATCAATATTCTTGGTTGTGTGAAGGAGTTGCGTGCACTACTGATTTAATAACACGGCTGTTGAGCGAGAAGTTTCACGAACCACATTTAGCCTCACCACCAAGGCCCGAATGATAACTACTCAAGCTATCTTCGAATGTCTTCCTCTCTAGAGAGGATCAAATGTCTGCTTCAATAGCTGGCTTCGGATGTCTATACTTTTAACGAGCGTCGAATGTCAGTCTCACAAGGGAGTCTCCAATTACAACTTCTAAAGTTACGATTGTCAACCTCTCTATCAATTCTCCAATGCCAACCTTGTTAACGAGCTCCTGTAAAAGAGTAGAATTTCAACCTCAGTAACGAGTCTCGAATACCAACCTCAGTAACGAGGCTGGAATATCAACCTCAGTAACGAGTCTCGAATACCAACCTCAGTAACAAGGCTGGAATATGAACCTCTGTAACGAGTGTCGAATACCAACCTCAGTAACAAGGCTGGAATATCAACCTCAGTAACGAGTCTCGAATAACAACCTCAGTAACCAGTCTGGAATATCTACCTCAATAACGAGTTTGAAATATCAACCTCTAACGAGTCTGGAATATCAACCTCAGTAACGAGTCTCGAATACCAACCTCAGTAACAGGCTGGAATATCAACATCTGTATTCGAGTCTAGAATATTAACCCCAATAACAAGTTTGGAATATCAACCTCTAACGAGTTTGGAATATCAAACTCAGTAACGAGTTTGGAATATCAACCTCTAACTATTCTGGAATATCAACCCCAGTAAAGTAACAATTCTCGAATATCTACCTCAATAACGAGTCTCGAATATCAACCTCAGTAACGAGACTGAAACATCAACATCTGTATCAAGCCTTGAATATCATCCTCTGAATGAGACACACCTGTCTACCATCCCAGTGGCCCTGTGTTTAAATCCCCTTAGCGACGTGGTTTGTTTTCTTCCCATGACCACTTAGCCCTGGGGTCGATCAAACCCTACCAAATGAGCTGAGACGTTACACGGGGCCAGCCTAATACTGACTACATCACTCACTGAGTGCCAGTGGGCCCAGCATCATATGCCATAAATGTTACTAAGCATAGAAAAGGTGTCTGTAATATAATCACATTACCGGCTTCATATGCAAACAGTTTGGAGTCGAGAGAACCAATCCATGTGAACATGTTCATTCCAATTTGTTCCATTGCCAGGTTTTAACTGAATAAACAACCAGGGGAAACAATCCCCCCGGTCCGTCATTAGAGAACTTGGCATCTCTGACTGAACATCGAGAATTCAGCATTTAAACTGTTTTGTGTTACCTTCGGGAATGAGTCTGTTATCGTGCCAGCACACATCTGTTATCCTGGTGACAGCTGCACTGAAAGCGGGTTATAAAGATAGTCGCATTCAAAGAACGGTTAGTAGTTGATTGAAAAAAAAGAAATTTAAAGGCAGCAGGATCACCTTCGTTGAAACGCATTTTATCCTATGGCGGGGTCTCTATCGGGAGATTGGCCCGCCGAAAGCGACATACAGAGCACGAACTCCGTATCTCCAGCGATGAACACCCGGAGTTTCCAAATTAAATTGCACTCGTGAACTGAATTACAATGTCCGAAAACTCGCGACCTTGGATGTCGGTGCCTTTGGCCGTTTCTACTCGGAGATTCCTATTGTTGATTGAATAAGCTATAGTAGTAAAGTATATTCACACTGCCAGCGTTGTGCTATCATTATGTCGACAGATAGTTGCAAAGGGTTTTGTTACAGGGAGGAGCAGTGTTAATCTTTGTTAACTAGAGTTCCATTATATTAATATGTTTAACTAAAAAGTCTGTCATCTCTAATCCCCAGACAACAGAAACTTCTAGATATGAAAAGAGCTCACACGGTGAAGAAAGTCAAAAACAAGAGATGAGTAAAATGGAAGAGACATGTTAAGAATGCTTAACGATAGCTAAAGATGGAGGGCTTAGCATATTGTATCCAGAGGCCTATGTTCGATTCTGTATAGAGGAAGAAAGGATGGGGATGGGGGAGAGGGAGAAAAAAAGAAGAAGGGAAAGAAGAAGAAGAAGAAACACACACACATATACACTAACGAGAGAAAGACATTAAGTTACATGAATGCTATTATAAAGTGCATGGAAGAGTATGGACAACGAACTATCTTATTTCAGGACTTCAACTGGCTGTTAAGTAATACCCCACACAGGGATTGAGCAAATTGTGCTTGCGCAATGGTTATCACAAAATGGCTGTCGCACTATCGACTTGCACTGTTGAAAATCGAGGCGTTCTTCATTTTTCTTTTGTGTGGTCCGAATGTGTGAAACCTTGTGAATTCTAAGGAAAAATGTTGGTTCAATATATAGACAGTTGTTTGAGTTAGAGAAGAGTGGTTGAAGTAGTAGGAAGACAAAACGTCATTGATGAACCGCATAGTCGGAGACCTGCAAGTGTGGCAATTGATATAGTGAAGCGGCACATTGACCAGCTAGTCCATGCCAACAGGCGACTCACTATTGATGAAGTAGTTGTGGATTTCAACATGAGCCACGTTGCTACGTACATAATTGCCCATGATGACCTCTGTTATAGGAAAGTATGTAGCAGATAGGTCCCAATACAGCTTTCCGATGATCACAAACGTGGACGGTAGACTATACGTCAGGAACATACCAACCGTCATGATCGAGAAAAATATGCCTTCTTCCATCATATTGTGACAGGAGACGAGTCCTAGGGCCTTTTTACGAACCAGAGAGTAAGAGACAGTTCATGTAGTTGAAAACCCCATTGTCTCGATTAAGAAACAATTGCAGACACACGACTTCCATGGAGAAGACAAGATGTAAATGGTTTAGGATATCGAAGCCCTATATTTCTAGGAAAGGGGAGAAACTGTGACTAGTGCTCAATACAGTGACATGCCAGTGAACACACTGATGCCCGTGATACGATTAAAGCGGCAGGGACTTCTTTCAAAAGGAGTACTGTTGAAACACGACAACGCCGCTCTCTTACGGCTGCGTATACTGTGGATATACTGCGTATTATGAAATTTGAGGTCTTGAAACATATTGTACAGACGCGGTAAGTGGCCCTCTATAGGTGAATGTCCTACCTATAACCCTCACCGTCCCCTAGATGTTAATGTCCTAACTTTGAGCCATTCCTCTTTCTATATGTGGATGTCCTACCTCTAATCAGCTCTATCTCCATGAAGTGAATGTCCTACCTCTAACCCAGACCGTCCCCTAGACGTTAATGTCCTAACTTTAAGCCATTCCTCCCTCTATAGATGAATGTCCTACCTCTTACCCAGACCGTTCCCTAGATGTCCTAACTTTAAGCCATTCCTCCCTCTATAGGTGAATGTCCTACCTCTAACCCAGACCGTCCCCTAGATGTTAATGTCCTAACTTTAAGCCATTCCTCCCTCTAAAGGTGAATGTCCTACCTCTAACCCAGACCGTTCCCTAGATGTCAATGTCCTAACTTTAAGCCATTCCTCCCTCTATAGGTGAATGTCCTACCTCTAACCCAGACCGTCGCCTAGATGTTAATGTCCTAACTTGAAGCCATTCCTCCCCCTATAAGTGGATGTCCTACCTCTAACCCAGACCGTCGCCTAGAAGATGTTAATGTCCTACCTTTAAGCCATTCCTCCCTCTATAGATGAATGTCCTACCTCTAACCCAGACTGTCCCTTAGATGTTAATGTCCTACCTTTAAGCCAAGTACTCCCTCTATAGGTGAATGTCCTACCTCTAACACAGACCGTCCCCTAGATGTTAATGTCCTAACTTGAAGCCATTCCTCCCCCTATAAGTGGATGTCCTACCTCTAACCCAGACTGTCGCCTAGATGTTAATGTCCTACCTTTAAGCCACTCCTCCCTCTATAGGTGAATGTTCTACCTCTATCCCAGACCGTCCCCTAGATGTTAATGTCCTAACTTGAAGCCATTCCTCCCCCTATAAGTGGATGTCCTACCTCTAACCCAGACCGTCGCCTAGATGTTAATGTCCTACCTTTAAGCCACTCCTCCCTCTATAGGTGAATGTTCTACCTCTATCCCAGACCGTCCCCTAGATGTTAATGTCCTAACTTGAAGCCATTCCTCCCTCTATAGGTGAATGTCCTACTTCTAAGCATCTCTGTCTCCTTGAATTGGATGTCCTAGCTCTAACCCACTCAATACACTTAGAAGTGTATTTCCTACCTCTAAGCCATTCTTTCTACTAGAAGAGGATGTCCTATCTCTAACCCACTCCGTCCATTAGAGATGAACGCACTGACTCTAACCCACTCCGTTGTTATCCAGATGATATTCAATAACTAAGAGAAATGTCATGAAAACAACCAACAAAGAAGTAAAGTTCAAGCACTGCATCATAAACAAACAGTTTAATACCAAGTCCTGCATTCACTTACAAGGATCGTTTGCTGATAAAGATTTTGCAACGTTTTCAAACTGTATTTGTTTAAGCTCGTGGCATCATGTTTATGCAAGCTAGTGTATTCATAGGA